>CAUEHS010000287.1:0-354765 GCA_958510865.1 Myrrha octodecimguttata | reverse complement strand
AAGGGTAAGGGTAAGGGTAAGGGTAAAGGTAAGGGTAAGCCTAAGGGTAAAAGCAAGGGTAAGGGTAAGGGTAAGGGTAAGGGTAAGGGTAAGGGTAAGGGTAAGGGTAAGGGTAAGGGTAAGGGTAAGCTTAAGGGTAAAAGCAAGGGTAAGGGTAAGGGTAAGGGTAAGGGTAAGGGTAAGGGTGAGGGTAAGGGTAAGGGTAAGGGTAAGCTTAAGGGTAAAAGCAAGGGTAAGGGTAAGGGTAAGGGTAAGGGTAAGGGTAAGGGTAAGGGTAAGGGTAAGGGTAAGGGTAAGGGTAAGGGTAAGGGTAAGCTTAAGGGTAAAAGCAAGGGTAAGGGTAAGGGTAAGGGTAAGGGTAAGGGTTAGGGTAAGGTTAAAGGTAAGGGTAAGCCTAAGGGTAAAAGCAAGGGTAAGGGTAAGGGTAAGGGTAAGGGTAAGGGTAAGGGTAAGGGTAAGGGTAAGGGTAAGGGTAAGGGTAAGAGTAAGGGTAAGGGTAAGGGTAAGCTAAAGGGTAAAAGCAAGGGTAAGGGTAAGGGTAAGGGTAAGGGTAAGCCTAAGGGTAAAAGCAAGGGTAAGGGTAAGGTTAAGGGTAAGGGTAAGGGTAAGCTTAAGGGTAAAAGCAAGGGTAAGGGTAAGGGTAAGGGTAAGGGTAAGGGTAAGCTTAAGGGTAAAAGCAAGGGTAAGGGTAAGGGTGAGGGTAAGGGTAAGGGTAAGGGTAAGGGTAAAGGTAAGGGTAAGCCTAAGAGTAAAAGCAAGGGTAAGGGTAAGGGTAAGGGTAAGGGTAAGGGTAAGGGTAAGGGTAAGGGTAAGGGTAAGGGTAAGGGTAAGCTTAAGGGTAAAAGCAAGGGTAAGGATAAGGGTAAGGGTAAGGGTAAGGGTAAGGGTAAGGGTAAGGGTAAGGGTAAGGGTAAGCTTAAGGGTAAAAGCAAGGGTAAGGGTAAGGGTAAGGGTAAGGGTAAGGGTAAGGGTAAGGGTAAGGGTAAGGGTAAGGGTAAGCTTAAGGGTAAAAGCAAGGGTAAGGGTTAGGGTAAGGGTAAGGGTAAGGGTAAGGGTAAGTGTAAGCTTAAGGGTAAAAGCAAGGGTAAGGGTAAGGGTAAGGGTAAGGGTAAGGGTAAGGGTAAGGGTAAAGGTGAGGGTAAGCCTAAGGGTAAAAGCAAGGGTAAGGGTAAGGGTAAGGGTAAGGGTAAGGGTAAGGGTAAGGGTAAGGGTAAGGGTAAGGGTAAGGGTAAGGGTAAGGGTAAGGGTAAGGGTAAGGGTAAGGGTAAGGGTAAGGGTAAGCTTAAGGGTATAAGCAAGGGTAAGGGTAAGGGTAAGGGTGAGGGTAAGGGTAAGGGTAAGGGTAAGGGTAAGCTTAAGGGTAAAAGCAAGGGTAAGGGTAAGGGTAAGGGTAAGGGTAAGGGTAAGGGTAAGGGTAAGGGTAAGCTTGAGAGTAAAAGCAAGGGTAAGGGTAAGGGTAAGGGTAAGGGTAAGGGTAAGGGTAAGGGTAAGGGTAAGGGTAAGGGTAAGGGTAAGGGTAAGGGTAAGGGTAAGGGTAAGGGTAAAGGTAAGGTTAAGCCTAAGGGTAAAAGCAAGGGTAAGGGTAAGGGTAAGGGTAAGGGTAAGGGTAAGGGTAAGGGTAAGGGTAAGCTTAAGGGTAAAAGCAAGGGTAAGGGTAAGGGTAAGGGTAAGGGTAAGCCTAAGGGTAAAAGCAAGGGTAAGGTTAAGGGTAAGGGTAAGGGTAAGGGTGCCCTTACCCTTACCCTTACCCTCACCCTTACCCCCTGCTTTTACCCTTGAGCTTACCCTTACCGTTACCCTTACCCTTACCCTTACCCTTACCCTTACCCTTACCCTTACCCTTGCTTTTACCCTTAGGCTTACCCTTACTTTACCCTCACCCTTACCCTTACCCTTACCCTTACCCTTACCCTTACCCTTGCTTTTACCCTTAAGCTTACCCTTACCCTTACCCTTACCCTTACCCTTTCCCTTACCTTTACCCTTACCCTTTCCCTTGCTTTTACCCTTAAGCTTACCCTTACCCTTACCCTTACCCTTACCCTTACCCTTACCCTTACCCTTGCTTTTACCCTGAAGCTTACCCTTACCCTTACCCTTAACCCTTACCCTTACCCTTACCCTTACCCTTACCCTTACCCTTACCCTTACCCTTACCTTACCCTTACCCTTGCTTTTACCCTAAAGCTTACCCTTACCCTTACCCTTACGCTTACCCTTACCCCTTACCCTTACCCTTACCCTTACCCTTACCCTTACCCTTGCTTTTACCCTTAGGCTTACCCTTACCTTTACCCTTACCCTTACCCTTACCCTTACCCTTACCCTTACCCTTACCCTCCTTGCTTTTACCCTTAAGCTTACCCTTACCCTTACCCTTACCCTTACCCTTACTCTTACCCTTACCCTTGCTTTTACCCTTAAGCTTACCCTTACCCTTACCCTTACCCTTACCCTTACCCTTGCTTTTCCCCTTAAGCTTACCCTTACCCTTACCCTTACCCTTACCCTTACCATTACCCTTACCCTTACCCTTACCCTTACCCTTACCCTTACCCTTACCCTTACCCTTACCCTTACCCTTAAACTTGCTTTTACCCTTAGGCTTACCCTTACCTTTACCCTTACCCTTACGCTCACCCTTACCCTTACCCTTACCCTTACCCTTACCCTTGCTTTTACCCTTAAGCTTACCCTTACCCTTACCCTTACCCTTACCCTTACCCTTACCCTTACCCTTGCTTTTACCCTTAAGCTTACCCTTACCCTTACCCTTACCCCTTACCCTTACCCTTACCCTCACCCTCACCCTTACCCTCACCCTTGCTTTTAACCTTAAGCTTACCCTTACCCTTACCCTTACCCTTACCCTTACCCTTACCCTTGCTTAGGGTAAAAGCAAGGGTAAGGGTAAGGGTAAGGTTAAGGGTAAGGGTAAGGGTAAGGGTAAGGGTAAGGGTATGCTTAAGGGTAAAAGCAAGGGTAAGGGTAAGGGTAAGGGTAAGGGTGCCCTTACCCTTACCCTTACCCTCACCTTACCCTTGCTTTTACCCTTGAGCTTACCCTTACCGTTACCCTTACCCTTACCTTACCCTTACCCTTACCCTTACCCTTACCCTTGCTTTTACCCTTAGGCTTACCCTTACCTTTACCCTCACCCTTACCCTTACCCTTACCCTTACCCTTACCCTTACCCTTGCTTTTACCCTTAAGCTTACCCTTACCCTTACCCTTACCCTTACCCTTTCCCTTACCTTTACCCTTACCCTTTCCCTTGCTTTTAACCTTAAGCTTACCCTTACCCTTACCCTTACCCTTACCCTTACCCTTACCCTTACCCTTACCCTTACCCTTACCCTTGCTTTTACCCTGAAGCTTACCCTTACCCCTTACCCTTACCCTTACCCTTACCCTTACCCTTACCCTTACCCTTACCCTTACCCTTACCCTTGCTTTTACCCTAAAGCTTACCCTTACCCTTACCCTTACGCTTACCCTTACCCTTACCCTTACCCTTACCTTACCCTTACCCTTGCTTTTACCCTTAGGCTTACCCTTACCTTTACCCTTACCCCTTACCCTTACCCTTACCCTTACCCTTACCCTTACCCTTGCTTTTACCCTTAAGCTTACCCTTACCCTTACCCTTACCCTTACCCCTTACCCTTACCCTTACCCTTGCTTTTACCCTTAAGCTTACCCTTACCCTTACCCTTACCCTTACCCTTACCCTTACCCTTACCCTTGCTTTTACCCCTTAGGCTTACCCTTACCCTTACCCTTACCCTTACCCTTGCTTTTACCCTTAAGCTTACCCTTACCCTTACCCTTACCCTCACCCTTACCATTACCCTTACCCTTACCCTTACCCTTACCCTTACCCTTACCCTTACCCTTACCCTTACCCTTAAACTTGCTTTTACCCTTAGGCTTACCCTTACCTTTACCCTTACCCTTACCCTTACCCTTACCCTTACCCTTACCCTTACCCTTACCCTTGCTTTTACCCTTAAGCTTACCCTTACCCTTACCCTTACTCTTACCCTTACCCTTACCCTTACCCTTACCCTTACCCTTGCTTTTACCCTTAAGCTTACCCTTACCCTTACCCTTACCCTTACCCTTACCCTTACCCTTACCCTCACCCTTACCCTCACCCTTGCTTTTAACCTTAAGCTTACCCTTACCCTTACCCTTACCCTTACCCTTACCCTTACCCTTGCTTAGGGTAAAAGCAAGGGTAAGGGTAAGGGTAAGGTTAAGGGTAAGGGTAAGGGTAAGGGTAAGGGTAAGGGTATGCTTAAGGGTAAAAGCAAGGGTAAGGGTAAGGGTAAGGGTAAGGGTAAGGGTAAGGGTAAGGGTAAGGGTAAGGTGTAAGGGTAAGGGTAAGGGTAAGGGTAAGGGTAAGGGTAAGCTTAAGGGTAAAAGCAAGGGTAAGGGTAAGGGTAAGGGGTAAGGGTAAGGGTAAGGGTAAGGGTAAGGGTAAGCTTGAGGGTAAAAGCAAGGGTAAGGGTTAGGGTAAGGGTAAGGGTAAGGGTAAGGGTAAGCTTGAGGGTAAAAGCAAGGGTAAGGGTAAGGGTAAGGGTAAGGGTAAAGGTAAGGGTAAGCCTAAGGGTAAAAGCAAGGGTAAGGGTAAGGGTAAGGGTAAGGGTAAGGGTAAGGGTAAGGGTAAGGGTAAGGGTAAGGGTAAGGGTAAGGGTAAGGGTAAGGGTAAGGGTAAGGGTAAGGGTAAGGGTAAGGGGTAAGCTTAAGGGTATAAGCAAGGATAAGGGTAAGGGTAAGGGTGAGGGTAAGGGTAAGGGTAAGGGTAAGCTTAAGGGTAAAAGCAAGGGTAAGGGGTAAGGGTAAGGGTAAGGGTAAGGGTAAGGGTAAGGGTAAGGTAAGGGTAAGGGTAAGGGTAAGCTTAAGGGTAAAAGCAAGGGTAAGGGTAAGGGTAAGGGTAAGGGTAAGGGTAAGGGTAAAGGTTAGGGTAAGCCTAAGGGTAAAAGCAAGGGTAAGGGTAAAGGTAAGGGTAAGGTTAAGGGTAAGGGTAAGGGTAAGGGTAAGGTTAAGCTTAAGGGTAAAAGCAAGGGTAAGGGTAAGGGTAAGGGTAAGGGTAAGCCTAAGGGTAAAACAAGGGTAAGGGTAAGGTAAGGTGAGGGTAAGGGTAAGCTTAAGGGTAAAAGCAAGGGTAAGGGTAAGGGTAAGGGTGAGGTTAAGGGTAAGCTTAAGGGTTAAAGCAAGGGTAAGGGTAAGGGTAAGGGTAAGGGTAAGGGTAAGGGTAAAGGTAAGGGTAAGCCTAGGTAAAAGCAAGGTAAGGGTAAGGGTAAGGGTAAGGGTATGGGTAAGGGTAAGGGTTAGGGTAAGGGTAAGGGTAAGGGTAAGGGTAAGGGTAAGGGTAAGGGTAAGGGTAAGGGTAAGGGTAAGGGTAAGCTTAAGGGTAAAAGCAAGGGTAAGGGTAAGGGTAAGGGTAAGGGTAAGGGTAAGGGTAAGGGTAAGGGTAAGGGTAAGGGTAAGGGTAAGGGTAAGGGTAAGGGTAAGGGTAAGGGTAAGGGTAAGCTTAAGGGTAAAAGCAAGGGTAAGGGTAAGGGTAAGGGTGAGGGTAAGGGTAAGGGTAAGGGTAAGGGTAAGCTTAAGGGTAAAAGCAAGGGTAAGGGTAAGGGTAAGGGTAAGGGTAAGGGTAAGGGTAAGGGTAAGGGTAAGCTTAAGGGTAAAAGCAAGGGTAAGGGTAAGGGTAAGGGTAAGGGTAAGGGTAAGGGTAAGGGTAAGGGTAAGGGTAAGGGTAAAGGTAAGGGTAAGCCTAAGGGTAAAAGCAAGGGTAAGGGTAAGGGTTAGGTTAAGGGTAAGGGTAAGGGTAAGGGTAAGGGTAAGGGTAAGGGTAAGGGTAAGGGTAAGTGTAAGGGTAAGGGTAAGGGTAAGCTTAAGGGTAAAAGCAAGGGTAAGGGTAATGGTAAGGGTAAGGGTAAGGGTAAGGGTAAGGGTAAGGGTAAGGGTAAGGGTAAGGGTAAGGGTAAGCTTAAGGGTAAGGGTAAGGGTAAGGGTAAAGGTAAGGGTAAGCCTAAGGGTAAAAGCAAGGGTAAGGGTAAGGGTTAGGGTAAGGGTAAGGGTAAGGGTAAGGGTAAGGGTAAGGGTAAGGGTAAGTGTAAGGGTAAGGGTAAGGGTAAGCTTAAGGGTAAAAGCAAGGGTAAGTGTAAGGGTAAGGGTAAGGGTAAGCTTAAGGGTAAAAGCAAGGGTAAGGGTAAGGGTAAGGGTAAGGGTAAGGGTAAGGGTAAGGGTAAGGGTAAGGGTAAGGGTAAGGGTAAGGGTAAGGGTAAGCTTAAGGGTAAGGGTAAGGGTAAGGGTAAGGGTAAGCCTAAGGGTAAAAGCAAGGGTAAGGGTAAGGGTAAGGGTAAGGGTAAGGGTAAGGGTAAGGGTAAGCTTAAGGGTAAAAGCAAGGGTAAGGGTAAGGGTAAGGGTAAGGGTAAGGGTAAGGGTAAGGGTAAGGGTAAGGGTAAGCTTAAGGGTAAAAGCAAGGGTAAGGGTAAGGGTAAGGGTAAGGGTAAGGGTAAGGGTAAAGATAAGGGTAAGCCTAAGGGTAAAAGCAAGGGTAAGGGTAAGGGTAAGGGTAAGGGTAAGGGTAAGGGTAAGGGTAAGGGTAAGGGTAAGGGTAAGGGTAAGGGTAAGGGTAAGAGTAAGGGTAAGGGTAAGGGTAAGGGTAAGGGTAAGGGTAAGGGTAAGCTTAAGGGTAAAAGCAAGGGTGAGGGTAAGGGTAAGGGTAAGGGTAAGGGTAAGGGTAAGGGTAAACGTAAGGGTAAGCCTAAGGGTAAAAGCAAGGGTAAGGGTAAGGGTTAGGTTAAGGGTAAGGGTAAGGGTAAGGGTAAGGGTAAGGGTAAGGGTAAGGGTAAGGGTAAGTGTAAGGGTAAGGGTAAGGGTAAGCTTAAGGGTAAAAGCAAGGGTAAGGGTAAGGGTAAGGGTAAGGGTAAGGGTAAGGGTAAGGGTAAGGGTAAGGGTAAGGGTAAGGGTAAGGGTAAGGGTAAGGGTAAGCTTAAGGGTAAGGGTAAGGGTAAGGGTAAAGGTAAGGGTAAGCCTAAGGGTAAAAGCAAGGGTAAGGGTAAGGGTTAGGGTAAGGGTAAGGGTAAGGGTAAGGGTAAGGGTAAGGGTAAGGGTAAGTGTAAGGGTAAGGGTAAGGGTAAGCTTAAGGGTAAAAGCAAGGGTAAGTGTAAGGGTAAGGGTAAGGGTAAGCTTAAGGGTAAAAGCAAGGGTAAGGGTAAGGGTAAGGGTATGGGTAAGGGTAAGGGTAAGGGTAAGGGTAAGGGTAAGGGTAAGGGTAAGGGTAAGGGTAAGGGTAAGGGTAAGGGTAAGCTTAAGTGTAAAAGCAAGGGTGAGGGTAAGGGTAAGGGTAAGGGTAAGGGTAAGGGTAAGGGTAAGGGTAAGGGTAAGGGTAAGGGTAATGGTAAGGGTAAGCTTAAGGGTAAAAGCAAGGGTAAGGGTAAGAGTAAGGGTAAGGGTAAGGGTAAGGGTAAGGGTAAGGGTAAGGGTAAGGGTAAGGGTAAAGGTAAGGGTAAGCCTAAGGGTAAAAGCAAGGGTAAGGGTAAGGGTAAGGGTAAGGGTAAGGGTAAGGGTAACTTAAGGGTAAAAGCAAGGGTAAGGGTAAGGGTAAGGGTAAGGGTAAGGGTAAGGGTAAGGGTAAGGGTAAGGGTAAGGGTAAGGGTAAGCTTAAGGGTAAGGATAAGGGTAAGGGTAAAAGCAAGGGTTTAGGGTAAGGGTAAGGGTAAGGGTAAGGGTAAGCTTAAGGGTAAAAGCAAGGGTAAGGGTAAGGGTAAGGGTAAGGGTAAGGGTAAGGGTAAGGGTAAGGGTAAGGGTAAGCTTAAGGGTAAGGGTAAGGGTAAGGGTAAGGGTAAGCTTAAGGGTAAAAGCAAGGGTAAGGGTAAGGGTAAGGGTAAGGGTAAGGGTAAGGGTAAGGGTAAGGGTAAGGGTAAGGGTAAGGGTAAGGGTAAGGGTAAGGGTAAGGGTAAGCTTAAGGGTAAAAGCAAGGGTAAGGGTAAGGGTAAGGGTAGGGGTAAGGGTAAGGGTAAGGGTAAGGGTAAGGGTAAGGGTAAGCTTAAGGGTAAAAGCAAGGGTAAGGGTAAGGGTAAGGGTAAGGGTAAGGGTAAGGGTAAGGGTAAGGGTAAGGGTAAGGGTAAAGGTAAGGGTAAGCCTAAGGGTGAAAGCAAGGGTGAGGGTAAGGGTAAGGGTGAGGGTAAGAGTAAGGGTAAGGGTAAGGGTAAGGGTAAGCTTAAGGGTAAAAGCAATGGTAAGGGTAAGGGTAAGGGTAAGGGTAAGCCTAAGGGTAAAATCAAGGGTAAGGGTAAGGGTAAGGGTAAGGGTAAGCTTAAGGGTAAAAGCAAGGGTAAGGGTAAGGGTAAGGGTAAGGGTAAGGGTAAGGGTAAGGGTAAGCTTAAGGGTAAAAGCAAGGGTAAAGGTAAGGGTAAGGGTAAGGGTAAGGGTAAGGGTAAGGGTAAGGGTAAGGGTAAGGGTAAGGGTAAGGGTAAGGGTAAGGGTAAGCTTAAGGGTAAAAGCAAGGGTAAGGGTAAGGGTAAGGGTAAGGGTAAGGGTAAGCCTAAGGGTAAAAGCAAGGGTAAGGGTAAGGGTAAGGGTAAGGGTAAGGGTAAGCTTAAAGGTAAAAGCAAGGGTTAGGGTAAGGGTAAGGGAAAGGGTAAGGGTAAGGGTAAGCTTAAGGGTAAAAGCAAGGGTAAGGGTAAGGGTAAGGGTAAGGGTAAGGGTAAGGGTAAGGGTAAGGGTAAGGGTAAAGGTAAGGGTAAGCCTAAGGGTAAAAGCAAGGGTAAGGGTAAGGGTAAGGGTAAGGGTAAGGGTAAGGGTAAGGGTAAGGGTAAGGGTAACTTAAGCTTTTACCCTTAAGCTTACCCTAAGGGTAAGGGTAAGGGTAAGGGTAAGCTTAAGGGTAAAAGCAAGGGTAAGGGTAAGGGTAAGGGTAAGCCTAAGGGTAAAAGCAAGGGTAAGGGTAAGGGTAAGGGTAAGGGTAAGGGTAAGCTTAAGGGTAAAAGCAAGGGTAAGGGTAAGGGTAAGGGTAAGGGTAAGGGTAAGCTTAAGGGTAAAAGCAAGGGTAAGGGTAAGGGTAAGGGTAAGGGTAAGGGTAAGGGTAAGGGTAAGGGTAAGGGTAAGGGTAAGGGTAAGGGTAAGCTTAAGGGTAAGGGTAAGGGTAAGGGTAAGGGTAAGCTTAAGGGTAAAAGCAAGGGTAAGGGTAAGGGTAAGGGTAAGGGTATGGGTAAGGGTAAGGGTAAGGGTAAGGGTAAGCTTAAGGGTAAGGGTAAGGGTAAGGGTAAGGGTAAGCTTAAGGGTAAAAGCAAGGGTAAGGGTAAGGGTAAGGGTAAGGGTAAGGGTAAGCTTAAGGTAAGGGTAAGGGTAAGGGTAAGGGTAAGCTTAAGGGTAAAAGCAAGGGTAAGGGTAAGGGTAAGGGTAAGGGTAAGGGTAAGGGTAAGGGTAAGGGTAAGGGTAAGGGTAAGGGTAAGGGTAAGGGTAAGGGTAAGGGTAAGCTTAAGGGTAAGGGTAAGGGTAAGGGTAAGGGTAAGCTTAAGGGTAAAAGCAAGGGTAAGGGTAAGGGTAAGGGTAAGGGTAAGGGTAAGCTTAAGGGTGAAAGCAAGGGTAAGGGTAAGGGTAAGGGTAAGGGTAAGGGTAAGGGTAAGGGTAAGGGTAAGGGTAAGCTTAAGGGTAAGGGTAAGGGTAAGGGTAAGGGTAAGCTTAAGGGTAAAAGCAAGGGTAAGGGTAAGGGTAAGGGTAAGGGAAAGGGTAAGGGTAAGGGTAAGGGTAAGGGTAAGCTTAAGGGTAAAGGTAAGGGTAAGGGTAAGGGTAAGGGTAAGGGTAAGGGTAAGCTTAAGGGTAAAAGCAAGGGTAAGGGTAAGGGTAAGGGTAAGGGTAAGGGTAAGGGTAAGGGTAAAGGTAAGGGTAAGCCTAAGGGTAAAAGCAAGGGTAAGGGTAAGGGTAAGGGTAAGGGTAAGGGTAAGGGTAAGGGTAAGGGTAAGGGTAAGGGTAAGGGTAAGGGTAAGGGTAAGGGTAAGGGTAAGGGTAAGCTTAAGGGTAAAAGCAAGGGTAAGGGTAAGGGTAAGGGTAAGGGTAAGCCTAAGGGTAAAAGCAAGGGTAAGGGTAAGGGTAAGGGTAAGGGTAAGGGTAAGGGTAAGGGTAAGCTTAAGGGTAAAAGCAAGGGTGAGGGTAAGGGTAAGGGTAAGGCTTACCCTTACCCTTACCCTTACCCTTGCTTTTACCCTTAAGCTTACCCTTACTCTTACCCTTACCCTCACCCTTACCCTTACCCTTACCCTTACCCTTACCCTTTCCCTTACCCTTACCCTTACCCTTACCCTTACCTTTACCCTTACCCTTACCCTTACCCTTGCTTTAACCCTTAGGCTTACCCTTACCTTTACCCTTACCCTTACCCTTACCCTTACCCTTGCTTTTACCCTTAAGCTTACCCTTACCCTTACCCTTACCCTTACCCTTACCCTTACCCTTGCTTTTACCCTAAAGCTTACCCTTACCCTTACCCTTACCCTTACCCTTACCCTTACCCTTACCCTTGCTTTTACCCTTAAGCTTACCCTTACCCTTACCCTTACCCTTACCCTTACCCTTGCTTTTACCCTTAAGCTTACCCTTACCCTTACCCTTAACCTTACCCTTACCCTTGCTTTTACCCTTAGGCTTACCCTTACCCTTACCCTTACCCTTACCCTTGCTTTTACCCTTAAGCTTACCCTTACCCTTACCCTTACTCTTACCCTTACCCTTACCCTTACCCTTACCCTTACCCTTACCCTTACCCTTACCCTTGCTTTTACCCTTAGGCTTACCCTTACATTTACCCTTACCCTAACCCTTACCCTCACCCTTACCCTTACCCTTACCCTTGCTTTTACCCTTAAGCTTACCCTTACCCTTACCCTTATCCTTACCCTTACCCTTACCCTTACCCTTACCCTTACCCTTACCCTTGCTTATACCCTTAAGCTTACCCTTACCCTTACCCTTACCCTTACCCTTACCCTTACCCTTACCCTTACCCTTACCCTTGCTTTTACCCTTAAGCTTACCCTTACCCTTACCCTTACCCTTACCCTTACCCTTACCCTTACCCTTACCCTTACCCTTACCCTTACCCTTACCCTTACCCTTACCCTTACCCTTACCCTTACCCTTGCTTTTACCCTTAGGCTTACCCTTACCTTTACCCTCACCCTTACCCTTACCCTTACCCTTACCCTTGCTTTTACCCTTAAGCTTACCCTTACCCTTACCCTTACCCTTAAGCTTACCCTTACCCTTACCCTTACCCTTAACCTTACCCTTACCCTTACCCTTACCCTTACCCTTACCCTTACCCTTGCTTTTACCCTTAAGCTTACCCTAACCCTTACCCTTACCCTTACCCTTACCCTTGCTTTTACCCTTAAGCTGACCCTTACCCTTACCCTTACCCTTAAGCTTACCCTTACCCTTACCCTTACCCTTACCCTTACCCTTACCCTTACCCTTACCCTCACCCTTACCCTTACCCTTACCCTTACCCTTACCCTTACCCTTACCCTTACACTTTCCCTTACCCTTACCCTTGCTTTTACCCTTAAGCTTACCCTTACCCTTACCCTTACCCCTACCCTTAAGCTTACCCTTACCCTTACCCTTACCCTTACCCTTATCCTTAACCTTACCCTTGCTTTTACCCTTAAGCTTACCCTTACCCTTACCCTTACCCTTACCCTTAAGCTTACCCTTACCCTTACCCTTACCCTTACCCTTACCCTTACCCTTACCCTTACCCTTACCCTTACCCTTGCTTTTACCCTTAAGCTTACCCTTACCCTTACCCTTACCCTTAACCTTGCTTTTACCCTTAAGCTTACCCTTACCCTTACCCTTACCCTTACCCTTAAGCTTACCCTTACCCTTACCCTTACCCTTACCCTTACCCTTACCCTTACCCACACCCTTACCCTTGCTTTTACCCTTAAGCTTACCCTTACCCTTACCCTTAACCTTACCCTTACCCTTACCCTTACCCTTGCTTTTACCCTTAGGCTTACCCTTACCTTTACCCTTACCCTTACCCTTACCCTTACCCTTACCCTTACCCTTACCCTTGCTTTTACCCTTAAGCTTACCCTTACCCTTACCCTTACCCTTACCCTTACCCTTACCCTTACCCTTACCCTTACCCTTACCCTTACCCTTACCCTTACCCTTACCCTTGCTTTTACCCTTAAGCTTACCCTTACCCTTACCCTTACCCTTACCCTTACCCTTGCTTTTACCCTTAGGCTTACCCTTACCCTTACCCTTACCCTTACCCTTGCTTTTACCCTTAAGCTTACCCTTACCCTTACCCTTACCCTTACCCTTACCCTTACCCTTACCCTTACCCTTACCCTTACCCTTACCCTTACCCTTACCCTTACCCTTACCCTTACCCTTGCTTTTACCCTTAAGCTTACCCTTACCCTTACCCTTACCCTTACCCTTACCCTTACCCTTACCCTTACCCTCACCCTTGCTTTTACCCTTAAGCTTACCCTTACCCTTACCCTTACCCTTACCCTTACCCTTACCCTTACCCTTACCCTTGCTTTTACCCTTAAGCTTACCCTTACCCTTACCCTTACCCTTACCCTTACCCTTGCTTTTACCCTTAGGCTTACCCTTACCCTTACCCTTACCCTTACCCTTACCCTTACCATTGCTTTAACCCTTAGGCTTACCCTTACCTTTACCCTTACCCTTACCCTTACCCTTACCCTTGCTTTTACCCTTAAGCTTACCCTTACCCTTACCCTTACCCTTACCCTTACCCTTACCCTTGCTTTTACCCTAAAGCTTACCCTTACCCTTACCCTTACCCTTACCCTTACCCTTACCCTTACCCTTGCTTTTACCCTTAAGCTTACCCTTACCCTTACCCTTACCCTTACCCTTACCCTTGCTTTTACCCTTAAGCTTACCCTTACCCTTACCCTTAACCTTACCCTTACCCTTGCTTTTACCCTTAGGCTTACCCTTACCCTTACCCTTACCCTTACCCTTGCTTTTACCCTTAAGCTTACCCTTACCCTTACCCTTACTCTTACCCTTACCCTTACCCTTACCCTTACCCTTACCCTTACCCTTACCCTTACCCTTGCTTTTACCCTTAGGCTTACCCTTACATTTACCCTTACCCTAACCCTTACCCTCACCCTTACCCTTACCCTTACCCTTGCTTTTACCCTTAAGCTTACCCTTACCCTTACCCTTATCCTTACCCTTACCCTTACCCTTACCCTTACCCTTACCCTTACCCTTGCTTATACCCTTAAGCTTACCCTTACCCTTACCCTTACCCTTACCCTTACCCTTACCCTTACCCTTACCCTTACCCTTACCCTTGCTTTTACCCTTAAGCTTACCCTTACCCTTACCCTTACCCTTACCCTTACCCTTACCCTTACCCTTACCCTTACCCTTACCCTTACCCTTACCCTTACCCTTACCCTTACCCTTACCCTTACCCTTGCTTTTACCCTTAGGCTTACCCTTACCTTTACCCTCACCCTTACCCTTACCCTTACCCTTACCCTTGCTTTTACCCTTAAGCTTACCCTTACCCTTACCCTTACCCTTAAGCTTACCCTTACCCTTACCCTTACCCTTAACCTTACCCTTACCCTTACCCTTACCCTTACCCTTACCCTTACCCTTGCTTTTACCCTTAAGCTTACCCTAACCCTTACCCTTACCCTTACCCTTACCCTTGCTTTTACCCTTAAGCTGACCCTTACCCTTACCCTTACCCTTAAGCTTACCCTTACCCTTACCCTTACCCTTACCCTTACCCTTACCCTTACCCTTACCCTCACCCTTACCCTTACCCTTACCCTTACCCTTACCCTTACCCTTACCCTTACACTTTCCCTTACCCTTACCCTTGCTTTTACCCTTAAGCTTACCCTTACCCTTACCCTTACCCCTACCCTTAAGCTTACCCTTACCCTTACCCTTACCCTTACCCTTATCCTTAACCTTACCCTTGCTTTTACCCTTAAGCTTACCCTTACCCTTACCCTTACCCTTACCCTTAAGCTTACCCTTACCCTTACCCTTACCCTTACCCTTACCCTTACCCTTACCCTTACCCTTACCCTTACCCTTGCTTTTACCCTTAAGCTTACCCTTACCCTTACCCTTACCCTTAACCTTGCTTTTACCCTTAAGCTTACCCTTACCCTTACCCTTACCCTTACCCTTAAGCTTACCCTTACCCTTACCCTTACCCTTACCCTTACCCTTACCCTTACCCACACCCTTACCCTTGCTTTTACCCTTAAGCTTACCCTTACCCTTACCCTTAACCTTACCCTTACCCTTACCCTTACCCTTGCTTTTACCCTTAGGCTTACCCTTACCTTTACCCCTTACCCTTACCCTTACCCTTACCCTTACCCTTACCCTTACCCTTGCTTTTACCCTTAAGCTTACCCTTACCCTTACCCTTACCCTTACCCTTACCCTTACCCTTACCCTTACCCTTACCCTTACCCTTACCCTTACCCTTACCCTTACCCTTGCTTTTACCCTTAAGCTTACCCTTACCCTTACCCTTACCCTTACCCTTACCCTTGCTTTTACCCTTAGGCTTACCCTTACCCTTACCCTTACCCTTACCCTTGCTTTTACCCTTAAGCTTACCCTTACCCTTACCCTTACCCTTACCCTTACCCTTACCCTTACCCTTACCCTTACCCTTACCCTTACCCTTACCCTTACCCTTACCCTTACCCTTACCCTTGCTTTTACCCTTAAGCTTACCCTTACCCTTACCCTTACCCTTACCCTTACCCTTACCCTTACCCTTACCCTTACCCTTACCCTCACCCTTGCTTTTACCCTTAAGCTTACCCTTACCCTTACCCTTACCCTTACCCTTACCCTTACCCTTACCCTTACCCTTGCTTTTACCCTTAAGCTTACCCTTACCCTTACCCTTACCCTTACCCTTACCCTTGCTTTTACCCTTAGGCTTACCCTTACCCTTACCCTTACCCTTACCCTTACCCTTACCATTGCTTTAACCCTTAGGCTTACCCTTACCTTTACCCTTACCCTTACCCTTACCCTTACCCTTGCTTTTACCCTTAAGCTTACCCTTACCCTTACCCTTACCCTTACCCTTACCCTTACCCTTGCTTTTACCCTAAAGCTTACCCTTACCCTTACCCTTACCCTTACCCTTACCCTTACCCTTACCCTTGCTTTTACCCTTAAGCTTACCCTTACCCTTACCCTTACCCTTACCCTTACCCTTGCTTTTTCCCTTAAGCTTACCCTTACCCTTACCCTTAACCTTACCCTTACCCTTGCTTTTACCCTTAGGCTTACCCTTACCCTTACCCTTACCCTTACCCTTGCTTTTACCCTTAAGCTTACCCTTACCCTTACCCTTACTCTTACCCTTACCCTTACCCTTACCCTTACCCTTACCCTTACCCTTACCCTTACCCTTGCTTTTACCCTTAGGCTTACCCTTACATTTACCCTTACCCTAACCCTTACCCTCACCCTTACCCTTACCCTTACCCTTGCTTTTACCCTTAAGCTTACCCTTACCCTTACCCTTATCCTTACCCTTACCCTTACCCTTACCCTTACCCTTACCCTTACCCTTGCTTATACCCTTAAGCTTACCCTTACCCTTACCCTTACCCTTACCCTTACCCTTACCCTTACCCTTACCCTTACCCTTACCCTTGCTTTTACCCTTAAGCTTACCCTTACCCTTACCCTTACCCTTACCCTTACCCTTACCCTTACCCTTACCCTTACCCTTACCCTTACCCTTACCCTTACCCTTACCCTTACCCTTACCCTTACCCTTGCTTTTACCCTTAGGCTTACCCTTACCTTTACCCTCACCCTTACCCTTACCCTTACCCTTACCCTTGCTTTTACCCTTAAGCTTACCCTTACCCTTACCCTTACCCTTAAGCTTACCCTTACCCTTACCCTTACCCTTAACCTTACCCTTACCCTTACCCTTACCCTTACCCTTACCCTTACCCTTGCTTTTACCCTTAAGCTTACCCTAACCCTTACCCTTACCCTTACCCTTACCCTTGCTTTTACCCTTAAGCTGACCCTTACCCTTACCCTTACCCTTAAGCTTACCCTTACCCTTACCCTTACCCTTACCCTTACCCTTACCCTTACCCTTACCCTCACCCTTACCCTTACCCTTACCCTTACCCTTACCCTTACCCTTACCCTTACACTTTCCCTTACCCTTACCCTTGCTTTTACCCTTAAGCTTACCCTTACCCTTACCCTTACCCCTACCCTTAAGCTTACCCTTACCCTTACCCTTACCCTTACCCTTATCCTTAACCTTACCCTTGCTTTTACCCTTAAGCTTACCCTTACCCTTACCCTTACCCTTACCCTTAAGCTTACCCTTACCCTTACCCTTACCCTTACCCTTACCCTTACCCTTACCCTTACCCTTACCCTTGCTTTTACCCTTAAGCTTACCCTTACCCTTACCCTTACCCTTAACCTTGCTTTCACCCTTAAGCTTACCCTTACCCTTACCCTTACCCTTACCCTTAAGCTTACCCTTACCCTTACCCTTACCCTTACCCTTACCCTTACCCTTACCCACACCCTTACCCTTGCTTTTACCCTTAAGCTTACCCTTACCCTTACCCTTACCCTTACCCTTACCCTTACCCTTACCCTTGCTTTTACCCTTAGGCTTACCCTTACCTTTACCCTTACCCTTACCCTTACCCTTACCCTTACCCTTACCCTTACCCTTGCTTTTACCCTTAAGCTTACCCTTACCCTTACCCTTACCCTTACCCTTACCCTTACCCTTACCCTTACCCTTACCCTTACCCTTACCCTTACCCTTACCCTTACCCTTGCTTTTACCCTTAAGCTTACCCTTACCCTTACCCTTACCCTTACCCTTACCCTTGCTTTTACCCTTAGGCTTACCCTTACCCTTACCCTTACCCTTACCCTTGCTTTTACCCTTAAGCTTACCCTTACCCTTACCCTTACCCTTACCCTTACCCTTACCCTTACCCTTACCCTTACCCTTACCCTTACCCTTACCCTTACCCTTACCCTTACCCTTGCTTTTACCCTTAAGCTTACCCTTACCCTTACCCTTACCCTTACCCTTACCCTTACCCTTACCCTTACCCTTACCCTTACCCTCACCCTTGCTTTTACCCTTAAGCTTACCCTTACCCTTACCCTTACCCTTACCCTTACCCTTACCCTTACCCTTGCTTTTACCCTTAAGCTTACCCTTACCCTTACCCTTACCCTTACCCTTACCCTTGCTTTTACCCTTAGGCTTACCCTTACCCTTACCCTTACCCTTACCCTTGCTTTTACCCTTAAGCTTACCCTTACCCTTACCCTTACCCTTACTCTAACCCTTACCCTTACCCTTACCCTTACCCTTGCTTTTACCCTTAGGCTTACCCTTACCTTTACCCTTACCCTTACCCTTACCCTTACCCTTACCCTTACCCTTACCCTTACCCTTGCTTTTACCCTTAAGCTTACCCTTACCCTTACCCTTACCCTTACCCTTACCCTTACCCTTACCCTTACCCTTGCTTTTACCCTTAAGCTCACCCTTACCCTTACCCTTACCCTTACCCTTACCCTTACCCTTACTCTTACCCTTACCCTTGCTTTTACCCTTAAGCTTACCCTTACCCTTACCCTTACCCTTACCCTTAAGCTTACCCTTACCCTTACCCTTACCCTTACCCTTACCCTTACCCTTACCCTTGCTTTTACCCTTAAGCTTACCCTTACCCTTACCCTTACCCTTACCCTTACCCTTGCTTTTACCCTTAAGCTTACCCTTACCCTTACCCTTACCCTTACCCTTAAGCTTACCCTTACCATTACCCTTACCCTTACCCTTACCCTTACCCTTACCCTTGCTTTTACCCTTAAGCTTACCCTTACCCTTACCTTTACCCTTACCCTTACCCTTACCCTTACCCTTACCCTTACCCTTGCTTTTACCCCTAGGCTTACCCTTACCTTTACCCTTACCATTACCCTTACCCTTACCCTTACCCTTACCCTTACCCTTACCCTTGCTTTTACCCTTAAGCTTACCCTTACCCTTACCCTTACCCTTACCGTTACCCTTACCCTTGCTTTTACCCTTAAGCTTACCCTTACCCTTACCCTTACCCTTACCCTTACCCTTACCCTTACCCTTACCCTTACCCTTACCCTTACCCTTACCCTTACCCTTACCCTTACCCTTACCCTTACCCTTACCCTTACCCTTACCCTTACCCTTACCCTTACCCTTACCCTTACCCTTACCCTTACCCTTGCTTTTACCCTTAAGCTTACCCTTACCCTTACCCTTACCCTTACCCTTACCCTTACCCTTGATTTTACCCTTAAGCTTACCCTTACCCTTACTCTTACCCCTACCCTTACCCTTACCCTTACCCTTACCCTTACCCTTACCCTTACCCTTGCTTTTACCCTTAGGCTTACCCTCACCTTTACCCTTACCCTTACCCTTACCCTTACCCTTACCCTTACCCTTGCTTTTACCCTTAAGCTTACCCTTACCCTTACCCTTACCATAACCCTTAGCCTTACCCTTACCCTTGCTTTTACCCTTAAGCTTACCCTTACCCTTACCCTTACCCTTACCCTTACCCTTACCCTTGCTTTTACCCTTAGGCTTACCCTTACCCTTACCCTTACCCTTACCCTTAAGCTTACTCTTACCCTTACCCTTACCCTTACCCTTACCCTTACCCTTACCCTTACCCTTACCCTTACCCTTACCCTTACCCTTACCCTTACCCTGGCTTAGGGTAAGGGTAAGGGTAAGCTTAAGGGTAAAAGCAAGGGTAAGGGTAAGGGTAAGGGTAAGGGTAAGGGTAAAGGTAAGGGTAAGGGTAAGCTTAAGGGTAAGGGTAAGGGTAAGGGTAAGCTTAAGGGTAAAAGCAAGGGTAAGGGTAAGGGTAAGGGTAAGGGTAAGGGTAAGCTTAAGGGTAAGGGTAAGGGTAAGGGTAAGGGTAAGCTTAAGGGTAAGGGTAAGGGTAAGGGTAAGGGTAAGCTTAAGGGTAAAAGCAAGGGTAAGGGTAAGGGTAAGGGTACGGGTAAGGATAAGGGTAAGGGTAAGGGTAAGCTTAAGGGTAAGGGTAAGGGTAAGGGTAAGCTTAAGGGTAAAAGCAAGGGTAAGGGTAAGGGTAAGGGTAAGCTTAAGGGTAAAAGCAAGGGTAAGGGTAAGGGTAAGGGTAAGGGTAAGGGTAAGGGTAAGGGTAAGGGTAAGGGTAAGGGTAAGGGTAAGGGTAAGGGTAAGGGTAAGGGTAAGGGTAAGGGTAAGGGTAAGCTTAAGGGTAAGGGTAAGGGTAAGGGTAAGCTTAAGGGTAAAAGCAAGGGTAAGGGTAAGGGTAAGGGTAAGGGTAAGGGTAAAGGTAAGGGTAAGCCTAAGGGTAAAAGCAAGGGTAAGGGTAAGGGTAAGGGTAAGGGTAAGGGTAAGGGTAAGGGTAAGGGTAAGGGTAAGGGTAAGGGTAAGCTTAAGGGTAAAAGCAAGGGTAAGGGTAAGGGTAAGGGTAAGGGTAAGGGTAAGGGTAAGGGTAAGGGTAAGGGTAAGGGTAAGGGTAAGGGTAAGCTTAAGGGTAAAAGCAAGGGTAAGGGTAAGGGTAAGGGTAAGGGTAAGGGTAAGGGTAAGGGTAAGGGTAAGGGTAAGGGTAAGGGTAAGGGTAAGCTTAAGGGTAAAAGCAAGGGTAAGGGTAAGGGTAAGGGTAAGGGTAAGGGTTAGGGTAAGGGTAAAGGTAAGGGTAAGCCTAAGGGTAAAAGCAAGGGTAAGGGTAAGGGTAAGGGTAAGGGTAAGGGTAAGGGTAAGGGTAAGGGTAAGGGTAAGGGTAAGGGTAAGGGTAAGGGTAAGGGTAAGGGTAAGAGTAAGGGTAAGGGTAAGGGTAAGTTTAAGGGTAAAAGCAAGGGTAAGGGTAGAGGTAAGGGTAAGGGTAAGCCTAAGGGTAAAAGCAAGGGTAAGGGTAAGGTTAAGGGTAAGGGTAAGGGTAAGCTTAAGGGTAAAAGCAAGGGTAAGGGTAAGGGTAAGGGTAAGGGTAAGGGTAAGGGTAAGGGTAAGGGTAAGGGTAAGGGTAAGGGTAAGGGTAAAAGCAAGGGTAAGGGTAAGGGTAAGGGTAAGGGTAAGGGTAAAGGTAAGGGTAAGCCTAAGGGTAAAAGCAAGGGTAAGGGTAAGGGTAAGGGTAAGGGTAAGGGTAAGGGTAAGGGTAAGGGTAAAGGTAAGGGTAAGCCTAAGGGTAAAAGCAAGGGTAAGGGTAAGGGTAAGGGTAAGGGTAAGGGTAAGGGTAAGGGTAAGGGTAAGGGTAAGGCTAAGGGTAAGGGTAAGCTTAAGGGTAAAAGCAAGGGTAAGGGTAAGGGTAAGGGTAAGGGTAAGGGTAAGGGTAAAGGTAAGGGTAAGGGTAAGGGTAAGGGTAAGGGTAAGGGTAAGGGTAAGCTTAAGGGTAAAAGCAAGGGTAAGGGTAAGGGTAAGGGTAAGGGTAAGGGTAAGGGTAAGGGTAAGGGTAAGGGTAAGCTTAAGGGTAAAAGCAAGGGTAAGGGTAAGGGTAAGGGTAAGGGTAAGGGTTAGGGTAAGGGTAAAGGTAAGGGTAAGCCTAAGGGTAAAAGCAAGGGTAAGGGTAAGGGTAAGGGTAAGGGTAAGGGTAAGGGTAAGGGTAAGGGTAAGGGTAAGGGTAAGGGTAAGGGTAAGGGTAAGGGTAAGGGTAAGGGTAAGGGTAAGGGTAAGGGTAAGGGTAAGAGTAAGGGTAAGGGTAAGGGTAAGCTTAAGGATAAAAGCAAGGGTAAGGGTAGAGGTAAGGGTAAGGGTAAGCCTAAGGGTAAAAGCAAGGGTAAGGGTAAGGTTAAGGGTAAGGGTAAGGGTAAGCTTAAGGGTAAAACCAAGGGTAAGGGTAAGGGTAAGGGTAAGGGTAAGCTTAAGGGTAAAAGCAAGGGTAAGGGTAAGGGTGAGGGTAAGGGTAAGGGTAAGGGTAAGGGTAAAGGTAAGGGTAAGCCTAAGAGTAAAAGCAAGGGTAAGGGTAAGGGTAAGGGTAAGGGTAAGGGTAAGGGTAAGGGTAAGGGTAAGGGTGAGCTTAAGGGTAAAAGCAAGGGTAAGGATAAGGGTAAGGGTAAGGGTAAGGGTAAGGTTAAGGGTAAGGGTAAGGGTAAGGGTAAGGGTAAGGGTAAGCTTAAGGGTAAAAGCAAGGGTAAGGGTAAGGGTAAGGGTAAGGGTAAGGGTAAGCTTACCCTTACCCTTACCCTTACCCTTACACTTACCCTTGCTTTTACCCTTAGGCTTACCCTTACCCTTACCCTTACCCTTACCCTTAAGCTTACCCTTACACTTACCCTTACCCTTACCCTTACCCTTACCCTTACCCTTACCCTTACCCTTACCCTTGCTTTTACCCTTAAGCTTACCCTTACCCTTAACCTTACCCTTACCCTTACCCTTACCCTTACCCTTACCCTTACCCTTACCCTTGCTTTGACCCTTAGGCTTACCCTTACCTTTACCCTTACCCTTACCCTTACCCTTACCCTTACCCTCACCCTTACCCTTACCCTTACCCTTACCCTTGCTTTTACCCTTAAGCTTACCCTTACCCTTACCCTTACCCTTACCCTTACCCTTACCCTTACCCTTACCCTTGCTTTTACCCTGAAGCTTACCCTTACCCTTACCCTTACCCTTACCCTTACCCTTACCCTTGCTTTTACCCTTAGGCTTACCCTTACCCTTACCCTTACCCTTACCCTTGCTTTTACCCTTAAGCTTACCCTTACCCTTACCCTTACCCTCACCCTTACCCTTACCCTTACCCTTACCCTTACCCTTACCCTTACCCTTACCCTTACCCTTACCCTTACCCTTACCCTTACCCTTGCTTTTACCCTTAGGCTTAACCTTACCTTTACCCTTACCCTTACCCTTACCCTTACCCTTACCCTTACCCTTACCCTTACCCTTACCCTTACCCTTACCCTTACCCTTACCCTTGCTTTTACCCTTAAGCTTACCCTTACCCTTACCCTTACCCTTACCCTTACCCTTACCCTTACCCTTGCTTTTACCCTTAAGCTTACCCTTACCCTTACCCTTACCCTTACCCTCACCCCTACCCTTACCCTTACCCTTGCTTATACCCTTAAGCTTACCCTTACCCTTACCCTTACCCTTACCCTTACCCTTACCCTTACCCTTACCCTTACCCTTACCCTTACCCTTACCCTTACCCTTGCTTTCACCCTTAGGCTTACCCTTACCTTTACCCTTACCCTTACCCTTACCCTTACCCTTACCCTTACCCTTACCCTTACCCTTACCCTTACCCTTACCCTTGCTTTTACCCTTAAGCTTACCCTTACCCTTACCCTTACCCTTACCCTTACCCTTACCCTAACTCTTACCCTTGCTTTTACCCTTAAGCTTACCCTTACCCTTACCCTTACCCTTACCCTTACCCTTACCCTTACCCTTACCCTTACCCTTACCCTTACCCTTACCCTTACCCTTACCCTTACCCTTACCCTTACCCTTACCCTTGCTTTTACCCTTAAGCTTACCCTTACCCTTACCCTTACCCTTACCCTTACCCTTACCCTTACCCTTACCCTTACCCTTATCCTTACCCTTGCTTTTACCCTTAAGCATACCCTTACCCTTACCCTTACCCTTACCCTTACCCTTACCCTTACCCTTACCCTTACCCTTACCCTTACCCTTACCCTTGCTTTTACTCTTAGGCTTACCCTTACCTTTACCCTTACCCTTACCCTTACCCTTACCCTTACCCTCACCCTTACCCTTACCCTTGCTTTTACCCTTAAGCTTACCCTTACCCTTACCCTTACCCTTACCCTTACCCTTACCCTTACCCTTGCTTTTACCCTTAAGCTTACCCTTACCCTTACCCTTAACCTTACCCTTACCCTTGCTTTTACCCTTAGGCTTACCCTTACCCTTACCCTTACCCTTACCCTTGCTTTTACCCTTAAGCTTACCCTTACCCTTACCCTTACTCTTACCCTTACCCTTACCCTTATCCTTACCCTTACCCTTACCCTTACCCTTACCCTTACCCTTGCTTTTACCCTTAGGCTTACCCTCACCTTTACCCTTACCCTAACCCTTACCCTTACCCTTACCCTTACCCTTACCCTTGCTTTTACCCTTAAGCTTACCCTTACCCTTACCCTTACCCTTACCCTTACCCTTACCCTTACCCTTACCCTTACCCTTACCCTTACCCTTACCCTTGCTTTTACCCTTAAGCTTACCCTTACACTTACCCTTACCCTTACCCTTACCCTTACCCTTACCCTTACCCTTACCCTTACCCTTGCTTTTACCCTTAGGCTTACCCTTACCTTTACCCTTACCCTTACCCTTACCCTTACCCTTACCCTTGCTTTTACCCCTAAGCTTACCCTTACCCTTACCCTTACCCTTAAGCTTACCCTTACCCTTACCCTTACCCTTACCCTTAACCTTACCCTTACCCTTACCCTTACCCTTGCTTTTACCCTTAAGCTTACCCTTACCCTTACCCTTACCCTTACCCTTACCCTTGCTTTTACCCTTAAGCTTACCCTTACCCTTACCCTTACCCTTAAGCTTACCCTTACCCTTACCCTTACCCTTACCCTTACCCTTACCCTTACCCTTACCCTTACCCTTACCCTTACCCTTACCCTTACCCTTACCCTTACCCTTACCCTTGCTTTTACCCTTAAGCTTACCCTTACCCTTACCCTTACCCTTACCCTTAAGCTTACCCTTACCCTTACCCTTACCCTTACCCTTAACCTTACCCTTGCTTTTACCCTTAAGCTTACCCTTACCCTTACCCTTACCCTTACCCTTAAGCTTACCCTTACCCTTACCCTTACCCTTACCCTTACCCTTGCTTTTACCCTTAAGCTTACTCTTACCCTTACCCTTACCCTTACCCTTAAGCTTACCCTTACCCTTACCCTTACCCTTACCCTTACCCTTACCCTTACCCTTACCCTTACCCTTACCCTTACCCTTACCCTTACCCTTACCCTTACTGTGCTTTTACCCTTAAGCTTACCCTTACCCTTACCCTAAGTAAGGGTAAGGGTAAGGGTAAGGGTAAGGGTAAGGGTAAGGGTAAGGGTAAAGGTAAGGGTAAGGGTAAGGGTAAGGGTAAGGGTAAGGGTAAGGGTAAGGGTAAGCTTAAGGGTAAAAGCAAGGGTAAGGGTAAGGGTAGGGGTAAGGGTAATGGTAAGGGTAAGGGTAAGGGTAAGGGTAAGGGTAAGGGTAAGGGTAAGGGTAAGGGTAAGGGTAAGCTTAAGGGTAAGGGTAAGGGTAAGGGTAAGGGTAAGCCAAAGGGTAAAAGCAAGGGTAAGGGTAAGGGTAAGGGTAAGGGTAAGCTTAAGGGTAAAAGCAAGGGTAAGGGTAAGGCTAAGGGTAAGGGTAAGGGTAAGGGTAAGGGTAAGCTTAAGGGTAAAAGCAAGGGTAAGGGTAAGGGTAAGGGTAAGGGTAAGGATAAGGGTAAGGGTAAAGGTGAGGGTAAGCCTAAGGGTAAAAGCAAGGGTAAGGGTAAGGGTAAGGGTAAGGGTAAGGGTAAGGGTAAGGGTAAGGGTAGGGGTAAGAGTAAGGGTAAGGGTAAGCTTAAGGGTAAAAGCAAGGGTAAGGGTAAGGGTAAGGGTAAGGGTAAGGGTAAGCTTAAGGGTAAAAGCAAGGGTAAGGGTAAGGGTAAGGGTAAGGGTAAGGGTAAGGGTAAGGGTAAGTGTAAGGGTAAGGGTAAGGGTAAGGGTAAGGGTAACGGTAAGGGTAAGGGTAAGGGTAAGGGTAAGCTTAAGGGTAAAAGCAAGGGTAAGGGTAAGGGTAAGTGTAAGGGTAAGGGTAAGGGTAAGGGTAAGGGTAATGGTAAGGGTAAAGGTAAGGGTAAGCCTAAGGGTAAAAGCAAGGGTAAGGGTAAGGGTAAGGGTAAGGGTAAGGGTAAGGGTAAGGGTAAGGGTAAGGGTAAGGGTAAGGGTAAGCTTAAGGGTAAAAGCAAGGGTAAGGGTAAGGGTAAGGGTAAGGGTAAGGGTAAGGGTAAGGGTAAGCTTAAGGGTAAGGGTAAGGGTAAGGGTAAGGGTAAGCGTAAGGGTAAAAGCAAGGGTAAGGGTAAGGGTAAGGGTAAGGGTAAGGGTAAGCTTAAGGGTAAAAGCAAGGGTAAGGGTAAGGGTAAGGGTAAGGGTAAGGGTAAGGGTAAGAGTAAGGGTAAGCTTAAGGGTAAGGGTAAGGGTAAGGGTAAGGGTTAGCTTAAGGGTAAAAGCAAGGGTAAGGGTAAGAGTAAGGATAAGGGTAAGGGTAAGGGTAAGGGTAAGGGTAAGGGTAAGGGTAAGGGTAAGGGTGAGCTTAAGGGTAAAAGCAAGGGTAAGGGTAAGGGTAAGGGTAAGGGTAAGGGTAAGGGTAAGGGTAAGGGTAAGGGTAAGCTTAAGGGTAAAAGCAAGGGTAAGGGTAAGGGTAAGGGTAAGGGTAAGGGTAAGGGTAAGGGTAAGGGTAAGGGTAAGGGTAAGGGTAAGGGTAAGGGTAAGGGTAAAGGTAAGGGTAAGCCTAAGGGTAAAAGCAAGGGTAAGGGTAAGGGTAAGGGTAAGGGTAAGGGTAAGAGTAAGGGTAAGGGTAAGGGTAAGGGTAAGCTTAAGGGTAAAAGCAAGGGTAAGGGTAAGGGTAAGGGTAAGGGTAAGCCTAAGGGTAAAAGCAAGGGTAAGGGTAAGGGTAAGCTTAAGGGTAAAAGCAAGGGTAAGGGTAAGGGTAAGGGTAAGGGTAAGGGTAAGGGTAAGGGTAAGCTTAAGGGTAAAAGCAAGGGTAAGGGTAAGGGTAAGGGTAAGGGTAAGGGTAAGGGTAAGGGTAAGGGTAAGGGTAAGGGTAAGGGTAAGGGTAAGCTTAAGGGTAAAAGCAAGGGTAAGGGTAAGGGTAAGGGTAAGGGTAAGGGTAAGGGTAAGGGTAAGGGTAAGGGTAAGGGTAAGGGTAAGGGTAAGGGTAAGGGTAAGCTTAAGGGTAAAAGCAAGGGTAAGGGTAAGGGTAAGGGTAAGGGTAAGGGTAAAGGTAAGGGTAAGCCTAAGGGTAAAAGCAAGGGTAAGGGTAAGGGTAAGGGTAAGGGTAAGGGTAAGGGTAAGGGTAAGGGTAAGGGTAAGGGTAAGGGTAAGGGTAAGGGTAAGGGTAAGGGTAAGGGTAAGGGTAAGGGTAAGGGTAAGGGTAAGGGTAAGGGTAAGGGTAAGGGTAAGCTTAAGGGTAAAAGCAAGGGTAAGGGTAAGGGTAAGGGTAAGGGTAAGCCTAAGGGTAAAAGCAAGGGTAAGGGTTAGGGTAAGGGTAAGGGTAAGGGTAAGCTTAAGGGTAAAAGCAAGGGTAAGGGTAAGGGTAAGGGTAAGGGTAAGGGTAAGGGTAAGGGTAAGGGTAAGGGTGAGGGTAAGCTTAAGGGTAAAAGCAAGGGTAAGTGTAAGGGTAAGGGTAAGGGTAAGGGTAAGGGTAAGGGTAAAGGTAAGGGTTAGCCTAAGGGTAAAAGCAAGGGTAAGGGTAAGGGTAAGGGTAAGGGTAAGGGTAAGGGTAAGGGTAAGGGTAAGGGTAAGCTTAAGGGTAAAAGCAAGGGTAAGGGTAAGGGTAAGGGTAAGGGTAAGGGTAAGGGTAAGGGTAAGGGTAAGGGTAAGGGTAAGCTTAAGGGTAAGGGTAAGGGTAAGGGTAAGGGTAAGCTTAAGGGTAAAAGCAAGGGTAAGGGTAAGGGTAAGGGTAAGGGTAAGCTTAAGGGTTAAAGCAAGGGTAAGGGTAAGGGTAAGGGTAAGGGTAAGGGTAAGCTTAAGGGTAAGGGTAAGGGTAAGGGTAAGGGTAAGCTTAAGGGTAAAAGCAAGGGTAAGGGTAAGGGTAAGGGTAAGGGTAAGGGTAAGCTTAAGGGTAAGGGTAAGGGTAAGGGTAAGGGTAAGCTTAAGGGTAAAAGCAAGGGTAAGGTTAAGGGTAAGGGTAAGGGTAAGGGTAAGGGTAAGGGTAAGGGTAAGCTTAAGGGTAAGGGTAAGGGTAAGGGTAAGCTTAAGGGTAAAAGCAAGGGTAAGGGTAAGGGTAAGGGTAAGGGTAAGGGTAAGGGTAAGGGTAAGGGTAAGGGTAAGGGTAAGGGTAAGGGTAAGGGTAAGGGTAAGCTTAAGGGTAAGGGTAAGGGTAAGGGTAAGCTTAAGGGTAAAAGCAAGGGTAAGGGTAAGGGTAAGGGTAAGGGTAAGGGTAAGCTTAAGGGTAAAAGCAAGGGTAAGGGTAAGGGTAAGGGTAAGGGTAAGGGTAAGGGTAAGGGTAAGGGTAAGGGTAAGGGTAAGGGTAAGGGTAAGGGTAAGGGTAAGGGTAAGGGTAAGGGTAAGGGTAAGCTTAAGGGTAAGGGTAAGGGTAAGGGTAAGCTTAAGGGTAAAAGCAAGGGTAAGGGTAAGGGTAAGGGTAAGGGTAAGGGTAAAGGTAAGGGTAAGCCTAAGGGTAAAAGCAAGGGTAAGGGTAAGGGTAAGGGTAAGGGTAAGGGTAAGTGTAAGGGTAAGGGTAAGGGTAAGGGTAAGGGTAAGGGTAAGGGTAAGGGTAAGCTTAAGGGTAAAAGCAAGGGTAAGGGTAAGGGTAAGGGTAAGGGTAAGGGTAAGGGTAAGGGTAAGGGTAAGGGTAAGCTTAAGGGTAAAAGCAAGGGTAAGGGTAAGGGTAAGGGTAAGGGTAAGGGTAAGGGTAAGGGTAAGGGTAAGGGTAAGGGTAAGGGTAAGGGTAAGGGTAAGGGTAAGCTTAAGGGTAAAAGCAAGGGTAAGGGTAAGGGTAAGGGTAAGGGTAAGGGTTAGGGTAAGGGTAAAGGTAAGGGTAAGCCTAAGGGTATAAGCAAGGGTAAGGGTAAGGGTAAGGGTAAGGATAAGGGTAAGGGTAAGGGTAAGGGTAAGGGTAAGGGTAAGAGTAAGGGTAAGGGTAAGGGTAAGCTTAAGGGTAAAAGCAAGGGTAAGGGTAAGGGTAAGGGTAAGGGTAAGCCTAAGGGTAAAAGCAAGGGTAAGGGTAAGGTTAAGGGTAAGGGTAAGGGTAAGCTTAAGGGTAAAAGCAAGGGTAAGGGTAGGGGTAAGGGTAAGGGTAAGGGTAAGCTTAAGGGTAAAAGCAAGGGTAAGGGTAAGGGTGGGGGTGAGGGTAAGGGTAAGGGTAAGGGTAAAGGTAAGGGTAAGCCTAAGAGAAAAAGCAAGGGTAAGGGTAAGGGTAAGGGTAAGGGTAAGGGTAAGGGTAAGGGTAAGGGTAAGGGTAAGGGTAAGGGTAAGGGTAAGGGTAAGGGTAAGGGTAAGGGTAAGGGTAAGCTTAAGGGTAAAAGCAAGGGTAAGGATAAGGGTAAGGGTAAGGGTAAGGGTAAGGGTAAGGGTAAGGGTAAGGGTAAGGGTAAGGGTAAGGGTAAGGGTAAGGGTAAGCTTAAGGGTAAAAGCAAGGGTAAGGGTTAGGGTAAGGGTAATGGTAAGGGTAAGGGTAAGCTTAAGGGTAAAAGCAAGGGTAAGGGTAAGGGTTAGGGTAAGGGTAAGGGTAAGGGTAAGGGTAAGGGTAAGGGTAAAGGTAAGGGTAAGCTTGAGGGTAAAAGCAAGGGTAAGGGTAAGGGTAAGGGTAAGGGTAAGGGTAAGGGTAAGGGTAAGGGTAAGGGTAAGGGTAAGGGTAAGGGTAAGGGTAAGCTTAAGGGTAAAAGCAAGGGTAAGGGTAAGGGTAAGGGTAAGGGTAAGGGTAAGGGTAAGGGTAAGGGTAAGGGTAAGGGTAAGGGTAAGGGTAAGGGTAAGGGTAAGGGTAAGGGTAAGGGTAAGGGTAAGCTTAAGGGTAAGGGTAAGGGTAAGGGTAAGGGTAAGCCTAAGGGTAAAAGCAAGGGTAAGGGTAAGGGTAAGGGTAAGGGTAAGCTTAAGGGTAAAAGCAAGGGTAAGGGTAAGGCTAAGGGTAAGGGTAAGGGTAAGGGTAAGGGTAAGCTTAAGGGTAAAAGCAAGGGTAAGGGTAAGGGTAAGGGTAAGGGTAAGGGTAAGGGTAAAGGTGAGGGTAAGCCTAAGGGTAAAAGCAAGGGTAAGGGTAAGGGTAAGGGTAAGGGTAAGGGTAAGGGTAAGGGTAAGGGTAAGGGTAGGGGTAAGAGTAAGGGTAAGGGTAAGCTTAAGGGTAAAAGCAAGGGTAAGGGTAAGGGTAAGGGTAAGGGTAAGGGTAAGCTTAAGGGTAAAAGCAAGGGTAAGGGTAAGGGTAAGGGTAAGGGTAAGGGTAAGGGTAAGGGTAAGGGTAAGGGTAAGGGTAAGGGTAAGGGTAAGGGTAAGGGTAAGGGTAAGGGTAAGGGTAAGGGTGAGGGTAAGGGTAAGCTTAAGGGTAAAAGCAAGGGTAAGGGTAAGGGTAAGGGTAAGGGTAAGGGTAAGGGTAATGGTAAGGGTAAAGGTAAGGGTAAGCCTAAGGGTAAAAGCAAGGGTAAGGGTAAGGGTAAGGGTAAGGGTAAGGGTAAGGGTAAGGGTAAGGGTAAGGGTAAGGGTAAGCTTAAGGGTAAAAGCAAGGGTAAGGGTAAGGGTAAGGGTAAGGGTAAGGGTAAGGGTAAGGGTAAGGGTAAGGGTAAGGGTAAGCTTAAGGGTAAGGGTAAGGGTAAGGGTAAGGGTAAGCGTAAGGGTAAAAGCAAGGGTAAGGGTAAGGGTAAGGGTAAGGGTAAGGGTAAGGGTAAGCTTAAGGGTAAAAGCAAGGGTAAGGGTAAGGGTAAGGGTAAGGGTAAGGGTAAGGGTAAGGGTAAGCTTAAGGGTAAGGGTAAGGGTAAGGGTAAGGGTAAGCTTAAGGGTAAAAGCAAGGGTAAGGGTAAGAGTAAGGGTAAGGGTAAGGGTAAGGGTAAGGGTAAGGGTAAGGGTGAGCTTGAGTGTAAAAGCAAGGGTAAGGGTAAGGGTAAGGGTAAGGGTAAGGGTAAGGGTAAGGGTAAGGGTAAGGGTAAGGGTAAGGGTAAGCTTAAGGGTAAAAGCAAGGGTAAGGGTAAGGATAAGGGTAAGGGTAAGGGTAAGGGTAAGGGTAAGGGTAAGGGTAAGGGTAAAGGTAAGGGTAAGCCTAAGGGTAAAAGCAAGGGTAAGGGTAAGGGTAAGGGTAAGGGTAAGAGTAAGGGTAAGGGTAAGGGTAAGGGTAAGCTTAAGGGTAAAAGCAAGGGTAAGGGTAAGGGTAAGGGTAAGGGTAAGCCTAAGGGTAAAAGCAAGGGTAAGGGTAAGGGTAAGGGTAAGGGTAAGGGTAAGGGTAAGGGTAAGGGTAAGGGTAAGGGTAAGGGTAAGGGTAAGCTCAAGGGTAAAAGCAAGGGTAAGGGTAAGGGTAAGGGTAAGGGTAAGGGTAAGGGTAAGCTTAAGGGTAAAAGCAAGGGTGAGGGTAAGGGTAAGGGTAAGGGTAAGGGTAAGGGTAAGTGTAAGGGTAAGGGTAAGGGTAAGGGTGAGGGTAAGGGTAAGGGTAAGGGTAAGGGTAAGCTTAAGGGTAAAAGCAAGGGTAAGGGTAAGGGTAAGGGTAAGGGTAAGGGTAAGGGTAAGGGTAAGGGTAAGGGTAAGGGTAAGGGTAAGGGTAAGCTTAAGGGTAAAAGCAAGGGTAAGGGTAAGGGTAAGGGTAAGGGTAAGGGTAAAGGTAAGGGTAAGCCTAAGGGTAAAAGCAAGGGTAAGGGTAAGGGTAAGGGTAAGGGTAAGGGTAAGGGTAAGGGTAAGGGTAAGGGTAAGGGTAAGGGTAAGGGTAAGGGTAAGGGTAAGGGTAAGGGTAAGGGTAAGGGTAAGGGTAAGGGTAAGGGTAAGGGTAAGGGTAAGCTTAAGGGTAAAAGCAAGGGTAAGGGTAAGGGTAAGGGTAAGGGTAAGCCTAAGGGTAAAAGCAAGGGTAAGGGTAAGGGTAAGGGTAAGGGTAAGGGTAAGCTTAAGGGTAAAAGCAAGGGTAAGGGTAAGGGTAAGGGTAAGGGTAAGGGTAAGGGTAAGCTTAAGGGTAAAAGCAAGGGTAAGGGTAAGGGTAAGGGTAAGGGTAAGGGTAAGGGTAAGGGTAAAGGTAAGGGTAAGCCTAAGGGTAAAAGCAAGGGTAAGGGTAAGGGTAAGGGTAAGGGTAAGGGTAAGGGTAAGGGTAAGGGTAAGGGTAAGGGTAAGGGTAAGGGTACGGGTAAGGGTAAGGGTAAGGGTAAGGGTAAGGGTAAGGGTAAGCTTAAGGGTAAGGGTAAGGGTAAGGGTAAGGGTAAGCTTAAAGGTAAAAGCAAGGGTAAGGGTAAGAGTAAGGGTAAGGGTAAGCTTAAGGGTAAAAGCAAGGGTAAGGGTAAGGGTAAGGGTAAGGGTAAGGGTAAGGGTAAGGGTAAGCTTAAGGGTAAGGGTAAGGGTAAGGGTAAGGGTAAGCTTAAGGGTAAAAGCAAGGGTAAGGGTAAGGGTAAGGGTAAGGGTAAGGGTAAGCTTAAGGGTAAGGGTAAGGGTAAGGGTAAGGGTAAGCTTAAGGGTAAAAGCAAGGGTAAGGTTAAGGGTAAGGGTAATTGTAAGGGTAAGGGTAAGGGTAAGGGTAAGGGTAAGTGTAAGCTTAAGGGTAAGGGTAAGGGTAAGGGTAAGGGTAAGCTTAAGGGTAAAAGCAAGGGTAAGGGTAAGGGTAAGGGTAAGGGTAAGGGTAAGGGTAAGGGTAAGGGTAAGGGTAAGGGTAAGGGTAAGGGTAAGGGTAAGGGTAAGTGTAAGCTTAAGGGTAAGGGTAAGGGTAAGGGTAAGCTTAAGGGTAAAAGCAAGGGTAAGGGTAAGGGTAAGGGTAAGGGTAAGGGTAAGGGTAAGCTTAAGGGTAAAAGCAAGGGTAAGGGTAAGGGTAAGGGTAAGGGTAAGGGTAAGGGTAAGGGTAAGGGTAAGGGTAAGGGTAAGGGTAAGGGTAAGCTTAAGGGTAAGGGTAAGGGTAAGGGTAAGCTTAAGGGTAAAAGCAAGGGTAAGGGTAAGGGTAAGGGTAAGGGTAAAGGTAAGGGTAAGCCTAAGGGTAAAAGCAAGGGTTAGGGTAAGGGTAAGGGTAAGGGTAAGGGTAAGGGTAAGGGTAAGGGTAAGGGTAAGGGTAAGGGTAAGGGTAAGGGTAAGGGTAAGGGTAAGGGTAAGGGTAAGGGTAAGCTCAAGGGTAAAAGCAAGGGTAAGGGTAAGGGTAAGGGTAAGGGTGAGGGTAAGGGTAAGGGTAAGCTTAAGGGTAAAAGCAAGGGTAAGGGTAAGGGTAAGGGTAAGGGTAAGGGTAAGGGTAAGGGTAAGGGTAATGGTAAGGGTAAGGGTAAGCTTAAGGGTAAAAGCAAGGGTAAGGGTAAGGGTAAGGGTAAGGGTAAGGGTTAGGGTAAGGGTAAAGGTAAGGGTAAGCCTAAGGGTAAAAGCAAGGGTAAGGGTAAGGGTAAGGGTAAGGGTAAGGGTAAGGGTAAGGGTAAGGGTAAGGGTAAGGGTAAGGGTAAGGGTAAGGGTAAGGGTAAGAGTAAGGGTAAGGGTAAGGGTAAGCTTAAGGGTAAAAGCAAGGGTAAGGGTAAGGGTAAGCCTAAGGGTAAAAGCAAGGGTAAGGGTAAAGTTAAGGGTAAGGGTAAGGGTAAGCTTAAGGGTAAAAGCAAGGGTAAGGGTAAGGGTAAGGGTAAGGGTAAGGGTAAGCTTAAGGGTAAAAGCAAGGGTAAGGGTAAGGGTGAGGGTGAGGGTGAGGGTAAGGGTAAGGGTAAGGGTAAAGGTAAGGGTAAGCCTAAGAGTAAAAGCAAGGGTAAGGGTAAGGGTAAGGGTAAGGGTAAGGGTAAGGGTAAGGGTAAGGGTAAGGGTAAGGGTAAGGGTAAGGGTAAGGGTAAGGGTAAGGGTAAGGGTAAGCTTAAGGGTAAAAGCAAGGGTAAGGATAAGGGAAAGGGTAAGGGTAAGGGTAAGGGTAAGGGTAAGGGTAAGGGTAAGGGTAAGGGTAAGGGTAAGGGTAAGGGTAAGGGTAAGCTTAAGGGTAAAAGCAAGGGTAAGGGTAAGGGTAAGGGTAAGGGTAAGGGTAAGGGTAAGGGTAAGGGTAAGGGTAAGCTTAAGGGTAAAAGCAAGGGTAATGGTTAGGGTAAGGGTAAGGGTAAGGGTAAGGGTAAGGGTAAGCTTAAGGGTAAAAGCAAGGGTAAGGGTAAGGGTAAGGGTAAGGGTAAGGGTAAGGGTAAGGGTAAGGGTAAGGGTAAGGGTAAGGGTAAAGGTAAGGGTAAGCTTAAGGGTAAAAGCAAGGGTAAGGGTAAGGGTAAGGGTAAGGGTAAGGGTAAGGGTAAGGGTAAGGGTAAGTGTAAGGGTAAGAGTAAGGGTAAGGGTAAGCTTAAGGGTATAAGCAAGGGTAAGGGTAAGGGTAAGGGTGAGGGTAAGGGTAAGGGTAAGGGTAAGGGTAAGCTTAAGGGTAAAAGCAAGGGTAAGGGTAAGGGTAAGGGTAAGGGTAAGCTTAAGGGTAAAAGCAAGGGTAAGGGTAAGGGTAAGGGTAAGGGTAAGGGTAAGGGTAAGGGTAAGGGTAAGGGTAAGGGTAAGTGTAAGGGTAAGGGTAAGGGTAAGGGTAAGGGTAAGGGTAAAGGTAAGGTTAAGCCTAAGGGTAAAAGCAAGGGTAAGGGTAAGGGTAAGGGTAAGGGTAAGGGTAAGGGTAAGGGTAAGGGTAAGGGTAAGGGTAAGGGTAAGGGTAAGGGTAAGGGTAAGGGTAAGAGTAAGGGTAAGCTTAAGGGTAAAAGCAAGGGTAAGGGTAAGGGTAAGGGTAAGGGTAAGCCTAAGGGTAAAAGCAAGGGTAAGGGTAAGGGTAAGGGTAAGGGTAAGGGTAAGCTTAAGGGTAAAAGCAAGGGTAAGGGTAAGGGTAAGGGTAAGGGTAAGGGTAAGGGTAAGGGTAAGGGTAAGGGTAAGGGTAAAGGTAAGGGTAAGCCTAAGGGTCAAAGCAAGGGTAAGGGTAAGGGTAAGGGTAAGGGTAAGGGTAAGGGTAAGGGTAAGGGTAAGGGTAAGGGTAAGGGTAAGCTTAAGGGTAAAAGCAAGGGTAAGGGTAAGGGTAAGGGTAAGGGTAAGGGTAAGGGTAAGGGTAAGGGTAAGGGTAAGGGTAAGCTTAAGGGTAAGGGTAAGGGTAAGGGTAAGGGTAAGCCTAAGGGTAAAAGCAAGGGTAAGTGTAAGGGTAAGGGTAAGGGTAAGCTTAAGGGTAAAAGCAAGGGTAAGGGTAAGGGTAAGGGTAAGGGTAAGGGTAAGCTTAAGGGTAAAAGCAAGGGTAAGGGTAAGGGAAAGGGTAAGGGTAAGGGTAAGGGTTAGGCTAAAGGTAAGGGTAAGCCTAAGGGTAAAAGCAAGGGTAAGGGTAAGGGTAAGGGTAAGGGTAAGGGTAAGGGTAAGGGTAAGGGTAAGGGTAAGGGTAAGGGTAAGGGTAAGGGTAAGGGTAAAGGTAAGGGTAAGGGTAAGCTTAAGGGTAAAAGCAAGGGTAAGGGTAAGGGTAAGAGTAAGGGTAAGGGTAAGGGTAAGCTTAAGGGTAAAAGCAAGGGTAAGGGTAAGGGTAAGGGTAAGGGTAAGGGTAAGGGTAAGGGTAAGCTTAAGGGTAAAAGCAAGGGTAAGGGTAAGGGTAAGGGTAAGGGTAAGGGTAAGGGTAAGGGTAAGGGTAAGGGTAAGGGTAAGGGTAAGGGTAAGCTTAAGGGTAAAAGCAAGGGTAAGGGTAAGGGTAAGGGTAAGGGTAAGGGTAAGTGTAAGGGTAATGGTAAGGGTAAAGGTAAGGGTAAGCCTAAGGGTAAAAGCAAGGGTAAGGGTAAGGGTAAGGGTAAGGGTAAGGTTAAGGGTAAGGGTAAGGGTTAGGGTAAGGGTAAGGGTAAGTGTAAGGGTAAGCTTAAGGGTAAAAGCAAGGGTAAGGGTAAGGGTAAGGGTAAGGTAAGGGTAAGGGTAAGGGTAAGCTTAAGGGTAAGGGTAAGGGTAAGGGTAAGGGTAAGGGTAAGCTTAAGGGTAAAATCAAGGGTAAGGGTAAGGGTAAGGGTAAGGGTAAGGGTAAGGGTAAGCTTAAGGGTAAAAGCAAGGGTAAGGGTAATGGTAAGGGTAAGGGTAAGGGTAAGGGTAAGCTTAAGGGTAAGGGTAAGGGTGAGGGTAAGCTTAAGGGTAAAAGCAAGGGTAAGGGTCAGGGTAAGGGTAAGTGTAAGGGTAAGGGTAAGGGTAAGGGTATGGGTGAGCTTAAGGGTAAAAGCAAGGGTAAGGGTAAGGTTAAGGGTAAGGGTGAGGGTAAGGGTAAGGGTAAGGGTTAGCTTAAGGGTAAAAGAAAGGGTAAGGGTAAGGGTAAGGGTAAGGGTAAGGGTAAGGGTAAGGGTAAGGGTAAGGGTAAGGGTAAGGGTAAAGGTAAGGGTAAGCCTAAGGGTAAAAGCAAGGGTAAGGGTAAGGGTAAGGGTAAGGGTAAGAGTAAGGGTAAGGGTAAGGGTAAGGTTAAGCTTAAGGGTAAAAGCAAGGGTAAGGGTAAGGGTAAGGGTAAGCCTAAGGGTAAAAGCAAGGGTAAGGGAAAGGGTAAGGGTAATGGTAAGGGTAAGCTTAAGGGTAAAAGCAAGGGTAAGGGTAAGGGTAAGGGTAAGGGTAAGGGTAAGGGTAAGGGTAAGGGTAAGGGTAAGGGTAAGGGTAAGGGTAAGGGTAAGCTTAAGGGTATAAGCAAGGGTAAGGGTAAGGGTAAGGGTGAGGGTAAGGGTAAGGGTAAGGGTAAGGGTAAGCTTAAGGGTAAAAGCAAGTGTAAGGGTAAGGGTAAGGGTAAGGGTAAGGGTAAGGGTAAGGGTAAGCTTAAGGGTAAAAGCAAGGGTAAGGGTAAGGGTAAGGGTAAGGGTAAGGGTAAGGGTAAGGGTAAGGGAAAGGGTAAGGGTAAGGGTAAGGGTAAGGGTAAGGGTAAGGGTAAGGGTAAAGGTAAGGTTAAGCCTAAGGGTAAAAGCAACGGTTAGGGTAAGGGTAAGGGTAAGGGTAAGGGTAAGGGTAAGGGTAAGGGTAAGGGTAAGGGTAAGGGTAAGGGTAAGGGTAAGGGTAAGGGTAAGGGTAAGCTTAAGGTTAAAAGCAAGGGTAAGGGTAAGGGTAAGGGTAAGGGTAAGCCTAAGGGTAAAAGCAAGGGTAAGGGTAAGGGTAAGGGTAAGGGTAAGGGTAAGCTTAAGGGTAAAAGCAAGGGTAAGGGTAAGGGTAAGGGTAAGGGTAAGGGTAAGGGTAAGGGTAAGCTTAAGGGTAAAAGCAAGGGTAAGGGTAAGGGTAAGGTTAAGGGTAAGGGTAAGGGTAAGGGTAAGGGTAAGGGTAAGGGTAAAGGTAAGGGTAAGCCTAAGGGTCAAAGCAAGGGTAAGGGTAAGGGTAAGGGTAAGGGTAAGGGTAAGGGTAAGGGTAAGGGTAAGCTTAAGGGTAAAAGCAAGGGTAAGGGTAAGGGTAAGGGTAAGGGTAAGGGTAAGGGTAAGCTTAAGGGTGAGGGTAAGGGTAAGGGTAAGGGTAAGCCTAAAGGTAAAAGCAAGGGTGAGTGTAAGGGTAAGGGTAAGGGTAAGGGTAAGCTTAAGGGTAAAAGCAAGGGTAAGGGTAAGGGTAAGGGTAAGGGTAAGGGTAAGGGTAAGGGTAAGCTTAAGGGTAAAAGCAAGGGTAAGGGTAAGGGTAAGGGTAAGGGTAAGGGTAAGGGTAAGGCTAAAGGTAAGGGTAAGCCTAAGGGTAAAAGCAAGGGTAAAAGCAAGGGTAAGGGTAAGGGTAAGGGTAAGGGTAAGGGTAAGGGTAAGTTTAAGGGTAAGGGTAAGGGTAAAGGTGAGGGTAAGGGTAAGCTTAAGGGTAAAAGCAAGGGTAAGGGTAAGGGTAAGGGTAAGGGTAAGAGTAAGGGTAAGGGTAAGGGTAAGCTTAAGGGTAAAAGCAAGGGTAAGGGTAAGGGTAAGGGTAAGGGTAAGGGTAAGGGTAAGGGTAAGGGTAAGGGTAAGGGTAAGGGTAAGGGTAAGGGTAAGGGTAAGGGTAAGGGTAAGGGTAAGGGTAAGGGTAAGCTTAAGGGTAAAAGCAAGGGTAAGGGTAAGGGTAAGGGTAAGGGTAAGGGTAAGGGTAAGGGTAAGGGTAAGGGTAAGGGTAAGGGTAAGGGTAAGGGTAAGGGTAAGGGTAAGGGTAAGGGTAAGGGTAAGGGTAAGGGTAAGCTTAAGGGTAAAAGCAAGGGTAAGTGTAAGGGTAAGGGTAGGGGTAAGGGTAAGGGTAATGGTAAGGGTAAAGGTAAGGGTAAGCCTATGGGTAAAAGCAAGGGTAAGGGTAAGGGTAAGGGTAAGGGTAAGGGTAAGGGTAAGGGTAAAAGCAAGGGTAAGGGTAAGGGTAAGGGTAAGGGTAAGGGTAAGGGTAAGGGTAAGCTTAAGGGTAAGGGTAAGGGTAGGGGTAAGGGTAAGCTTAAGGGTAAAAGCAAGGGTAAGGGTAAGGGTAAGGGTAAGGGTAAGGGTAAGCTTAAGGGTAAAAGCAAGGGTAAGGGTAAGGGTAAGGGTAAGGGTAAGGGTAAGGGTAAGGGTAAGGGTAAGGGTAAGGGTAAGCTTAAGGGTAAGGGTAAGGGTAAGGGTAAGGGTAAGCTTAAGGGTAAAAGCAAGGGTAAGGGTCAGGGTAAGGGTAAGTGTAAGGGTAAGGGTAAGGGTAAGGGTAAGGGTGAGCTTAAGGGTAAAAGCAAGGGTAAGGGTAAGGTTAAGGGTAAGGGTAAGGGTAAGGGTAAGGGTAAGGGTTAGCTTAAGGGTAAAAGCAAGGGTAAGGGTAAGGGTAAGGGTAAGGGTAAGGGTAAGGGTAAGGGTAAGGGTAAGGGTAAGGGTAAGGGTAAGGGTAAGGGTAAAGGTAAGGGTAAGCCTAAGGGTAAAAGCAAGGGTAAGGGTAAGGGTAAGGGTAAGGGTAAGGGTAAGAGTAAGGGTAAGGGTAAGGGTAAGTGTAAGCTTAAGGGTAAAAGCAAGGGTAAGGGTAAGGGTAAGGGTAAGGGTAAGCCTAAGGGTAAAAGCAAGGGTAAGGGTAAGGGTAAGGGTACGGGTAAGGGTAAGCTTAAGGGTAAAAGCAAGGGTAAGGGTAAGGGTAAGGGTAAGGGTAAGCTTAAGGGTAAAAGCAAGGGTGAGGGTAAGGGTAAGGGTAAGGGTAAGGGTAAGGGTAAGGGTAAGGGTAAGGGTAAGGGTAAGGGTAAAGGTAAGGGTAAGCCTAAGAGTAAAAGCAAGGGTAAGGGTAAGGGTAAGGGTAAGGGTAAGGGTAAGGGTAAGGGTAAGGGTAAGCTTAAGGGTAAAAGCAAGGGTAAGGATAAGGGTGAGGGTAAGGGTAAGGGTAAGGGTGAGGGTAAGGGTAAGGGTAAGGGTAAGGGTAAGCTTAAGGGTAAAAGCAAGGGTAAGGGTAAGGGTAAGGGTAAGGGTAAGGGTAAGGGTAAGGGTAAGGGTAAGGGTAAGGGTAAGGGTAAGCTTAAGGGTAAAAGCAAGGGTAAGGGTTAGGGTAAGGGTAAGGGTAAGGGTAAGGGTAAGGGTAAGCTTAAGGGTAAAAGCAAGGGTAAGGGTAAGGGTAAGGGTAAGGGTAAGGGTAAAGGTAAGGGTAAGCCTAAGGGTAAAAGCAAGGGTAAGGGTAAGGGTAAGGGTAAGGGTAAGGGTAAGGGTAAGGGTAAGGGTAAGGGTAAGGGTAAGGGTAAGCTTAAGGGTATAAGCAAGGGTAAGGGTAAGGGTAAGGGTGAGGGTAAGGGTAAGGGTAAAAGCAAGGGTAAGGGTAAGGGTAAGGGTAAGGGTAAGGGTAAGGGTAAGGGTAAAGGTAAGGGTAAGGGTAAGGGTAAGGGTAAAGGTAAGGTTAAGCCTAAGGGTAAAAGCAAGGGTAAGGGTAAGGGTAAGGGTAAGGGTAAGGGTAAGGGTAAGGGTAAGGGTAAGGGTAAGGGTAAGGGTAAGGGTAAGGGTAAGTGTAAGGGTAAGCTTAAGGGTAAAAGCAAGGGTAAGGGTAAGGGTAAGGGTAAGGGTAAGCCTAAGGGTAAAAGCAAGGGTAAGGGTAAGGGTAAGGGTAAGCTTAAGGGTAAAAGCAAGGGTAAGGGTAAGGGTAATGGTAAGGGTAAGGGTAAGCTTAAGGGTAAAAGCAAGGTTAAGGGTAAGGGTAAGGGTAAGGGTAAGGGTAAGGGTAAGGGTAAGGGTAAGGGTAAGGGTAAGGGTAGAAGTAAGGGTAAGCCTAAGGGTCAAAGCAAGGGTAAGGGTAAGGGTAAGAGTAAGGGTAAGGGTAAGGGTAAGGGTAAGGGTAAGCTTAAGGGTAAAAGCAAGGGTAAGGGTAAGGGTAAGGGTAAGGGTAAGGGTAATTGTAAGGGTAAGGGTAAGGGTTAGGGTAAGGGTAAGCTTAAGGGTAAGGGTAAGGGTAAGGGTAAGGGTAAGGGTAAGCCTAAGGGTAAAAGCAAGGGTAAGTGTAAGGGTAAGGGTAAGGGTAAGGGTAAGCTTAAGGGTAAAAGCAAGGGTAAGGGTAAGGGTAAGGGTAAGGGTAAGGGTAAGGGTAAGGGTAAGGGTAAGGGTAAGGGTAAGGGTAAGGGTAAGGGTAAGGGTAAGCTTAAGGGTAAAAGCAAGGGTAAGGGTAAGGGTAAGGGTAAGGGTAAGGGTAAGGGTAAGGCTAAAGGTAAGGGTAAGCCTAAGGGTAAAAGCAAGGGTAAGGGTAAGGGTAAGGGTAAGGGTAAGGGTAAGGGTAAGGGTAAGGGTAAGGGTAAGGGTAAGGGTAAGGGTAAAGGTAAGGGTAAGGGTAAGCTTAAGGGTAAAAGCAAGGGTAAGGGTAAGGGTAAGGGTAAGGGTAAGAGTAAGGGTAAGGGTAAGGGTAAGCTTAAGGGTAAAAGCAAGGGTAAGGGTAAGGGTAAGGGTAAGGGTAAGGGTAAGGGTAAGGGTAAGGGTAAGGGTAACGGTAAGGGTAAGGGTAAGCTTAAGAGTAAAAGCAAGGGTAAGGGTAAGGGTAAGGGTAAGGGTAAGGTTAAGGGTAAGGGTAAGGGTAAGCTTAAGGGTAAAAGCAAGGGTAAGGGTAAGGGTAAGGGTAAGGGTAAGGGTAAGGGTAATGGTAAGGGTAAAGGTAAGGGTAAAGGTAAGGGTAAGCCTAAGGGTAAAAGCAAGGGTAAGGGTAAGGGTAAGGGTAAGGGTAAGGGTAAGGTTAAGGGTAAGGGTTAGGGTAAGGGTAAGGGTAAGGGTAAGCTTAAGGGTAAAAGCAAGGGTAAGGGTAAGGGTAAGGGTAAGGGTAAGGGTAAGGGTAAAAGCAAGGGTAAGGGTAAGGGTAAGGGTAAGGGTAAGGGTAAGCTTAAGGGTAAAAGCAAGGGTAAGGGTAAGGGTAAGGGTAAGGGTAAGGGTAAGGGTAAGCTTAAGGGTAAAAGCAAGGGTAAGGGTAAGGGTAAGGGTAAGGGTAAGGGTAAGGGTAAGGGTAAGCTTAAGGGTAAGGGTAAGGGTAAGGGTAAGGGTAAGCTTAAGGGTAAAAGCAAGGGTAAGGGTCAGGGTAAGGGTAAGTGTAAGGGTAAGGGTAAGGGTAAGGGTAAGGGTGAGCTTAAGGGTAAAAGCAAGGGTAGGGGTAAGGTTAAGGGTAAGGGTAAGGGTAAGGGTAAGGGTAAGGGTTAGCTTAAGGGTAAAAGCAAGGGTAAGGGTAAGGGTAAGGGTAAGGGTAAGGGTAAGGGTAAGGGTAAGGGTAAGGGTAAAGGTAAGGGTAAGCCTAAGGGTAAAAGCAAGGGTAAGGGTAAGGGTAAGGGTAAGGGTAAGAGTAAGGGTAAGGGTAAGGGTAAGGGTAAGCTTAAGGGTAAAAGCAAGGGTAAGGGTAAGGGTAAGGGTAAGGGTAAGCCTAAGGGTAAAAGCAAGGGTAAGGGTAAGGGTAAGGGTAAGGGTAAGGGTAAGCTTAAGGGTAAAAGCAAGGGTAAGGGTAAGGGTAAGGGTAAGGGTAAGGGTAAGGGTAAGCTTAAGGGTAAAAGCAAGGGTGAGGGTAAGGGTAAGGGTAAGGGTAAGGGTAAGGGTAAGGGTAAGGGTAAGGGTAAGGGTAAGCTTAAGGGTAAAAGCAAGGGTAAGGGTAAGGGTAAGGGTAAGGGTAAGGGTAAGGGTAAGGGTAAGGGTAAGGGTAAGGGTAAGGGTAAGCTTAAGAGTAAAAGCAAGGGTAAGGGTAAGGGTAAGGGTAAGGGTAAGGGTAAAGGTAAGGGTAAGCCTAAGGGTAAAAGCAAGGGTAAGGGTAAGGGTAAGGGTAAGGGTAAGGGTTAGGGTAAGGGTAAGGGTAAGGGTAAGGGTAAGGGTAAGGGTAAGGGTAAGGGTAAGGGTAAGGGTAAGCTTAAGGGTAAAAGCAAGGGTAACGGAAAGGGTAAGGGTAAGCCTAAGGGTAAAAGCGAGGGTAAGGGTAAGGGTAAGGGTAAGGGTAAGGGTAAGCTTAAGGGTAAAAGCAAGAGTAAGGGTAAGGGTAAGGGTAAGGGTAAGGGTAAGGGTAAGCTTAAGGGTAAAAGCAAGGGTAAGGGTAAAGGTAAGGGTAAGGGTAAGGGTAAGCTTACCCTTACCCTTACCCTTACGCTTACCCTTAAGCTTACCCTTACCCTTACCCTTACCCTTACCCTCACCCTTACCCTTACCATTGCTTTTACCCTTGAGCTTACCCTTACCCTTACCCTTACCCTTACCCTTAAGCTTACCCTTACCCTTACCCTTACCCTTACCCTTACCCTTACCCTTGCTTTTACCCTTAAGCTTACCCTTACCCTTACCCTTACCCTTACCCTTACCCTTACCCTTACCCTTACCCTAACCCTTACCCTTACCCTTACCCTTACCCTTACCCTTGCTTTTACCCTTAGGCTTACCCTTACCTTTACCCTTACCCTTACCCTTACCCTTACCCTTACCCTTGCTTTTACTCTTAAGCTTACCCTTACCCTTACCCTTACCCTTACCCTTACCCTTACCCTTACCCTTACCCTTACCCTTACCCTTACCCTTACCCTTGCTTTTACCCTTAAGCTTACCCTTACCCTTACCCTTACCCTTACCCTTACCCTTACCCTTACCCTTACCCTTACCCTTACCCTCACCCTTGCTTAAGGTAAGGGTAAGGGTAAGGGTAAGGGTAAGGGTAAGGGTAAGGGTAAGGATAAGCTTGAGGGTAAAAGCAAGGGTAAGGGTAAGGGTAAGGGTAAGGGTAAGGGTAAGCTTAAGGGTAAGGGTAAGGGTAAGGGTAAGGGTAAGCTTAAGGGTAAAAGCAAGGGTAAGGGTAAGGGTAAGGGTAAGGGTAAGGGTAAGCTTAAGGGTAAAAGCAAGGGTAAGGGTAAGGGTAAGGGTAAGGGTAAGGGTAAGGGTAAGGGTAAGGGTAAGGGTAAGGGTAAGGGTAAGGGTAAGGGTAAGCTTAAGGGTAAGGGTAAGGGTAAGGGTAAGGGTAAGCTTAAGGGTAAAAGCAAGGGTAAGGGTAAGAGTAAGGGTAAGGGTAAGGGTAAGGGTAAGGGTAAGGGTAAGGGTGAGCTTAAGGGTAAAAGCAAGGGTAAGGGTAAGGGTAAGGGTAAGGGTAAGGGTAAAGGTAAGGGTAAGGGTAAGGGTAAGGGTAAGGGTAAGGGTAAGCTTAAGGGTAAAAGCAAGGGTAAGGGTAAGAGTAAGGGTAAGGGTAAGGGTAAGGGTAAGGGTAAGGGTAAAGGTAAAGGTAAGGGTAAGCCTAAGGGTAAAAGCAAGGGTAAGGGTAAGGGTAAGGGTAAGGGTAAGAGTAAGGGTAAGGGTAAGGGTAAGGGTAAGCTTAAGGGTAAAAGCAAGGGTAAGGGTAAGGGTAAGGGTAAGCCTAAGGGTAAAAGCAAGGGTAAGGGTAAGGGTAAGCTTAAGGGTAAAAGCAAGGGTAAGGGTAAGGGTAAGGGTAAGGGTAAGGGTAAGGGTAAGCTTAAGGGTAAAAGCAAGGGTGAGGGTAAGGGTAAGGGTAAGGGTAAGGGTAAGGGTAAGGGTAAGGGTAAGGGTAAGGGTAAGGGTAAGGGTAAGCTTAAGGGTAAAAGCAAGGGTAAGGGTAAGGGTAAGGGTAAGGGTAAGGGTAAGCTTAAGGGTAAAAGCAAGGGTAAGGGTAAGGGTAAGGGTGAGGGTAAGGGTAAAGGTAAGGGTAAGCCTAAGGGTAAAAGCAAGGGTAAGGGTAAGGGTAAGGGTAAGGGTAAGGGTAAGGGTAAGGGTAAGGGTAAGGGTAAGGGTAAGGGTAAGGGTAAGGGTAAGGGTAAGGGTAAAGGTAAGGGTAAGGGTAAGGGTAAGGGTAAGGGTAAGGGTAAGGGTAAGGGTAAGGGTAAGGGTAAGGGTAAGGGTAAGCTTAAGGGTAAAAGCAAGGGTAAGGGTAAGGGTAAGGGTAAGGGTAAGCCTAAGGGTAAAAGCAAGGGTAAGGGTAAGGGTAAGGGTAAGGGTAAGGGTAAGCTTAAGGGTAAAAGCAAGGGTAAGGGTAAGGGTAAGGGTAAGGGTAAGGGTAAGGGTAAGCTTAAGGGTAAAAGCAAGGGTAAGGGTAAGGGTAAGGGTAAGGAAAAGGGTAAAGGTAAGGGTAAGCCTAAGGGTAAAAGCAAGGGTAAGGGTAAGGGTAAGGGTAAGGGTAAGGGTAAGGGTAAGGGTAAGGGTAAGGGTAAGGGTAAGGGTGAGCTTAAGGGTAAAAGCAAGGGTAAGGGTAAGGGTAAGGGTAAGGGTAAGGGTAAGGGTAAGGGTAAGGGTAAGGGTAAGGGTAAGGGTAAGCTTAAGGGTAAGGGTAAGGGTAAGGGAAAGGGTAAGCTTAAGGGTAAAAGCAAGGGTAAGGGTAAGGGTAAGGGTAAGGGTAAGGGTAAGCTTAAGGGTAAGGGTAAGGGTAAGGGTAAGCTTAAGGGTAAAAGCAAGGGTAAGGTTAAGGGTAAGGGTAAGGGTAAGGGTAAGGGTAAGGGTAAGCTTAAGGGTAAGGGTAAGGGTAAGGGTAAGGGTAAGCTTAAGGGTAAAAGCAAGGGTAAGGGTAAGGGTAAGGGTAAGGGTAAGGGTAAGGGTAAGGGTAAGGGTAAGGGTAAGGGTAAGGGTAAGGGTAAGGGTAAGGGTAAGGGTAAGGGTAAGGGTAAGGGTAAGGGTAAGGGTAAGCTTAAGGGTAAGCTTAAGGGTAAAAGCAAGGGTAAGGGTAAGGGTAAGGGTAAGGGTAAGGGTAAGGGTAAGGGTAAGCTTAAGGGTAAAAGCAAGGGTAAGGGTAAGGGTAAGGGTAAGGGTAAGGGTAAGGGTAAGGGTAAGGGTAAGGGTAAGGGTAAGGGTAAGGGTAAGCTTAAGGGTAAGGGTAAGGGTAAGCTTAAGGGTAAAAGCAAGGGTAAGGGTAAGGGTAAGGGTAAAGGTAAGGGTAAAGGTAAGGGTAAGCCTAAGGGTAAAAGCAAGGGTAAGGGTAAGGGTAAGGGTAAGGGTAAGGGTAAGGGTAAGGGTAAGGGTAAGGGTAAGGGTAAGGGTAAGGGTAAGCTTAAGGGTAAAAGCAAGGGTAAGGGTAAGGGTAAGGGTAAGGGTAAGGGTAAGGGTAAGCTTAAGGGTAAAAGCAAGGGTAAGGGTAAGGGTAAGGGTAAGGGTAAGGGTAAGGGTAAGGGTAAGGGTAAGGGTAAGGGTAAGGGTAAGCTTAAGGGTAAAAGCAAGGGTAAGGGTAAGGGTAAGGGTAAGGGTAAGGGTTAGGGTAAGGGTAAAGGTAAGGGTAAGCCTAAGGGTAAAAGCAAGGGTAAGGGTAAGGGTAAGGGTAAGGGTAAGGGTAAGGGTAAGGGTAAGGGTAAGGGTAAGGGTAAGGGTAAGGGTAAGGGTAAGGGTAAGAGTAAGGGTAAGGGTAAGGGTAAGCTTAAGGGTAAAAGCAAGGGTAAGGGTAAGGGTAAGGGTAAGGGTAAGCCTAAGGGTAAAAGCAAGGGTAAGGGTAAGGTTAAGGGTAAGGGTAAGGGTAAGCTTAAGGGTAAAAGCAAGGGTAAGAGTAAGGGTAAGGGTAAGGGTAAGGGTAAGCTTAAGGGTAAAAGCAAGGGTAAGGGTAAGGGTGAGGGTAAGGGTAAGGGTAAGGGTAAGGGTAAAGGTAAGGGTAAGCCTAAGAGTAAAAGCAAGGGTAAGGGTAAGGGTAAGGGTAAGGGTAAGGGTAAGGGTAAGGGTAAGGGTAAGGGTAAGCTTAAGTGTAAAAGCAAGGGTAAGGATAAGGGTAAGGGTAAGGGTAAGGGTAAGGGTAAGGGTAAGGGTAAGGGTAAGGGTAAGGGTAAGGGTAAGCTTAAGGGTAAAAGCAAGTGTAAGGGTAAGGGTAAGGGTAAGGGTAAGGGTAAGGGTAAGGGTAAGGGTAAGGGTAAGCTTAAGGGTAAAAGCAAGGGTAAGGGTTAGGGTAAGGGTAAGGGTAAGGGTAAGGGTAAGTGTAAGCTTAAGGGTGAAAGCAAGGGTAAGGGTAAGGGTAAGGGTAAGGGTAAGGGTAAGGGTAAAGGTAAGGGTAAGCCTAAGGGTAAAAGCAAGGGTAAGGGTAAGGGTAAGGGTAAGGGTAAGGGTAAGGGTAAGGGTAAGGGTAAGGGTAAGGGTAAGGGTAAGGGTAAGGGTAAGCTTAAGGGTATAAGCAAGGGTAAGGGTAAGGGTAAGGGTGAGGGTAAGGGTAAGGGTAAGGGTAAGGGTAAGGGTAAGCTTAAGGGTAAAAGCAAGGGTAAGGGTAAGGGTAAGGGTAAGGGTAAGGGTAAGGGTAAGGGTAAGGGTAAGGGTAAGGGTAAGCTTAAGAGTAAAAGCAAGGGTAAGGGTAAGGGTAAGGGTAAGGGTAAGGGTAAGGGTAAGGGTAAGGGTAAGGGTAAGGGTAAGGGTAAGGGTAAGGGTAAAGGTAAGGTTAAGCCTAAGGGTAAAAGCAAGGGTAAGGGTAAGGGTAAGGGTAAGGGTAAGGGTAAGGGTAAGGGTAAGGGTAAGCTTAAGGGTAAAAGCAAGGGTAAGGGTAAGGGTAAGGGTAAGGGTAAGCCTAAGGGTAAAAGCAAGGGTAAGGGTAAGGGTAAGGGTAAGGGTAAGGGTGCCCTTACCCTTACCCTCACCCTCACCCTTACCCTTGCTTTTACCCTTGAGCTTACCCTTACCGTTACCCTTACCCTTACCCTTACCCTTACCCTTACCCTCACCCGCACCCTTACCCTTGCTTTTACCCTTAGGCTTACCCTTACCTTCACCCTCACCCTTACCCTTACCCTTACCCTTACCCTTACCCTTACCCTTGCTTTTACCCTTAAGCTTACCCTTACCCTTACCCTTACCCTTACCCTTACCCTTTCCCTTACCTTTACCCTTACCCTTTCCCTTGCTTTTACCCTTAAGCTTACCCTTACCCTTACCCTTACCCTTACCCTTACCCTTACCCTTACCCTTACCCTTACCCTTACCCTTGCTTTTACCCTAAAGCTTACCCTTACCCTTACCCTTACCCTTACCCTTACCCTTACCCTTGCTTTTACCCTAAAGCTTACCCTTACCCTTACCCTTACCCTTACCCTTACCCATACCCTTACCCTTACCCTTACCCTTACCCTTACCCTTGCTTTTACCCTTAAGCTTACCCTTACCCTTACCCTTACCCTTACCCTTACCCTTACCCTTACCCTTACCCTTGCTTTTACCCTTAAGCTTACCCTTACCCTTACCCTTACCCTTACCCTTACCCTTACCCTTACCCTTACCCTTACCCTTACCCTTACCCTTACCCTTACCCTTACCCTTACCCTTACCCTTACCCTTACCCTTACCCTTACCCTTACCCTTACCCTTACCATTGCTTTTACCCTTAGGCTTACCCTTACCTTTACCCTTACCCTTACCCTTACCCTTACCCTTACCCTTACCCTTGCTTTTACCCTTAAGCTCACCCTTACCCTTACCATTACCCTTACCCTTACCCTTACCCTTGCTTTTACCCTTAAGCTTACCCTTACCCTTACCCTTACCCTTACCCTTACCCTTGCTTTTACCCTTAGGCTTACCCTTACCCTTACCCTTACCCTTACCCTTGCTTTTACCCTTAAGCTTACCCTCACCCTTACCCTTACCCTTACCCTTACCCTTACCCTTACCCTTACCCTTACCCTTACCCTTACCCTTACCCTTACCCTTACCCTTACCCTTACCCTTACCCTTACCCTTACCCTTACCCTTACCCTTACCCTTGCTTTTACCCTTAGGCTTACCCTTACCTTTACCCTTACCCTTACCCTTACCCTTACCCTTACCCTTACCCTTGCTTTTACCTTTAAGCTTACCCTTACCCTTACCCTTACCCTTACCCTTACCCTTACCCTTACCCTTACCCTTACCCTTACCCTTACCCTTACCCTTACCCTTACCCTTACCCTTACCCTTACCCTTGCTTTTACCCTTAAGCTTACCCTTACCCTTACCCTTACCCTTACCCTTACCCTTACCCTTACCCTCACCCTTACCCTCACCCGTGCTTTTAACCTTAAGCTTACCCTTACCCTTACCCTTACCCTTACCCTTACCCTTACCCTTACCCTTGCTTTTACCCTTAAGCTTACCCTTACCCTTACCCTTACCCTTACCCTTACCCTTACCCTTACCCTTGCTTTTACCCTTAGGCTTACCCTTACCCTTACCCTTACCCTTACCCTTGCTTTTACCCTTAAGCTTTCCCTTACCCTTACCCTTACCCTTACCCTTACCCTTACCCTTACCCTTACCCTTACCCTTACCCTTACCCTTACCCTTACCCTTACCCTTACCCTTACCCTTACCCTTGCTTTTACCCTTAGGCTTACCCTTACCTTTACCCTTACCCTTACCCTTACCCTTACCCTTACCCTTACCCTTACCCTTACCCTTACCCTTACCCTTACCCTTACCCTTGCTTTTACCCTTAAGCTTACCCTTACCCTTACCCTTACCCTTACCCTTACCCTTACCCTTACCCTTACCCTTACCCTTACCCTTACTTTTACCCTTAAGCTTACCCTTACCCTTACCCTTACCCTTACCCTTACCCTTACCCTTACCCTTACCCTTACCCTTGCTTTTACCCTTAAGCTTACCCTTACCCTTACCCTTAAGCTTACCCTTACCCTTACCATTACCCTTACCCTTACCCTTACACTTACCCTTACCCTTACCCTTGCTTTTACCCTTAAGCTTACCCTTACCCTTACCCTTACCCTTACCCTTACCCTTGCTTTTACCCTTAAGCTTACCCTTACCCTTACCCTTACCCTTACCCTTAAGCTTACCCTTACCCTTACCCTTACCCTTACCCTTACCCTTACCCTTACCCTTACCCTTACCCTTGCTTTTAACCTTAAGCTTACCCTTACCCTTACCCTTACCCTTACCCTTAAGCTTACCCTTACCCTTACCCTTACCCTTACCCTTAACCTTGCTTTTACCCTTAAGCTTACCCTTACCCTTACCCTTACCCTTACCCTTAAGCTTACCCTTACCCTTACCCTTACCCTTACCCTTACCCTTACCCTTACCCTTACCCTTACCCTTACCCTTACCCTTACCCTTACCCTTACCCTTGCTTTTACCCTTAAGCTTACCCTTACCCTTACCCTTACCCTTACCCTTAAGCTTACCCTTACCCTTACCCTTACCCTTACCCTTACCCTTACCCTTACCCTTACCCTTACCCTTACCCTTACCCTTACCCTTACCCTTACCCTTGCTTTTACCCTTAAGCTTACCCTTACCCTTACCCTTACCCTTACCCTTACCCTTGCTTTTACCCTTGAGCTTACCCTTACCCTTACCCTTACCCTAACCCTTAAGCTTACCCTTACCCTTACCCTTACCCTTACCCTTATCCTTACCCTTACCCTTACCCTTACCCTTGCTTTTACCCTTAAGCTTACCCTTACCCTTACCCTTACCCTTACCCTTACCCTTACCCTTACCCTTACCCTTACCCTTACCCTTACCCTTACCCTTGCTTTTACCCTTAGGCTTACCCTTACCTTCACCCTTACCCTTACCCTTACCCTTACCCTTACCCTTACCCTTACCCTTACCCTTGCTTTTACCCTTAAGCTTACCCTTACCCTTACCCTTTCCCTTACCCTTACCCTTACCCTTGCTTTTACCTTTAAGCTTACCCTTACCCTTACCCTTACCCTTACCCTTACCCTTGCTTTTACCCTTAGGCTTACCCTTACCCTTACCCTTGCTTTTACCCTTAAGCTTACCCTTACCCTTACCCTTACCCTTACCCTTACCCTTACCCTTACCCTTACCCTTACCCTTACCCTTACCCTTACCCTTACCTTTACCCTTACCCTTACCCTTACCCTTACCCTTACCCTTACCCTTACCCTTACCCTTGCTTTTACCCTTAAGCTTACACTTACCCTTACCCTTACCCTTACCCTTACCCTTACCCTTACCCTTACCCTTACCCTCACCCTTGCTTTTACCCTTAAGCTTACCCTTACCCTTACCCTTACCCTTACCCTTACCCTTACCCTTGCTTTTACCCTTAAGCTTACCCTTACCCTTACCCTTACCCTTACCCTTGCTTTTACCCTTAGGCTTACCCTTACCCTTACCCTTACCCTTACCCTTGCTTTTACCCTTAAGCTTACCCTTACCCTTATTCTTACCCTTACCCTTACTCTTACCCTTACCCTTACCCTTACCCTTACCCTTACCCTTGCTTTTACCCTTAGGCTTACCCTTACCTTTACCCTTACCCTTACCCTTACCCTTACCCTTACCCTTACCCTTACCCTTACCCTTACCCTTACCCTTACCCTTGCTTTTACCCTTAAGCTTACCCTTACCCTTACCCTTACCCTTACCCTTACCCTTACCCTTACCCTTACCCTTACCCTTACCCTTGCTTTTACCCTTAAGCTTACCCTTACCCTTACCCTTACCCTTACCCTTACCCTTACCCTTACCCTTACCCTTACCCTTGCTTTTACCCTTAAGCTTACCCTTACCCTTACCCTTACCCTTAAGCTTACCCTTACCCTTACCCTTACCCTTACCCTTACCCTTACCCTTACCCTTGCTTTTACCCTTAAGCTTACCCTTACCCTTACCCTTACCCTTACCCTTACCCTTGCTTTTACCCTTACCCTTATCCTTACCCTTAAGCTTACCCTTACCCTTACCCTTACCCTTACCCTTACCCTTACCCTTACCCTAACCCTTACCCTTGCTTTTACCCTTAAGCTTACCCTTACCCTTACCCTTACCCTTACCCTTACCCTTACCCTTGCTTTTACCCTTAGGCTTACCCTTACCTTTACCCTTACCCTTACCCTTACCCTTACCCTTACTCTTACCCTTACCCTTACCCTTACCCTTGCTTTTACCCTTAAGCTTACCCTTACCCTTACCCTTACCCTTACCCTTACCCTTACCCTTACCCTTACCCTTACCCTTACCCTTACCCTTACCCTCACCCTTGCTTTTACCCTTAAGCTTACCCTTACCCTTACCCTTACCCTTACCCTTACCCTTACCCTTACCCTTACCCTTACCCTTACCCTTACCCTTACCCTTACCCTTACCCTTACCCTTACCCTTACCCTTACCCTTACCCTTACCCTTACCCTTACCCTTACCCTTACCCTTACCCTTACCCTTACCCTTACCCTTACCCTTACCCTTGCTTTTACCCTTAAGCTTACCCTTACCCTTACCCTTACCCTTACCCTTACCCTTACCCTTACCCTTACCCTTACCCTTACCCTTACCCTTACCCTTACCTTTACCCTTACCCTTGCTTTTACCCTTAGGCTTACCCTTACCTTTACCCTTACCCTTACCCTTACCCTTACCCTTACCCTTACCCTTACCCTTACCCTTACCCTTACCCTAACCCTTACCCTTACCCTTGCTTTTACCCTTAGGCTTACCCTTACCTTTACCCTTACCCTTACCCTTACCCTTACCCTTACCCTTGCTTTTACCCTTAAGCTTACCCTTACCCTTACCCTTACCCTTACCCTTACCCTCACCCTTACCCTTACCCTTACCCTTGCTTTTACCCTTAAGCTTACCCTTACCCTTACCCTTACCCTTACCCTCACCCTTACCCTTACCCTTACCCTTGCTTTTACCCTTAAGCTTACCCTTACCCTTACCCTTACCCTTACCCTTACCCTTACCCTTACCCTTACCCTTACCCTTACCCTTACCCTTACCCTTACCCTTACCCTTACCCTTGCTTTTACCCTTAGGCTTACCCTTACCTTTACCCTTACCCTTTGCCTTACCCTTACCCTTACCCTTGCTTTAACCCTTAAGCTTACCCTTACCCTCACCCTTACCCTTACCCTTACCCTTGCTTTTACCCTTAAGCTTACTCTTACCCTTACCCTTACCCTTACCCTTACCCTTGTTTTACCCTTAGGCTTACCCTTACCCTTACCCTTATCCTTACCCTTGCTTTTACCCTTAAGCTTACCCTTACCCTTACCCTTACCCTTACCCTTACCCTTACCCTTACCCTTACCCTTACCTTTACCCTTACCCTTGCTTTTACCCTTAGGCTTACCCTAACCTTTACCCTTACCCTTACCCTTACCCTTACCCTTACCCTTACCCTTACCCTTACCCTTACCCTTACCCTTACCCTTGCTTTTACCCTTAAGCTTACCCTTACCCTTACCCTTACCCTTACCCTTACCCTTACCCTTACCCTTGCTTTTACCCTTAAGCTTACCCTTACCCTTACCCTTACCCTCACCCTTACCCTTACCCTTACCCTTGCTTATACCCTTAAGCTTACCCTTACCCTTACCCTTACCCTTACCCTTACCCTTACCCTTACCCTTACCCTTACCCTTACCCTTACCCTTACCCTTGCTTTTACCCTTAGGCTTACCTTTACCTTTACCCTTACCCTTACCCTTACCCTTACCCTTGCTTTTACCCTCAAGCTTACCCTTACCCTTACCCTTACCCTTACCCTAACCCTTACCCTTGCTTTTACCCTTAAGCTTACCCTTACCCTTACCCTTACCCTTACCCTTACCCTTACCCTTACCCTTACCCTTACCCTTACCCTTACCCTTACCCTTACCCTTACCCTTACCCTTACCCTTACCCTTACCCTTACCCTTGCTTTTACCCTTAAGCTTACCCTTACCCTTACCCTTACCCTTACCCTTACCCTTACCCTTACCCTTACCCTTACCCTTACCCTTACCCTTACCCTTACCCTTACCCTTGCTTTTACCCTTAAGCTTACCCTTACCCTTACCCTTACCCTTACCCTTACCCTTACCCTTACCCTTACCCTTACCCTTACCCTTACCCTTACCCTTACTCTTACCCTTACCCTTACCCTTGCTTTTACCCTAAGGCTTACCCTTACCTTTACCCTTACCCTTACCCTTACCCTTGCTTTTACCCTTAAGCTTACACTTACCCTTACCCTTACCCTTACCCTTACCCTTACCCTTGCTTTTACCCTTAAGCTTACCCTTACCCTTACCCTTACCCTTACCCTTACCCTTACCCTTACCCTTACCCTTACCCTTACCCTTACCCTTACCCTTACCCTTGCTTTTACCCTTACCCTTACCCTTGCTTTTACCCTTAGGCTTACCCTTACCCTTACCCTTACCCTTACCCTTACCCTTACCCTTACCCTTACCCTTACCCTTACCCTTACCCTTGCTTTTACCCTTAAGCTTACCCTTACCCTTACCCTTACCCTTACCCTTACCCTTACCCTTACCCTTACCCTTACCCTTACCCTTACCCTTGCTTTTACCCTTAAGCTTACCCTTACCCTTACCCTTACCCTTACCCTTACCCTTACCCTTACCCTTACCCTTACCCTTACCCTTACCCTTACCCTTACCCTTACCCTTACCCTTACCCTTACCCTTACCCTTACCCTTACCCTTGCTTTTACCCTTAAGCTTACCCTTACCCTTACCCTTACCCTCACCCTTACCCTTACCCTTACCCTTACCCTTACCCTTACCCTTACCCTTACCCTTGCTTTTACCCTTAAGCTTACCCTTACCCTTACCCTTACCCTTACCCTTACCCTTACCCTTACCCTTACCCTTACCCTTACCCTTACCCTTACCCTTACCCTTACCCTTACCCTTACCCTTACCCATACCCTTGCTTTTACCCTTAGGCTTACCCTTACCTTTACCCTTACCCTTACCCTTACCCTTACCCTTACTCTTACCCTTACCCTTACCCTTACCCTTACCCTTGCTTTTACCCTTAAGCTTACCCTTACCCTTACCCTTACCCTTACCCTTACCCTTACCCTTGCTTTTACCCTTAAGCTTACCCTTACCCTTACCCTTACCCTTACCCTTACCCTTGCTTTTACCCTTAGGCTTACCCTTACCCTTACCCTTACCCTTACCCTTACCCTTACCCTTACCCTTACCCTTACCCTTACCCTTACCCTTACCCTTACCCTTACCCTTACCCTTACCCTTACCCTTACCCTTACCCTTACCCTTACCCTTACCCTTACCCTTACCCTTACCCTTACCCTTACCCTTACCCTTACCCTTGCTTTTACGCTTAGGCTTACCCTTACCTTTACCCTTACCCTTACCCTTACCCTTACCCTTACCCTTGCCCTTACCCTTGCTTTTACCCTTAAGCTTACCCTTACCCTTACCCTTACCCTTACCCTTGCTTTTACCCTTAAGCTTACCCTTACCCTTACCCTTACCCTTACCCTTACCCTTACCCTTACCCTTACCCTTGCTTTTACCCTTAAGCTTACCCTTACCCTTACCCTTACCCTTACCCTTACCCTTACCCTTACCCTTGCTTTTACCCTTAAGCTTACCCCTACCCTTACCCTTACCCTTACCCTTACCCTTACCCTTACCCTTACCCTTACCCTTACCCTTACCCTTGCTTTTACCCTTAGGCTTACCCTTACCTTTACCCTTACCCTTACCCTTACCCTAACCCTTACCCTTACCCTTGCTTTTACCCTTAAGCTTACCCTTACCCTTACCCTTACCCTTACCCTTACCCTTGATTTTACCCTTAGGCTAACCCTTACCTTTACCCTTACCCTTACCCTTACCCTTACCCTTACCCTTACCCTTACCCTTACCCTTACCCTTACCCTTACCCTTACCCTTACCCTTACCCTTACCCTTACCCTTACCCTTACCCTTACCCTTGCTTTTACCCTTAAGCTTACCCTTACCCTTACCCTTACCCTTACCCTTACCCTTACCCTTACCCTTGCTTTTACCCTTAAGCTTACCCTTACCCTTACCCTTACCCTAACCCTTACCCTCACCCTTACCCTTACCCTTACCCTTGCTTATACCCTTAAGCTTACCCTTACCCTTACCCTTACCCTTACCCTTACCCTTACCCTTACCCTTACCCTTACCCTTACCCTTACCCTTACCCTTACCTTTACCCTTACCCTTACCCTTACCCTTGCTTTTACCCTTAGGCTTACCCTTACCTTTACCCTTACCCTTACCCTTACCCTTACCCTTACCCTTACCCTTACCCTTACCCTTACCCTTACCCTTACCCTTACCCTTACCCTTGCTTTTACCCTTAAGCTTACCCTTACCCTTACCCTTACCCTTACCCTTACCCTAACCCTTACCCTTGCTTTTACCCTTTAGCTTACCATTACCCTTACCCTTACCCTTACCCTTACCCTTACCCTTACCCTTTCCCTTACCCTTACCCTTGCTTTTACCCTTAAGCTTACCCTTACCCTTACCCTTACCCTTACCCTTACCCTTACCCTTACCCTTGCTTTTACCCTTAAGCTTACCCTTAAACTTACCCTTACCCTTACCCTTACCCTTGCTTTTACCCTTAGGCTTACCCTTACCTTTACCCTTACCCTTACCCTTACCCTTACCCTTACCCTTACCCTTACCCTTACCCTTACCCTTACCCTTACCCTTGCTTTTACCCTTAAGCTTACCCTTACCCTTACCCTTACCCTTACCCTTACCCTTACCCTTACCCTTGCTTTTACCCTTAAGCTTACCCTTACCCTTACCCTTACCCTTACCCTTACCCTTACCCTTACCCTTACCCTTACCCTTACCCTTACCCTTACCCTTACCCTTACCCTTACCCTTACCCTTACCCTTACCCTTACCCTTACCCTTGCTTTTACCCTTAAGCTTACCCTTACCCTTACCCTTACCCTTACCCTTACCCTTACCCTTACCCTTGCTTTTACCCTTAAGCTTACCCTTACCCTTACCCTTACCCTCACCCTTACCCTTACCCTTACCCTTGCTTATACCCTTAAGCTTACCCTTACCCTTACCCTTACCCTTACCCTTACCCTTACCCTTACCCTTACCCTTACCCTTACCCTTACCCTTGCTTTTACCCTTAGGCTTACCTTTACCTTTACCCTTACCCTTACCCTTACCCTTACCCTTGCTTTTACCCTCAAGCTTACCCTTACCCTTACCCTTACCCTTACCCTAACCCTTACCCTTGCTTTTACCCTTAAGCTTACCCTTACCCTTACCCTTACCCTTACCCTTACCCTTACCCTTACCCTTACCCTTACCCTTACCCTTACCCTTACCCTTACCCTTACCCTTACCCTTACCCTTACCCTTACCCTTACCCTTACCCTTGCTTTTACCCTTAAGCTTACCCTTACCCTTACCCTTACCCTTACCCTTACCCTTACCCTTACCCTTACCCTTACCCTTACCCTTACCCTTACCCTTACCCTTACCCTTGCTTTTACCCTTAAGCTTACCCTTACCCTTACCCTTACCCTTACCCTTACCCTTACCCTTACCCTTACCCTTACCCTTACCCTTACCCTTACCCTTACCCTTACCCTTGCTTTTACCCTAAGGCTTACCCTTACCTTTACCCTTACCCTTACCCTTACCCTTGCTTTTACCCTTAAGCTTACACTTACCCTTACCCTTACCCTTACCCTTACCCTTACCCTTGCTTTTACCCTTAAGCTTACCCTTACCCTTACCCTTACCCTTACCCTTACCCTTACCCTTACCCTTACCCTTACCCTTACCCTTACCCTTACCCTTACCCTTGCTTTTACCCTTACCCTTACCCTTGCTTTTACCCTTAGGCTTACCCTTACCCTTACCCTTACCCTTACCCTTACCCTTACCCTTACCCTTACCCTTACCCTTACCCTTACCCTTGCTTTTACCCTTAAGCTTACCCTTACCCTTACCCTTACCCTTACCCTTACCCTTACCCTTACCCTTACCCTTACCCTTACCCTTACCCTTGCTTTTACCCTTAAGCTTACCCTTACCCTTACCCTTACCCTTACCCTTACCCTTACCCTTACCCTTACCCTTACCCTTACCCTTACCCTTACCCTTACCCTTACCCTTACCCTTACCCTTACCCTTACCCTTACCCTTGCTTTTACCCTTAAGCTTACCCTTACCCTTACCCTTACCCTCACCCTTACCCTTACCCTTACCCTTACCCTTACCCTTACCCTTACCCTTACCCTTGCTTTTACCCTTAAGCTTACCCTTACCCTTACCCTTACCCTTACCCTTACCCTTACCCTTACCCTTACCCTTACCCTTACCCTTACCCTTACCCTTACCCTTACCCTTACCCTTACCCTTACCCTTACCCATACCCTTGCTTTTACCCTTAGGCTTACCCTTACCTTTACCCTTACCCTTACCCTTACCCTTACCCTTACTCTTACCCTTACCCTTACCCTTACCCTTACCCTTGCTTTTACCCTTAAGCTTACCCTTACCCTTACCCTTACCCTTACCCTTACCCTTACCCTTGCTTTTACCCTTAAGCTTACCCTTACCCTTACCCTTACCCTTACCCTTACCCTTGCTTTTACCCTTAGGCTTACCCTTACCCTTACCCTTACCCTTACCCTTACCCTTACCCTTACCCTTACCCTTACCCTTACCCTTACCCTTACCCTTACCCTTACCCTTACCCTTACCCTTACCCTTACCCTTACCCTTACCCTTACCCTTACCCTTACCCTTACCCTTACCCTTACCCTTACCCTTACCCTTACCCTTACCCTTGCTTTTACGCTTAGGCTTACCCTTACCTTTACCCTTACCCTTACCCTTACCCTTACCCTTACCCTTGCCCTTACCCTTGCTTTTACCCTTAAGCTTACCCTTACCCTTACCCTTACCCTTACCCTTGCTTTTACCCTTAAGCTTACCCTTACCCTTACCCTTACCCTTACCCTTACCCTTACCCTTACCCTTACCCTTGCTTTTACCCTTAAGCTTACCCTTACCCTTACCCTTACCCTTACCCTTACCCTTACCCTTACCCTTGCTTTTACCCTTAAGCTTACCCCTACCCTTACCCTTACCCTTACCCTTACCCTTACCCTTACCCTTACCCTTACCCTTACCCTTACCCTTGCTTTTACCCTTAGGCTTACCCTTACCTTTACCCTTACCCTTACCCTTACCCTTACCCTTACCCTTACCCTTGCTTTTACCCTTAAGCTTACCCTTACCCTTACCCTTACCCTTACCCTTACCCTTGATTTTACCCTTAGGCTAACCCTTACCTTTACCCTTACCCTTACCCTTACCCTTACCCTTACCCTTACCCTTACCCTTACCCTTACCCTTACCCTTACCCTTACCCTTACCCTTACCCTTACCCTTACCCTTGCTTTTACCCTTAAGCTTACCCTTACCCTTACCCTTACCCTTACCCTTACCCTTACCCTTACCCTTGCTTTTACCCTTAAGCTTACCCTCACCCTTACCCTTACCCTAACCCTTACCCTCACCCTTACCCTTACCCTTACCCTTGCTTATACCCTTAAGCTTACCCTTACCCTTACCCTTACCCTTACCCTTACCCTTACCCTTACCCTTACCCTTACCCTTACCCTTACCCTTACCTTTACCCTTACCCTTACCCTTACCCTTGCTTTTACCCTTAGGCTTACCCTTACCTTTACCCTTACCCTTACCCTTACCCTTACCCTTACCCTTACCCTTACCCTTACCCTTACCCTTACCCTTACCCTTACCCTTACCCTTGCTTTTACCCTTAAGCTTACCCTTACCCTTACCCTTACCCTTACCCTTACCCTAACCCTTACCCTTGCTTTTACCCTTTAGCTTACCATTACCCTTACCCTTACCCTTACCCTTACCCTTACCCTTACCCTTTCCCTTACCCTTACCCTTGCTTTTACCCTTAAGCTTACCCTTACCCTTACCCTTACCCTTACCCTTACCCTTACCCTTACCCTTACCCTTACCCTTACCCTTGCTTTTACCCTTAAGCTTACCCTTAAACTTACCCTTACCCTTACCCTTACCCTTGCTTTTACCCTTAGGCTTACCCTTACCTTTACCCTTACCCTTACCCTTACCCTTACCCTTACCCTTACCCTTACCCTTACCCTTACCCTTACCCTTACCCTTACCCTTGCTTTTACCCTTAAGCTTACCCTTACCCTTACCCTTACCCTTACCCTTACCCTTACCCTTACCCTTGCTTTTACCCTTAAGCTTACCCTTACCCTTACCCTTACCCTTACCCTTACCCTTACCCTTACCCTTACCCTTACCCTTACCCTTACCCTTACCCTTACCCTTACCCTTACCCTTGCTTTTACCCTTAAGCTTACCCTTACCCTTACCCTTACCCTTACCCTTACCCTTACCCTTACCCTTACCCTTACCCTTACCCTTACCCTTACCCTTACCCTTGCTTTTACCCTTAAGCTTACCCTTACCCTTACCCTTACCCTTACCCTTACCCTTACCCTTACCCTTACCCTTACCCTTACCCTTACCCTTACCCTTACCCTTACCCTTACCCTTGCTTTTACCCTAAGGCTTACCCTTACCTTTACCCTTACCCTTACCCTTACCCTTGCTTTTACCCTTAAGCTTACACTTACCCTTACCCTTACCCTTACCCTTACCCTTACCCTTGCTTTTACCCTTAAGCTTACCCTTACCCTTACCCTTACCCTTACCCTTACCCTTACCCTTACCCTTACCCTTACCCTTACCCTTACCCTTACCCTTGCTTTTACCCTTACCCTTACCCTTGCTTTTACCCTTAGGCTTACCCTTACCCTTACCCTTACCCTTACCCTTACCCTTACCCTTACCCTTACCCTTACCCTTACCCTTACCCTTACCCTTGCTTTTACCCTTAAGCTTACCCTTACCCTTACCCTTACCCTTACCCTTACCCTTACCCTTACCCTTACCCTTACCCTTACCCTTACCCTTACCCTTGCTTTTACCCTTAAGCTTACCCTTACCCTTACCCTTACCCTTACCCTTACCCTTACCCTTACCCTTACCCTTACCCTTACCCTTACCCTTACCCTTACCCTTACCCTTACCCTTACCCTTACCCTTACCCTTACCCTTGCTTTTACCCTTAAGCTTACCCTTACCCTTACCCTTACCCTCACCCTTACCCTTACCCTTACCCTTACCCTTACCCTTACCCTTACCCTTACCCTTGCTTTTACCCTTAAGCTTACCCTTACCCTTACCCTTACCCTTACCCTTACCCTTACCCTTACCCTTACCCTTACCCTTACCCTTACCCTTACCCTTACCCTTACCCTTACCCTTACCCTTACCCTTACCCATACCCTTGCTTTTACCCTTAGGCTTACCCTTACCTTTACCCTTACCCTTACCCTTACCCTTACCCTTACTCTTACCCTTACCCTTACCCTTACCCTTACCCTTGCTTTTACCCTTAAGCTTACCCTTACCCTTACCCTTACCCTTACCCTTACCCTTACCCTTACCCTTGCTTTTACCCTTAAGCTTACCCTTACCCTTACCCTTACCCTTACCCTTACCCTTGCTTTTACCCTTAGGCTTACCCTTACCCTTACCCTTACCCTTACCCTTACCCTTACCCTTACCCTTACCCTTACCCTTACCCTTACCCTTACCCTTACCCTTACCCTTACCCTTACCCTTACCCTTACCCTTACCCTTACCCTTACCCTTACCCTTACCCTTACCCTTACCCTTACCCTTACCCTTACCCTTACCCTTACCCTTACCCTTACCCTTGCTTTTACGCTTAGGCTTACCCTTACCTTTACCCTTACCCTTACCCTTACTCTTACCCTTACCCTTACCCTTGCCCTTACCCTTGCTTTTACCCTTAAGCTTACCCTTACCCTTACCCTTACCCTTACCCTTGCTTTTACCCTTAAGCTTACCCTTACCCTTACCCTTACCCTTACCCTCACCCTTACCCTTACCCTTACCCTTGCTTTTACCCTTAAGCTTACCCTTACCCTTACCCTTACCCTTACCCTTACCCTTACCCTTGCTTTTACCCTTAAGCTTACCCCTACCCTTACCCTTACCCTTACCCTTACCCTTACCCTTACCCTTACCCTTACCCTTACCCTTACCCTTGCTTTTACCCTTAGGCTTACCCTTACCTTTACCCTTACCCTTACCCTTACCCTTACCCTTACCCTTACCCTTGCTTTTACCCTTAAGCTTACCCTTACCCTTACCCTTACCCTTACCCTTACCCTTGATTTTACCCTTAGGCTAACCCTTACCTTTACCCTTACCCTTACCCTTACCCTTACCCTTACCCTTACCCTTACCCTTACCCTTACCCTTACCCTTACCCTTACCCTTACCCTTACCCTTGCTTTTACCCTTAAGCTTACCCTTACCCTTACCCTTACCCTTACCCTTACCCTTGCTTTTACCCTTAAGCTTACCCTTACCCTTACCCTTACCCTTACCCTTACCCTCACCCCTTACCCTTACCCTTACCCTTGCTTATACCCTTAAGCTTACCCTTACCCTTACCCTTACCCTTACCCTTACCCTTACCCTTACCCTTACCCTTACCCTTACCCTTACCCTTACCTTTACCCTTACCCTTACCCTTACCCTTGCTTTTACCCTTAGGCTTACCCTTACCTTTACCCTTACCCTTACCCTTACCCTTACCCTTACCCTTACCCTTACCCTTACCCTTACCCTTACCCTTACCCTTACCCTTACCCTTGCTTTTACCCTTAAGCTTACCCTTACCCTTACCCTTACCCTTACCCTTACCCTAACCCTTACCCTTGCTTTTACCCTTTAGCTTACCATTACCCTTACCCTTACCCTTACCCTTACCCTTACCCTTACCCTTACCCTTACCCTTACCCTTGCTTTTACCCTTAAGCTTACCCTTACCCTTACCCTTACCCTTACCCTTACCCTTACCCTTACCCTTACCCTTACCCTTACCCTTGCTTTTACCCTTAAGCTTACCCTTAAACTTACCCTTACCCTTACCCTTACCCTTGCTTTTACCCTTAGGCTTACCCTTACCTTACCCTTACCCTTACCCTTACCCTTACCCTTACCCTTACCCTTACCCTTACCCTTACCCTTACCCTTACCCTTACCCTTGCTTTTACCCTTAAGCTTACCCTTACCCTTACCCTTACCCTTACCCTTACCCTTACCCTTACCCTTGCTTTTACCCTTAAGCTTACCCTTACCCTTACCCTTACCCTTACCCTTACCCTTGCTTTTACCCTTAGGCTTACCCTTACCCTTACCCTTACCCTTACCCTTGCTTTTACCCTTAAGCTTACCCTTACCCTTACCCTTACTCTTACCCTTACCCTTACCCTTACCCTTACCCTTACCCTTACCCTTACCCTTACCCTTACCCTTACCCTTACCCTTACCCTTACCCTTACCCTTACCCTTGCTTTTACCCTTAGGCTTACCCTTACCTTTACCCTTACCCTAACCCTTACCCTTACCCTTACCCTTACCCTTACCCTTACCCTTGCTTTTACCCTTAAGCTTACCCTTACCCTTACCCTTACCCTTACCCTTACCCTTACCCCTACCCTTGCTTTTACCCTTAAGCTTACCCTTACCCTTACCCTTACCCTTACCCTTACCCTTACCCTTACCCTTACCCTTACCCTTACCCTTACCCTTACCCTAACCCTTACCCTTGCTTTTACCCTTAAGCTTACCCTTACCCTTACCCTTACCCTTACCCTTACCCTTACCCTTACCTTTACCCTTACCCTTACCCTTACCCTTACCCTTACCCTTACCCTTACCCTTACCCTTACCCTTACCCTTACCATTGCTTTTACCCTTAAGCTTACCCTTACCCTTACCCTTACCCTTACCCTTACCCTTACCCTTACCCTTACCCTTACCCTTACCCTTACCCTTGCTTTTACCCTTAAGCTTACCCTTACCCTTACCCTTACCCTTACCCTTACCCTCACCCTTACCCTCGCTTTTACCCTTAGGCTTACCCTTACCTTTACCCTTACCCTTACCCTTACCCTTACCCTTACCCTTACCCTTACCCTTACCCTTACCCTTACCCTTGCTTCTACCCTTAAGCTTACCCTTACCCTTACCCTTACCCTTACCCTTACCCTTGCTTTTACCCTTAAGCTTACCCTTACCCTTACCCTTACCCTTACCCTTACCCTTGCTTTTACCCTTAGGCTTACCCTTACCCTTACCCTTACCCTTACCCTTGCTTTTACCCTTAAGCTTACCCTTACCCTTACCCTTACTCTTACCCTTACCCTTACCCTTACTCTTACCCTTACCCTTACCCTTACCCTTACCCTTACCCTTACCCTTACCCTTACCCTTACCCTTACCCTTACCCTTACCCTTACCCTTACCCTTACCCTTACCCTTGCTTTTACCCTTAGGCTTACCCTTACCTTTACCCTTACCCTAACCCTTACCCTTACCCTTACCCTTACCCTTACCCTTGCTTTTACCCTTAAGCTTACCCTTACCCTAACCCTCACCCTTACCCTTACCCTTACCCTTACCCTTGCTTTTACCCTTAAGCTTACCCTTACCCTTACCCTTACCCTTACCCTTACCCTTGCTTTTACCCTTAAGCTTACCCTTGCCCTTACCCTTTTCCTTACCCTTAAGTTTAACCTTACCCTTACCCTTACCCTTACCCTTACCCTTACCCTTACCCTTACCCTTACCCTTACCCTTACCCTTACCCTTACAATTGCTTTTACCCTTAAGCTTACCCTTACCCTTACCCTTACCCTTACCCTTACACTTACCCTTACCCTTACCCTTACCCTTACCCTTGCATTTACCCTTAGGCTTACCCTTACCTTTACTCTTACCCTTACCCTTACCCTTACCCTTACCCTTACCCTTACCCTTACCCTTACCCTTACCCTTACCCTTACCCTTACCCTTACCCTTACCCTTACCCTTGCTTTTACCCTTAAGCTTACCCTTACCCTTACCCTTACCCTTACCCTTACCCTTACCCTTGCTTTTACCCCAAAGCTTACCCTTACCCTTACCCTTACCCTTACCCTTACCCTTACCCTTACCCTTGCTTAAACCCTTAAGCTTACCCTTACCCTTACCCTTACCCTTACCCTTACCCTTACCCTTGCTTTTACCCTTAAGCTTACCCTTACCCTTACCCTTACCCTTACCCTTACCCTTACCCTTACCCTTACCCTTACCCTTACCCTTACCCTTACCCTTACCCTTGCTTTTACCCTTAGGCTTACCCTTACCTTTACCCTTACCCTTACCCTTACCCTTACCCTTACCCTTACCCTTACCCTTGCTTTTACCCTTAAGCTTACCCTTACCCTTACCCTTACCCTTACCCTTACACTTACCCTTGCTTTTACCCTTAAGCTTACCCTTACCCTTACCCTTACCCTTACCCTTACCCTTACCCTTACCCTTGCTTTTACCCTTAGGCTTACCCTCACCCTTACCCTTACCCTTACCCTTGCTTTTACCCTTAAGCTTACCCTTACCCTTACCCTTACCCTTACCCTTACCCTTACCCTTACCCTTACCCTTACCCTTACCCTTACCCTTACTCTTACCCTAACCCTTACCCTTACCCTTACCCTTACCCTTACCCTTACCCTTACCCTTACCCTTACCCTTGCTTTTACCCTTAGGCTTACCCTTACCTTCACCCTTACCCTTACCCTTACCCTTACCCTTACCCTTACCCTTGCTTTTACCCTTAAGCTTACCCTTACCCTTACCCTTACCCTTACCCTTACCCTTACCCTTGCTTTTACCCTTAAGCTTACCCTTACCCTTACCCTTACCCTTAGCCTTACCCTTACCCTTACCCTCACCCTTACCCTCACCCTTGCTTTTACCCTTAAGCTTACCCTTACCCTTACCCTTACCCTTACCCTTACCCTTACCCTTGCTTTTACCCTTAAGCTTACCCTTACCCTTACCCTTACCCTTACCCTTACCCTTACCCTTAACCTTGCTTTTACCCTTAGGCTTACCCTTACCCTTACCCTTACCCTTACCCTTACCCTTACCCTTACCCTTACCCTTGCTTTTACCCTTAGGCTTACCCTTACCCTTACCCTTACCCTTACCCTTACCCTTACCCTTACCCTTACCCTTGCTTTTACCCTTAGGCTTACCCTTACCTTTACCCTTACCCTTACCCTTACCCTTACCCTTACCCTTACCCTTACCCTTGCTTTGACCCTTAAGCTTACCCTTACCCTTACCCTTACCCTTACCCTTACCCTTACCCTTACCCTTACCTTTACCCTTACCCTTACTTTTACCCTTAAGCTTACCCTTACCCTTACCCTTACCCTTACCCTTACCCTTACCCTTACCCTTACCCTTACCCTTACCCTTACCCTTACCCTTACCCTTGCTTTTACCCTTAAGCTTACCCTTACCCTTACCCTTACCCTTACCCTTAAGCTTACCCTTACCCTTACCCTTACCCTTACCCTTACCCTTACCCTTACCCTTACCCTTGCTTTTACCCTTAAGCTTACCCTTACCCTTACCCTTACCCTTACCCTTACCCTTGCTTTTACCCTTAAGCTTACCCTTACCCTTACCCTTACCCTTACCCTTAAGCTTACCCTTACCCTTACCCTTACCCTTACCCTTACCCTTACCCTTACCCTTACCCTTACCCTTACCCTTACCCTTACCCTTGCTTTTACCCTTAAGCTTACCCTCACCCTTACCCTTACCCTTAAGCTTACCCTTACCCTTACCCTTACCCTTACCCTTACCCTTACCCTTGCTTTTACCCTTAAGCTTACCCTTACCCTTACCCTTACCCTTACCCTTAAGCTTACCCTTACCCTTACCCTTACCCTTACCCTTACCCTTACCCTTACCCTTACCCTTACCCTTGCTTTTACCCTTAAGCTTACCCTTACCCTTACCCTTACCCTTACCCTTAAGCTTACCCTTACCCTTACCCTTACCCTTACCCTTACCCTTACCCTTACCCTTGCTTTTACCCTTAAGCTTACCCTTACCCTTACCCTTACCCTTACCCTTACCCTTACCCTTACCCTTACCCTTACCCTTACCCTTACCCTTACCCTTACCCTTACCCTTACCCTAACCCTTACCCTTACCTTTACCCTTACCCTTACCCTTACCCTTACCCTTGCTTTTACCCTCAAGCTTACCCTTACCCTTACCCTTACCCTTACCCTTACCCTTACCCTTACCCTCACCCTCACCCTTGCTTTTACCCTTAAGCTAACCCTTTCCCTTACCCTTACCCTTACCCTTACCCTTACCCTTACCCTTACCCTTACCCTTGCTTTTACCCTTAAGCTTACCCTTCCCCTTACCCTTACCCCTACCCTTACCCTTGCTTTTACCCTTAGGCTTACCCTTACCCTTACCCTTACCCTTACCCTTGCTTTTACCCTTAAGCTTACCCTTACCCTTACCCTTACCCTTACTCTTACCCTTACCCTTACCCTTACCCTTACCCTTACCCTTGCTTTTACCCTTAGGCTTACCCTTACCTTTACCCTTACCCTTACCCTTACCCTTACCCTTACCCTTACCCTTACCCTTACCCTAACCCTTACCCTTGCTTTTACCCTTAAGCTTACCTTTACCCTTACCCTTACCCTTACCCTTACCCTTACCCTTACCCTTACCCTTACCCTTACCCTTACCCTTACCCTTACCCTTACCCTTGCTTTTACCCTTAAGCTTACCCTTACCCTTACCCTTACCCTTACCCTTACCCTTACCCTTACCCTTACCCTTACCCTTACCCTTACCCTTACCCTTACCCTTACCCTTGCATTTACCCTTAAGCTTACCCTTACCCTTACCCTTACCCTTACCCTTAAGCTTACCCTTACCCTTACCCTTACCCTTACCCTTACCCTTACCGTTACCCTTACCCTTACCCTTACCCTTGCTTTTACCCTTAAGCTTACCCTTACCCTCACCCTTACCCTTACCCTTACCCTTGCTTTTACCCTTACCCTTATCCTTACCCTTAAGCTAACCCTTACCCTTACCCTTACCCTTACCCTTACCCTTACCCTTACCCTTACCCTTACCCTTACCCTTACCCTTGCTTTTACCCTTAAGCTTACCCTTACCCTTACCCTTACCCTTACCCTTACCCTTACCCTTACCCTTACCCTTACCCTTACCCTTACCCTTACCCTTACCCTTACCCTTACCCTTACCCTTGCTTTTACCCTTAAGCTTACCCTTACACTTACCCTTACCCTTACCCTTACCCTTACCCTTACCCTTACCCTTACCCTTACCCTTACCCTTACCCTTACCCTTGCTTTTACCCTTAGGCTTACCCTTACCTTTACCCTTACCCTTACCCCTACCCTTACCCTAACCCTTACCCTTGCTTTTACCCTTAAGCTTACCCTTACCCTTACCCTTACCCTTACCCTTACCCTTACCCTTGCTTTTACCCTTAAGCTTACCCTTACCCTTACCCTTACCCTTACCCTTACCCTTACCCTTGCTTTTACCCTTAGGCTTACCCTTACCCTTACCCTTACCCTTACCCTTAAGCTTACCCTTACCCTTACCCTTACCCTTACCCTTACCCTTACCCTTACCCTTGCTTTTACCCTTAAGCTTACCCTTACCCTTACCCTTACACTTACCCTTACCGTTACCCTTACCCTTACCCTTACCCTTACCCTTACCCTAACCCTTACCCTTACCCTTGCTTTTACCCTTAGGCTTACCCTTACCTTTACCCTTACCCTTACCCTTACCCTTAAGCTTACCCTTACCCTTACCCTTACTTTTACCCTTACCCTTACCCTTACCCTTACCCTTACCCTTACCCTTACCCTTGCTTTTACCCTTAAGCTTACCCTTACCCTTACCCTTACACTTACCCTTACCCTTACCCTTACCCTTACCCTTACCCTTACCCTTACCCTTACCCTTACCCTAATCCTTACCCTTACCCTTGCTTTTACCCTTAAGCTTACCCTTACCCTTACCCTTACCCTTACCCTTACCCTTACCCTTACCCTTACCCTTACCCTTACCCTTACCCTTACCCTTACCCTTACCCTTACCCTTACCCTTGCTTTTACCCTTAGGCTTACCCTTACCTTTACCCTTACCCTTACCCTTACCCTTACCCTTACCCTTACCCTTACCCTTACCCTTACCCTTGCTTTAACCCTTAAGCTTACCCTTACCCTCACCCTTACCCTTACCCTTACCCTTGCTTTTACCCTTAAGCTTACCCTTACCCTTACCCTTACCCTTACCCTTACCCTTACCCTTGTTTTACCCTTAGGCTTACCCTTACCCTTACCCTTACCCTTACCCTTTATTTTACCCTTAAGCTTACCCTTACCCTTACCCTTACCCTTACCCTTACCCTTACCCTTACCCTTACCCTTACCCTTACCCTTACCCTTACTCTTACCTTTACCCTTACCCTTGCTTTTACCCTTAGGCTTACCCTAACCTTTACCCTTACCCTTACCCTTACCCTTACCCTTACCCTTACCCTTACCCTTACCCTTACCCTTACCCTTACCCTTACCCTTACCCTTGCTTTTACCCTTAAGCTTACCCTCACCCTTACCCTTACCCTTACCCTTACCCTTACCCTTACCCTTACCCTTGCTTTTACCCTTAAGCTTACCCTTACCCTTACCCTTACCCTCACCCTTACCTTTACCCTTACCCTTGCTTATACCCTTAAGCTTACCCTTACCCTTACCCTTACCCTTACCCTTACCCTTACCCTTACCCTTACCCTTACCCTTACCCTTACCCTTACCCTTACCCTTACCCTTACCCTTGCTTTTACCCTTAGGCTTACCCTTACCTTTACCCTTACCCTTACCCTTACCCTTACCCTTGCTTTTACCCTCAAGCTTACCCTTACCCTTACCCTTACCCTAACCCTAACCCTTACACTTGCTTTTACCCTTAAGCTTACCCTTACCCTTACCCTTACCCTTACCCTTACCCTTACCCTTACCCTTACCCTTACCCTTACCCTTACCCTTACCCTTACCCTTACCCTGACCCTTGCTTTTACCCTTAAGCTTACCCTTACCCTTACCCTTACCCTTACCCTTACCCTTACCCTTACCCTTACCCTTACCCTTACCCTTGCTTTTACCCTTAAGCTTACCCTTACCCTTACCCTTACCCTTACCCTTACCCTTACCCTTACCCTTACCCTTACCCTTACCCTTACCCTTACCCTTGCTTTTACCCTAAGGCTTACCCTTACCTTTACCCTTACCCTTACCCTTACCCTTGCTTTTACCCTTAAGCTTACACTTACCCTTACCCTTACCCTTACCCTTACCCTTACCCTTACCCTTACCCTTGCTTTTACCCTTAAGCTTACCCTTACCCTTACCCTCACCCTTACCCTTACCCTTACCCTTACCCTTACCCTTACCCTTACCCTTACCCTTACCCTTACCCTTGCTTTTACCCTTACCCTTACCCTTGCTTTTACCCTTAGGCTTACCCTTACCCTTACCCTTACCCTTACCCTTACCCTTACCCTTACCCTTGCTTTTACCCTTAAGCTTACCCTTACCCTTACCCTTACCCTTACCCTTACAATTACCCTTACCCTTACCCTTACCCTTACCCTTACCCTTGCTTTTACCCTTAAGCTTACCCTTACCCTTACCCTTACCCTTACCCTTACCCTTACCCTTACCCTTACCCTTACCCTTACCCTTACCCTTACCCTTACCCTTACCCTTACCCTTACCCTTGCTTTTACCCTTAAGCTTACCCTTACCCTTACCCTTACCCTTACCCTTACCCTTACCCTTACCCTTACCCTTACCCTTACCCTTACCCTTACCCTTACCCTTACCCTTACCCTTACCCTTACCCTTGCTTTTACCCTTAAGCTTACCCTTACCCTTACCCTTACCCTTACCCTTACCCTTACCCTTACCCTTACCCTTACCCTTACCCTTACCCTTACCCTTACCCTTACCCATACCCTTGCTTTTACCCTTAGGCTTACACTTACCTCTACCCTTACCCTTACCCTTACCCTTACCCTTACCCTTACCCTTACCCTTACCCTTACCCTTACCCTTGCTTTTACCCTTAAGCTTACCCTTACCCTTACCCTTACCCTTACCCTTACCCTTACCCTTACCCTTACCCTTGCTTTTACCCTTAAGCTTACCCTTACCCTTACCCTTACCCTTACCCTTACCCTTGCTTTTACCCTTAGGCTTACCCTTACCCTTACCCTTACCCTTACCCTTACCCTTACCCTTACCCTTACCCTTACCCTTACCCTTACCCTTACCCTTACCCTTACCCTTACCCTTACCCTTACCCTCACCCTTCCTTTTACCCTTAAGCTTACCCTTACCCTTACCCTTACCCTTACCCTTACCCTTACCCTTACCCTTACCCTTACCCTTACCCTTACCCTTACCCTTACCCTTACCCTTACCCTTACCCTTACCCTTACCCTTACCCTTACCCTTGCTTTTACCCTTAGGCTTACCCTTACCTTTACCCTTACCCTTACCTTTACCCTTACCCTTACCCTTACCCTTAACCTTACCCTTGCTTTTACCCTTAAGCTTACCCTTACCCTTACCCTTACCCTTACCCTTGCTTTTACCCTTAAGCTTACCCTTACCCTTACCCTTACCCTTACCCTTACCCTTACCCTTGCTTTTACCCTTAAGCTTACCCTTACCCTTACCCTTACCCTTACCCTTACCCTTACCCTTACCCTTGCTTTTACCCTTAAGCTTACCCTTACCCATACCCTTACCCTTACCCTTACCCTTACCCTTACCCTTACCCTTACCCTTACCCTTGCTTTTACCCTTAGGCTTACCCTTACCTTTACCCTTACCCTTACCCTTACCCTTACCCTTACCCTTACCCTTACCCTTACCCTTGCTTTTACCCTTAAGCTTACCCTTACCCTTACCCTTACCCTTACCCTTACCCTTACCCTTGCTTTTACCCTTAAGCTTACCCTTACCCTTACCCTTACCCTTACCCTTACCCTTGCTTTTACCCTTAGGCCTACCCTTACCCTTACACTTACCCTTGCTTTTACCCTTAAGCTTACCCTTACACTTACCCTTACCCTTACCCTTACCCTTACCCTTACCCTTACCCTTACCCTTACCCTTACCCTTACCCTTACCCTTGCTTTTACCCTTAGGCTTACCCTTACCTTTACCCTTACCCTTACCCTTACCCTTACCCTTACCCTTACCCTTACCCTTACCCTTACCCTTACCCTTACCCTTACCCTTACCCTTGCTTTTACCCTTAAGCTTACCCTTACCCTTACCCTTACCCTTACCCTTACCCTTACCCTTACCCTTGCTTTTACCCTTAAGCTTACCCTTACCCTTACCCTTACCCTTACCCTTACCCTTACCCTCACCCTTACCCTTACCCTTACCCTTGCTTATACCCTTAAGCTTACCCTTACCCTTACCCTTACCCTTACCCTTACCCTTACCCTTACCCTTACCCTTACCCTTACCCTTACCCTTACCCTTACCCTTACCCTTACCCTTGCTTTTACCCTTAGGCTTACCCTTACCTTTACCCTTACCCTTACCCTTACCCTTACCCTTACCCTTACCCTTACCCTTACCCTTACCCTTACCCTTGCTTTTACCCTTAAGCTTACCCTTACCCTTACCCTTACCCTTACCCTAACCCTTACCCTTGCTTTTACCCTTTAGCTTACCCTTACCCTTACCCTTACCCTTACCCTTACCCTTACCCTTACCCTTACCCTTACCCTTACCCTTACCCTTACCCTTACCCTTACCCTTACCCTTACCCTTACCCTTACCCTTACCCTTACCCTTACCCTTGCTTTTACCCTTAAGCTTACCCTTACCCTTACCCTTACCCTTACCCTTACCCTTACCCTTACCCTTACCCTTACCCTTACCCTTGCTTTTACCCTTAAGCTTACCCTTACCTTTACCCTTACCCTTACCCTTACCCTTACCCTTACCCTTACCCTTACCCTTACCCTTACCCTTACCCTTCCCCTTACCCTTGCTTTTACCCTTAAGCTTACCCTTACCCTTACCCTTACCCTTACCCTTACCCTTACCCTTGCTTTTACCCTTAAGCTTACCCTTACCCTTACCCTTACCCTTGCTTTTACCCTTAGGCTTACCCTTACCCTTACCCTTACCCTTACCCTTGCTTTTACCCTTAAGCTTACCCTTACCCTTACCCTTACTCTTACCCTTACCCTTACCCTTACCCTTACCCTTACCCTTACCCTTACCCTTACCCTTACCCTTACCCTTACCCTTACCCTTACCCTTACCCTTACCCTTACCCTTACCCTTACCCTTACCCTTGCTTTTACCCTTAGGCTAACCCTTACCTTTACCCTTACCCTAACCCTTACCCTTACCCTTACCCTTACCCTTACCCTTACCCTTACCCTTGCTTTTACCCTTAAGCTTACCCTTACCCTTACCCTTACCCTCACCCTTACCTTTACCCTTACCCTTGCTTATACCCTTAAGCTTACCCTTACCCTTACCCTTACCCTTACCCTTACCCTTACCCTTACCCTTACCCTTACCCTTACCCTTACCCTTACCCTTACCCTTACCCTTGCTTTTACCCTTAGGCTTACCCTTACCTTTACCCTTACCCTTACCCTTACCCTTACCCTTGCTTTTACCCTCAAGCTTACCCTTACCCTTACCCTTACCCTTACCCTAACCCTTACACTTGCTTTTACCCTTAAGCTTACCCTTACCCTTACCCTTACCCTTACCCTTACCCTTACCCTTACCCTTACCCTTACCCTTACCCTTACCCTTACCCTTACCCTTACCCTTGCTTTTACCCTTAAGCTTACCCTTACCCTTACCCTTACCCTTACCCTTACCCTTACCCTTACCCTTACCCTTACCCTTACCCTTACCCTTGCTTTTACCCTTAAGCTTACCCTTACCCTTACCCTTACCCTTACCCTTACCCTTACCCTTACCCTTACCCTTACCCTTACCCTTACCCTTACCCTTGCTTTTACCCTAAGGCTTACCCTTACCTTTACCCTTACCCTTACCCTTACCCTTGCTTTTACCCTTAAGCTTACACTTACCCTTACCCTTACCCTTACCCTTACCCTTACCCTTGCTTTTACCCTTAAGCTTACCCTTACCCTTACCCTCACCCTTACCCTTACCCTTACCCTTACCCTTACCCTTACCCTTACCCTTACCCTTGCTTTTACCCTTACCCTTACCCTTGCTTTTACCCTTAGGCTTACCCTTACCCTTACCCTTACCCTTACCCTTACCCTTACCCTTACCCTTGCTTTTACCCTTAAGCTTACCCTTACCCTTACCCTTACCCTTACCCTTACAATTACCCTTACCCTTACCCTTACCCTTGCTTTTACCCTTAAGCTTACCCTTACCCTTACCCTTACCCTTACCCTTACCCTTACCCTTACCCTTACCCTTACCCTTACCCTTACCCTTACCCTTACCCTTACCCTTACCCTTACCCTTACCCTTACCCTTACCCTTACCCTTACCCTTGCTTTTACCCTTAAGCTTACCCTTACCCTTACCCTTACCCTTACCCTTACCCTTACCCTTACCCTTACCCTTACCCTTACCCTTACCCTTACCCTTACCCTTACCCTTACCCTTACCCTTACCCTTACCCTTGCTTTTACCCTTAAAAGCTTACCCTTACCCTTACCCTTACCCTTTCCCTTACCCTTACCCTTACCCTTACCCTTACCCTTACCCTTACCCTTACCCTTACCCTTACCCTTACCCATACCCTTGCTTTTACCCTTAGGCTTACACTTACCTCTACCCTTACCCTTACCCTTACCCTTACCCTTACCCTTACCCTTACCCTTACCCTTACCCTTACCCTTACCCTTACCCTTACCCTTGCTTTTACCCTTAAGCTTACCCTTACCCTTACCCTTACCCTTACCCTTACCCTTACCCTTACCCTTACCCTTACCCTTACCCTTACCCTTGCTTTTACCCTTAAGCTTACCCTTACCCTTACCCTTACCCTTACCCTTACCCTTGCTTTTACCCTTAGGCTTACCCTTACCCTTACCCTTACCCTTACCCTTACCCTTACCCTTACCCTTACCCTTACCCTTACCCTTACCCTTACCCTTACCCTTACCCTCACCCTTCCTTTTACCCTTAAGCTTACCCTTACCCTTACCCTTACCCTTACCCTTACCCTTACCCTTACCCTTACCCTTACCCTTACCCTTACCCTTACCCTTACCCTTACCCTTACCCTTACCCTTACCCTTACCCTTACCCTTACCCTTGCTTTTACCCTTAGGCTTACCCTTACCTTTACCCTTACCCTTACCTTTACCCTTACCCTTACCCTTACCCTTACCCTTAACCTTGCTTTTACCCTTAAGCTTACCCTTACCCTTACCCTTACCCTTACCCTTGCTTTTACCCTTAAGCTTACCCTTACCCTTACCCTTACCCTTACCCTTACCCTAACCCTTGCTTTTACCCTTAAGCTTACCCTTACCCTTACCCTTACCCTTACCCTTACCCTTACCCTTACCCTTGCTTTTACCCTTAAGCTTACCCTTACCCTTACCCTTACCCTTACCCTTACCCTTACCCTTACCCTTACCCTTACCCTTGCTTTTACCCTTAGGCTTACCCTTACCTTTACCCTTACCCTTACCCTTACCCTTACCCTTACCCTTACCCTTACCCTTGCTTTTACCCTTAAGCTTACCCTTACCCTTACCCTTACCCTTACCCTTACCCTTACCCTTGCTTTTACCCTTAAGCTTACCCTTACCCTTACCCTTACCCTTTCCCTTACCCTTGCTTTTACCCTTAGGCCTACCCTTACCCTTACACTTACCCTTGCTTTTACCCTTAAGCTTACCCTTACACTTACCCTTACCCTTACCCTTACCCTTACCCTTACCCTTACCCTTACCCTTACCCTTACCCTTACCCTTACCCTTACCCTTACCCTTACCCTTGCTTTTACCCTTAGGCTTACCCTTACCTTTACCCTTACCCTTACCCTTACCCTTACCCTTACCCTTACCCTTACCCTTACCCTTACCCTTACCCTTACCCTTGCTTTTACCCTTAAGCTTACCCTTACCCTTACCCTTACCCTTACCCTTACCCTTACCCTTACCCTTGCTTTTACCCTTAAGCTTACCCTTACCCTTACCCTTACCCTTACCCTTACCCTCACCCTTACCCTTACCCTTACCCTTGCTTATACCCTTAAGCTTACCCTTACCCTTACCCTTACCCTTACCCTTACCCTTACCCTTACCCTTACCCTTACCCTTACCCTTACCCTTACCCTTACCCTTACCCTTACCCTTGCTTTTACCCTTAGGCTTACCCTTACCTTTACCCTTACCCTTACCCTTACCCTTACCCTTACCCTTACCCTTACCCTTACCCTTACCCTTACCCTTACCCTTGCTTTTACCCTTAAGCTTACCCTTACCCTTACCCTTACCCTTACCCTAACCCTTACCCTTGCTTTTACCCTTTAGCTTACCCTTACCCTTACCCTTACCCTTACCCTTACCCTTACCCTTACCCTTACCCTTACCCTTACCCTTACCCTTACCCTTACCCTTACCCTTACCCTTACTCTTACCCTTACCCTTGCTTTTACCCTTAAGCTTACCCTTACCCTTACCCTTACCCTTACCCTTACCCTTACCCTTACCCTTACCCTTACCCTTACCCTTACCCTTACCCTTGCTTTTACCCTTAAGCTTACCCTTATCTTTACCCTTACCCTTACCCTTACCCTTACCCTTACCCTTACCCTTACCCTTACCCTTACCCTTACCCTTCCCCTTACCCTTGCTTTTACCCTTAAGCTTACCCTTACCCTTGCCCTTACCCTTACCCTTACCCTTACCCTTGCTTTTACCCTTAAGCTTACCCTTACCCTTACCCTTACCCTTACCCTTACCCTTGCTTTTACCCTTAGGCTTACCCTTACCCTTACCCTTGCTTTTACCCTTAAGCTTACCCTTACCCTTACCCTTACTCTTACCCTTACCCTTACCCTTACCCTTACCCTTACCCTTACCCTTACCCTTACCCTTACCCTTACCCTTACCCTTACCCTTACCCTTGCTTTTACCCTTAGGCTAACCCTTACCTTTACCCTTACCCTAACCCTTACCCTTACCCTTACCCTTACCCTTACCCTTGCTTTTACCCTTAAGCTTACCCTTACCCTTACCCTTACCCTTACCCTTACCCTTACCCTTACCCTTACCCTTACCCTTGCTTTTACCCTTAAGCTTACCCTTACCCTTACCCTTACCCTTACCCTTACCCTTACCCTTACCCTTACCCTTACCCTTACCCTTACCCTTACCCTTGCTTTTACCCTCAAGCTTACCCTTACCCTTACCCTTACCCTTACCCTTACCCTTACCCTTACCCTTACCCTTACCCTTGCTTTTACCCTTAAGCTTACCCTTACCCTTACCCTTACCCTTACCCTTACCCTTACCCTTACCTTTACCCTTACCCTTACCCTTACCCTTACCCTTACCCTTACCCTTACCCTTACCCTTACCCTTGCTTTTACCCTTAAGCTTACCCTTACCCTTACCCTTACCCTTACCCTTACCCTTACCCTTACCCTTACCCTTACCCTTACCCTTACCCTTACCCTTACCCTTACCCTTGCTTTTACCCTTAAGCTTACCCTTACCCTTACCCTTACCCTTACCCTTACCCTTACCCTTACCCTTACCCTTGCTTTTACCCTTAGGCTTACCCTTACCTTTACCCTTACCCTTACCCTTACCCTCACCCTTACCCTTACCCTTACCCTTGCTTTTACCCTTAAGCTTACCCTTACCCTTACCCTTACCCTTACCCTTACCCTTACCCTTGCTTTTACCCTTAAGCTTACCCTTACCCTTACCCTTGCCCTTACCCTTACCCTTGCTTTTACCCTTAGGCTTACCCTTACCCTTACCCTTACCCTTACCCTTGCTTTGACCCTTAAGCTTACCCTTACCCTTACCCTTACTCTTACCCTTACCCTTACCCTTACCCTTACCCTTACCCTTACCCTTACCCTTACCCTTGCTTTTACCCTTAGGCTTACCCTTACCTTTACCCTTACCCTAACCCTTACCCTTACCCTTACCCTTACCCTTACCCTTGCTTTTACTCTTAAGCTTACTCTTACCCTTACCCTTACCCTTACCCTTACCCTTACCCTTACCCTTGCTTTTACCCTTAAGCTTACCCTTACCCTTACCCTCACCCTTACCCTTACCCTTACCCTTACCCTTACCCTTACCCTTACCCTTGCTTTTACCCTTAAGCTTACCCTTACCCTTACCCTTACCCTTACCCTTACCCTTACCCTTACCCTTACCCTTATCCTTGCTTTTACCCTTAGGCTTACCCTTACCTTTACCCTTACCCTTACCCTTACCCTTACCCTTACCCTTACCCTTGCTTTTACCCTTAAGCTTACCCTTACCCTTACCCTTACCCTTACCCTTAAGCTTACCCTTACCCTTACCGTTACCCTTACCCTTACCCTTACCCTTACCCTTACCCTTACCCTTACCCTTACCCTTACCCTTACCCTTGCTTTTACCCTTAAGATTACCCTTACCCTTACCCTTACCCTTACCCTTACCCTTACCCTTACCCTTACCCTTGCTTTTACCCTTGAGCTTACCCTTACCCTTACCCTTACCCTTACCCTTAAGCTTTCCCTTACCCTTACCCTTACCCTTACCCTTACCCTTACCCTTACCCTTACCCTTACCCTTACCCTTACCCTTACCCTTACCCTTACCCTTACCCTTACCCTTACCCTTACCCTTGCTTTTACCCTTAAGCTTACCCTTACCCTTACCCTTACCTTTACCCTTAAGCTTACCCTTACCCTTAACCTTACCCTTACCCTCACCCTTACCCTTACCCTTGCTTTTACCCTTAAGCTTACCCTTACCCTTACCCTTACCCTTACCCTTAAGCTTACCCTTACCCTTACCCTTACCCTTACCCTTACCCTTACCCTTGCTTTCACCCTTAAGCTTACCCTTACCCTTACCCTTACCCTTACCCTTAAGCTTACTCTTACCCTTACCCTTACCCTTACCCTTACCCTTACCCTTACCCTTACCCTTACCCTTGCTTTTACCCTCAAGCTTACCCTTAACCTTACCCTTACCCTTACCCTTGCTTTTACCCTTAAGCTTACCCTTAGCCTTACCCTTACCCTTACCCTTAAGCTTACCCTTACCCTTACCCTTACCCTTACCCTTACCCTTACCCTTACCCTTACCCTTACCCTAACCCTTGCTTTTACCCTTAAGCTTACCCTTACCCTTACCCTTAACCTTACCCTTACCCTTACCCTTACCCTTACCCTTACCCTTACCCTTACCTTTACCCTTACCCTTGCTTTTACCCTTAAGCTTACCCTTACCCTTACCCTTACCCTTACCCTTACCCTTACTCTTGCTTTTACCCTTAAGCTTACCCTTACCCTTACCCTTACCCTTACCCTTACCCTTGCTTTTACCCTTAGGCCTACCCTTACCCTTTCCCTTACCCTTACCCTTGCTTTTACCCTTAAGCTTACCCTTACCCTTACCCTTACCCTTACCCTTACCCTTACCCTTACCCTTACCCTTACCCTTACCCTTACCCTTACCCTTACCCTAACCCTTACCCTTACCCTTACCCTTACCCTTACCCTTGCCCTTGCTTTTACCCTTAGGCTTACCCTTACCTTTACCCTTACCCTTACCCTTACCCTTACCCTTACCCTTACCCTTGCTTTTACCCTTAAGCTTACCCTTACCCTTACCCTTACCCTTACCCTTACCCTTACCCTTACCCTTACCCTTACCCTTGCTTTTACCCTTAAGCTTACCCTTACCCTTACCCTTACCCTTACCCTTACCCTTACCCTTACCCTTACCCTCACCCTTGCTTTTACCCTTAAGCTTACCCTTACCCTTACCCTTACCCTTGCTTTTACCCTTAAGCTTACCCTTACCCTTACCCTTACCCTTACCCTTGCTTTTACCCTTAGGCTTACCCTTACCCTTACCCTTACCCTTACCCTTGCTTTTACCCTTAAGCTTACCCTTACCCTTACCCTTACCCTTACTCTTACCCTTACCCTTACCCTTACCCTTACACTTGCTTTTACCCTTAGGCTTACCCTTACCTTTACCCTTACCCTTACCCTTACCCTTACCCTTACCCTTTACCTTACCCTTACCCTTACCCTTGCTTTTACCCTTAAGCTAACCCTTACCCTTACCCTTACCCTTACCCTTACCCTTAACCTTACCCTTACCCTTGCTTTTACCCTTAAGCTCACCCTTACCCTTACCCTTACCCTTACCCTTACACTTACCCTTACCCTGACCCTTACCCTTGCTTTTACCCTTAAGCTTACCCTTACCCTTACCCTTACCCTTACCCTTAGCTTACCCTTACCCTTACCCTTACCCTTACCCTTACCCTTACCCTTACCCTTACCCTTGCTTTTACCCTTGAGCTTACCCTTACCCTTACCCTTACCCTTACCCTTACCCTTGCTTTTACCCTTAAGCTTACCCTTACCCTTACCCTTACCCTTACCCTTAAGCTTACCCTTACCCTTACCCTTACCTTTACCCTTACCCTTACCCTTACCCTTGCTTTTACCCTTAAGCTTACCCTTACCCTTACCCTTACCCTTACCCTAACCCTTACCCTTAACCTTACCCTTACCCTTACCCTTACCCTTACCCTTACCCTTGCTTTTACCCTTAGGCTTACCCTTACCTTTACCCTTACCATTACCCTTACCCTTACCCTTACCCTTACCCTTACCCTTACCCTTACCCTTGCTTTTACCCTTAAGCTTACCCTTACCCTTACCCTTACCCTTACCCTTACCCTTACCCTTACCCTTACCCTTACCCTTACCCTTACCCTTACCCTTACCCTTACCCTTACCCTTGCTTTTACCCTTAAGCTTACCCTTACCCTTACCCTTACCCTTACCCTTACCCTTACCCTTACCCTTACCCTTACCCTTACCCTTACCCTTACCCTTACCCTTACCCTTGCTTTTACCCTTAAGCTTACCCTTACCCTTACCATTACTCTTACCCTTACCCTTACCCTTACCCTTACCCTTGCTTTTTCCCTTAAGCTTACCCTTACCCTTACCTTTACCCTTACCCTTACCCTTACCCTTACCCTTACCCTTACCCTTACCCTTACCCTTACCCTTACCCTTACCCTTACCCTTACCCTTGCTTTTACCCTTAGGCTTACCCTTACCTTTAGCCTTACCCTTACCCTTACCCTTACCCTTACCCTTACCCTTACCCTTACCCTTACCCTTGCTTTTACCCTTAAGCTTACCCTTACCCTTACCCTTACCCTTACCCTTACCCTTACCCTTACCCTTACCCTTGCTTTTACCCTTAAGCTTACCCTTACCCTTACCCTTACCCTTACACTTACCCTTGCTTTTACCCTTAGGCTTACCCTTACCCTTACCCTTACCCTTACCCTTAAGCTTACCCTTACCCTTACCCTTACCCTTACCCTTACCCTTACCCTTACCCTTACCCTTGCTTTTACCCTTAAGCTTACCCTTACCCTTACCCTTACCCTTACCCTTACCCTTACCCTTACCCTTACCCTTACCCTTACCCTTGCTTTGACCCTTAGGCTTACCCTTACCTTTACCCTTACCCTTACCCTTACCCTTACCCTTACCCTTACCCTTACCCTTACCCTTACCCTTACCCTTACCCTTACACTTACCCTTGCTTTTACCCTTAAGCTTACCCTTACCCTTACCCTTACCCTTACACTTACCCTTACCCTTACCCTTGCTTTTACCCTTAAGCTTACCCTTACCCTTACCCTTACCCTTACCCTTACCCTTGCTTTTACCCTTAGGTTTACCCTTACCCTTACCCTTACCCTTGCTTTTACCCTTAAGCTTACCCTTACCCTTACCCTTACCCTTACCCTTACCCTTACCCTTACCCTTACCCTTACCCTTACCCTTACCCTTACCCTTACCCTTACCCTTACCCTTTCCCTTACCCTTGCTTTTACCCTTAGGCTTAACCTTACCTTTACCCTTACCCTAACCCTTACCCTTACCCTTACCCTTACCCTTACCCTTACCCTTACTTTTACCCTTACCCTTGCTTTTACCCTTAAGCTTACCCTTACCCTTACCCTTACCCTTACCCTTACCCATACCCTTACCCTTGCTTTTACCCTTTAGCATACCCTTACCCTTACCCTTACCCTTACCCTCACCCTTACCCTTACCCTTGCTTATACCCTTAAGCTTACCCTTACCCTTACCCTTACCCTTACCCTTACCCTTACCCTTACCCTTACCCTTACCCTTACCCTTACCCTTACCCTTACCCTTACCCTTACCCTTACCCTTACCCTTACCCTTGCTTTTACCCTTAGGCTTACCCTTACCTTTACCCTTACACTTACCCTTACCCTTACCCTTACCCTTACCCTTACCCTTACCCTTACCCTTACCCTTACCCTTGCTTTTACCCTTAAGCTTACCCTTACCCTTACCCTTACCCTAACCCTTACCCTTGCTTTTACCCTTAAGCTTACCCTTACCCTTACCCTTACCCTTACCCATACCCTTACCCTTACCCTTACCCTCACCCTTACCCTTGCTTTTACCCTTAAGCTTACCCTTACCCTTACCCTTACCCTTACCCTTACCCTTACCCTTACCCTTACCCTTATCCTTACCCTTGCTTTTACCCTTAAGCTTACCCTTACCCTTACCCTTACCCTTACCCTTACCCTTACCCTTACCCTTACCCTTACCCTTGCTTTTACTCTTAGGCTTACCCTTACCTTTACCCTTACCCTTACCCTTACCCTTACCCTTACCCTCACCCTTACCCTTACCCTTGCTTTTACCCTTAAGCTTACCCTTACCCTTACCCTTACCCTTACCCTTACCCTTGCTTTTACCCTTAAGCTTACCCTTACCCTTACCCTTAACCTTACCCTTACCCTTGCTTTTACCCTTAGGCTTACCCTTACCCTTACCCTTACCCTTACCCTTGCTTTTACCCTTAAGCTTACCCTTACCCTTACCCTTACTCTTACCCTTACCCTTACCCTTACCCTTACCCTTACCCTTACCCTTACCCTTACCCTTACCCTTACCCTTACCCTTGCTTTTACCCTTAGGCTTACCCTTACCTTTACCCTTACCCTAACCCTTACCCTTACCCTTACCCTTACCCTTACCCTTGCTTTTACCCTTAAGCTTACCCTTACCCTTACCCTTACCCTTACCCTTACCCTTACCCTTACCCTTACCCTTACCCTTACCCTTGCTTTTACCCTAAAGCTTACCCTTACCCTTACCCTTACCCTTACCCTTACCCTTACCCTTACCCTTACTCTTACCCTTACCCTTACCCTTGCTTTTACCCTTAAGCTTACCCTTACCCTTACCCTTACCCTTACCCTTACCCTTACCCTTACCCTTACCCTTACCCTTACCCTTACCCTTGCTTTTACCCTTAGGCTTACCCTTACCTTTACCCTTACCCTTACCCTTACCCTTACCCTTACCCTTGCTTTTACCCTTAAGCTTACCCTTACCCTTACCCTTACCCTTAAGCTTACCCTTACCCTTACCCTTACCCTTACCCTTACCCTTACCCTTACCCTTACCCTTACCCTTACCCTTACCCTTACCCTTACCCTTACCCTTACCCTTACCCTTACCCTTGCTTTTACCCTTAAGCTTACCCTTACCCTTACCCTTACCCTTACCCTTACCCTTGCTTTTACCCTTAAGCTTACCCTTACCCTAACCCTTACCCTTAAGCTTACCCTTACCCTTACCCTTACCCTTACCCTTACCCTTACCCTTACCCTTACCCTTACCCTTACCCTTACCCTTACCCTTACCCTTACCCTTACCCTTACCCTTACCCTTGCTTTTACCCTTAAGCTTACCCTTACCCTTACCCTTACCCTTACCCTTAAGCTTACCCTTACCCTTACCCTTACCCTTACCCTTACCCTTAACCTTACCCTTGCTTTTACCCTTAAGCTTACCCTTACCCTTACCCTTACCCTTAAGCTTACCCTTACCCTTACTATTACCCTTACCCTTACCCTTGCTTTTACCCTTAAGCTTACCCTTACCCTTACCCTTACCCTTACCCTTAAGCTTACCCTTACCCTTACCCTTACCCTTACCCTTACCCTTACCCTTACCCCTACCCTTGCTTTTACCCTTAAGCTTACCCTTACCCTTACCCTTACCCTTACCCTTGCTTTTACCCTTAAGCTTACCCTTACCCTTACCCTTACCCTTACCCTTAAGCTTACCCTTACCCTTACCCTTACCCTTACCCTTACCCTTACCCTTACCCTTACCCTTACCCTTGCTTTTACCCTTAAGCTTACCCTTACCCTTACCCTTACCCTTACCCTTACCCTTACCCTTACCCTTGCTTTTACCCTTAGGCTTACCCTTACCTTTACCCTTACCCTTACCCTTACCCTTACCCTTACCCTTACCCTTACCCTTACCCTTACCCTTACCCTTGCTTTTATCCTTAAGCTTACCCTTACCCTTACCCTTACCCTTACCCTTACCCTTACCCTTACCCTTACCCTTGCTTTTACCCTTAAGCTTACCCTTACCCTTACCCTTACCCTTACCCTTACCCTTGCTTTTACCCTTAGGCTTACCCTTACCCTTACCCTTACCCTTACCCTTGCTTTTACCCTTAAGCTTACCCTTACCCTTACCCTTACCCTTACCCTTACCCTTACCCTTACCCTTACCCTTACCCTTACCCTTACCCTTACCCTTACCCTTACCCTTACCCTTACCCTTACCCTTACCCTTACCCTTACCCTTACCCTTGCTTTTACCCTTAGGCTTACCCTTACCTTTACCCTTACCCTTACCCTTACCCTTACCCTTACCCTTGCTTTTACCCTTAAGCTTACCCTTACCCTTACCCTTACCCTTACCCTTACCCTTACCCTTACCCTTACCCTTGCTTTTACCCTTAAGCTTACCCTTACCCTTACCCTTACCCTTACCCTTACCCTTACCCTTACCCTTACCCTTACCCTCACCCTTGCTTTTACCCTTAAGCTTACCCTTACCCTTACCCTTACCCTTAACCTTACCCTTACCCTTGCTTTTACCCTTAAGCTTACCCTTACCCTTACCCTTACCCTTACCCTTACCCTTACCCTTGCTTTTACCCTTAGGCTTACCCTTACCCTTACCCTTACCCTTACCCTTGCTTTTACCCTTAAGCTTACCCTTACCTTTACCCTTACCCTTACTCTTACCCTTACCCTTACCCTTACCCTTGCTTTTACCCTTAGGCTTACCCTTACATTTACCCTTACCCTTACCCTTACCCTTACCCTTACCCTTACCCTTACCCTTACCCTTACCCTTACCCTTACCCTTGCTTTTACCCTTAAGCTTACCCTTACCCTTACCCTTACCCTTACCCTTACCCTTACCCTTACCCTTGCTTTTACCCTTAAGCTCACCCTTACCCTTACCCTTACCCTTACCCTTACCCTTACCCTTACTCTTACCCTTACCCTTGCTTTTACCCTTAAGCTTACCCTTACCCTTACCCTTACCCTTACCCTTAAGCTTACACTTACCCTTACCCTTACCCTTACCCTTACCCTTACCCTTGCTTTTACCCTTAAGCTTACCCTTACCCTTACCCTTACCCTTACCCTTACCCTTGCTTTTACCCTTAAGCTTACCCTTACCCTTACCCTTACCCTTACCCTTACCCTTGCTTTTACCCTTAAGCTTACCCTTACCCTTACCCTTACCCTTACCCTTACCCTTTCCCTTACCCTTACCCTTACCCTTGCTTTTACCCTTAGGCTTACCCTTACCTTTACCCTTACCATTACCCTTACCCTTACCCTTACCCTTACCCTTACCCTTACCCTTGCTTTTACCCTTAAGCTTACCCTTACCCTTACCCTTACCCTTACCCTTACCCTTACCCTTACCCTTACTTTTACCCTTACCCTTACCCTTACCCTTACCCTTACCCTTACCCTTACCCTTACCCTTGCTTTTACCCTTAAGCTTACCCTTACCCTTACCCTTACCCTTACCCTTGCTTTTACCCTTAAGCTTACCCTTACCCTTACTCTTACCCCTACCCTTACCCTTACCCTTACCCTTACCCTTACCCTTACCCTTACCCTTACCCTTGCTTTTACCCTTAGGCTTACCCTCACCTTTACCCTTACCCTTACCCTTACCCTTACCCTTACCCTTACCCTTACCCTTGCTTTTACCCTTAAGCTTACCCTTACCCTTACCCTTACCCTTACCCTTAGCCTTACCCTTACCCTTGCTTTTACCCTTAAGCTTACCCTTAGGCTTACCCTTACCCTTACCCTTACCCTTACCCTTAAGCTTACCCTTACCCTTACCCTTACCCTTACCCTTACCCTTACCCTTAAGCTTACCCTTACCCTTACCCTTACCCTTACCCTTACCCTTACCCTTACCCTTACCCTTACCCTTACCCTTACCCTTACCCTTACCCTTACCCTTACCCTTACCCTTACCCTTACCCTTACCCTTACCCTTGCTTTTACCCTTAAGCTTACCCTTACCCTTACCCTTACCCTTACCCTTACCCTTACCCTTACCCTTACCCTTACCCTTACTTAGGGTAAGGGTAAGGGTAAGCTTAAGGGTAAAAGCAAGGGTAAGGGTAAGGGTAAGGGTAAGGGTAAGGGTAAGGGTAAGGGTAAGGGTAAGCTTAAGGGTAAGGGTAAGGGTAAGGGTAAGGGTAAGCTTAAGGGTAAAAGCAAGGGTAAGGGTAAGGGTAAGGGTAAGGGTAAGGGTAAGCTTAAGGGTAAGGGTAAGGGTAAGGGTAAGGGTAAGCTTAAGGGTAAAAGCAAGGGTAAGGTTAAGGGTAAGGGTAAGGGTAAGGGTAAGGGTAAGGGTAAGGGTAAGCTTAAGGGTAAGGGTAAGGGTAAGGGTAAGGGTAAGGGTAAGCTTAAGGGTAAAAGCAAGGGTAAGGATAAGGGTAAGGGTAAGGGTAAGGGTAAGGGTAAGGGTAAGGGTAAGGGTAAGGGTAAGGGTAAGGGTAAGGGTAAGGGTAAGGGTAAGGGTAAGGGTAAGGGTAAGGGTAAGGGTAAGGGTAAGGGTAAGCTTAAGGGTAAGGGTAAGGGTAAGGGTAAGCTTAAGGGTAAAAGCAAGGGTAATGGTAAGGGTAAGGGTAAGGGTAAGGGTAAGGGTAAGGGTAAGGGTAAGGGTAAGGGTAAGGGTAAGCTTAAGGGTAAGGGTAAGGGTAAGGGTAAGCTTAAGGGTAAAAGCAAGGGTAAGGGTAAGGGTAAGGGTAAGGGTAAGGGTAAAGGTAAGGGTAAGCCTAAGGGTAAAAGCAAGGGTAAGGGTAAGGGTAAGGGTAAGGGTAAGGGTAAGGGTAAGGGTAAGGGTAAGGGTAAGGGTAAGGGTAAGGGTAAGCTTAAGGGTAAAAGCAAGGGTAAGGGTGAGGGTAAGGGTAAGGGTAAGGGTAAGGGTAAGGGTAAGGGTAAGGGTAAGGGTAAGGGTAAGGGTAAGGGTAAGCTTAAGGGTAAAAGCAAGGGTAAGGGTAAGGGTAAGGGTAAGGGTAAGGGTAAGGGTAAGGGTAAGGGTAAGGGTAAGGGTAAGCGTAAGGGTAAGCTTAAGGGTAAAAGCAAGGGTAAGGGTAAGGGTAAGGGTAAGGGTAAGGGTAAGGGTTAGGGTAAGGGTAAAGGTAAGGGTAAGCCTAAGGGTAAAAGCAAGGGTAAGGGTAAGGGTAAGGGTAAGGGTAAGGGTAAGGGTAAGAGTAAGGGTAAGGGTAAGGGTAAGCTTAAGGGTAAAAGCAAGGGTAAGGGTAAGGGTAAGGGTAAGGGTAAGCCTAAGGGTAAAAGCAAGGGTAAGGGGAAGGTTAAGGGTAAGGGTAAGGGTAAGCTTAAGGGTAAAAGCAAGGGTAAGGGTAAGGGTAAGGGTAAGGGTAAGGGTAAGCTTAAGGGTAAAAGCAAGGGTAAGCGTAAGGGTGAGGGTAAGGGTAAGGGTAAGGGTAAGGGTAAAGATAAGGGTAAGCCTAAGAGTAAAAGCAAGGGTAAGGGTAAGGGTAAGGGTAAGGGTAAGGGTAAGGGTAAGGGTAAGGGTAAGGGTAAGCTTAAGGGTAAAAGCAAGGGTAAGGATAAGGGTAAGGGTAAGGGTAAGGGTAAGGGTAAGGGTAAGGGTAAGGGTAAGCTTAGGGGTAAAAGCAAGGGTAAGGGTAAGGGTAAGGGTAAGGGTAAGGGTAAGCTTACCCTTACCCTTACCCTTACCCTTACACTTACCCTTGCTTTTACCCTTAGGCTTACCCTTACCCTTACCCTTACCCTTACCCTTAAGCTTACCCTTACCCTTACCCTTACCCTTACCCTTACCCTTACCCTTACCCTTACCCTTACCCTTACCCTTACCCTTACCCTTGCTTTTACCCTTAAGCTTACCCTTACCCTTACCCTTACCCTTACCCTTACCCTTACCCTTACCCTTACCCTTGCTTTGACCCTTAGGCTTACCCTTACCTTTACCCTTACCCTTACCCTTACCCTTACCCTTACCCTTACCCTTACCCTTACCCTTGCTTTTATCCTTAAGCTTATCCTTACCCTTACCCTTACCCTTACCCTTACCCTTACCCTTACCCTTACCCTTACCCTTACCCTTACCCTTACCCTTACCCTTACCCTTGCTTTTACCCTTAAGCTTACCCTTACCCTTACCCTTACCCTTACCCTTACCCTTACCCTTACCCTTGCTTTTACCCTTAGGCTTACCCTTACCCTTACCCTTACCCTTACCCTTGCTTTTACCCTTAAGCTTACCCTTACCCTTACCCTTACCCTTACCCTTACCCTTACCCTTACCCTTACCATTACCCTTACCCTTACCCTTACCCTTGCTTTTACCCTTTGGCTCAACCTTACCTTTACCCTTACCCCTACCCTTACCCTTACCCTTACCCTTACCCTTACCCTTACCCTTACCCTTACCCTTACCCTTACCCTTGCTTTTACCCTAAAGCTTACCCTTACCCTTACCCTTACCCTTACCCTTACCCTTACCCTTACCCTTACCCTTGCTTTTACCCTTAAGCTTACCCTTACCCTTACCCTCACCCTTACCCTCACCCTTACCCTTACCCTTACCCTTGCTTATACCCTTAAGCTTACCCTTACCCTTACCCTTACCCTTACCCTTACCCTTACCCTTACCCTTACCCTTACCCTTACCCTTACCCTTGCTTTTACCCTTAGGCTTACCCTTACCTTTACCCTTACCCTTACCCTTACCCTTACCCTTACCCTTACCCTTACCCTTACCCTTACCCTTACCCTTACCCTTACCCTTACCCTTGCTTTTACCCTTAAGCTTACCCTTACCCTTACCCTTACCCTTACCCTTACCCTTACCCTAACCCTTACCCTTGCTTTTACCCTTAAGCTTACCCTTACCCTTACCCTTACCCTTACCCTAACCCTTACCCTTACCCTTACCCTTACCCTTACCCTTACCCTTACCCTTGCTTTTACCCTTAAGCTTACCCTTACCCTTACCCTTACCCTTACCCTTACCCTTACCCTTACCCTTACCCTTATCCTTACCCTTGCTTTTACCCTTAAGCTTACCCTTACCCTTACCCTTACCCTTACCCTTACCCTTACCCTTACCCTTACCCTTACCCTTGCTTTTACTCTTAGGCTTACCCTTACCTTTACCCTTACCCTTACCCTTACCCTCACCCTTACCCTTACCCTTACTTTTACCCTTAAGCTTACCCTTACCCTTACCCTTACCCTTACCCTTACCCTTACCCTTACCCTTGCTTTTACCCTTAAGCTTACCCTTACCCTTACCCTTAACCTTACCCTTACCCTTGCTTTTACCCTTAGGCTTACCCTTACCCTTACCCTTACCCTTACCCTTGCTTTTTCCCTTAAGCTTACCCTTACCCTTACCATTATCCAAACCCTTACCCTTACCCTTACCCTTACCCTTACCCTTACCCTTACCCTTACCCTTACCCTTACCCTTACCCTTACCCTTGCTTTTACCCTTAGGCTTACCCTTACCTTTACCCTTACCCTAACCCTTACCCTTACCCTTACCCTTACCCTTACCCTTACCCTTGCTTTTACCCTTAAGCTTACCCTTACCCTTACCCTTACCCTTACCCTTACCCTTACCCTTACCCTTACCCTTACCCTTACCCTTACCCTTACCCTTGCTTTTACCCTTAAGCTTACCCTTACCCTTACCCTTACCCTTACCCTTACCCTTACCCTTACCCTTACCCTTACCCTTACCCTTGCTTTTACCCTTAGGCTTACCCTTACCTTTACCCTTACCCTTACCCTTACCCTTACCCTTACCCTTGCTTTTACCCTTAAGCTTACCCTTACCCTTACCCTTACCCTTAAGCTTACCCTTACCCTTACCCTTACCCTTACACTTACCCTTACCCTTACCCTTACCCTTACCCTTACCCTTACCCTTACCCTTACCCTTGCTTTTACCCTTAAGCTTACCCTTACCCTTACCCTTACCCTTACCCTTACCCTTGCTTTAACCCTTAAGCTTACCCTTACCCTTACCCTTACCCTTACCCTTACCCTTACCCTTACCCTTACCCTTACCCTTACCCTTACCCTTACCCTTACCCTTACCCTTACCCTTACCCTTACCCTTACCCTTACCCTTACCCTTACCCTTACCCTTACCCTTACCCTTACCCTTACCCTTGCTTTTACCCTTAGGCTTACCCTTACCTTTACCCTTACCCTTACCCTTACCCTTACCCTTACCCTTGCTTTTACCCTTAAGCTTACCCTTACCCTTACCCTTACCCTTAAGCTTACCCTTACCCTTACCCTTACCCTTACACTTACCCTTACCCTTACCCTTACCCTTACCCTTACCCTTACCCTTACCCTTACCCTTACCCTTACCCTTACCCTTGCTTTTACCCTTAAGCTCACCCTTACCCTTACCCTTACCCTTACCCTTACCCTTACCCTTACTCTTACCCTTACCCTTGCTTTTACCCTTAAGCTTACCCTTACCCTTACCCTTACCCTTACCCTTAAGCTTACCCTTACCCTTACCCTTACCCTTACCCTTACCCTTACCCTTGCTTTTACCCTTAAGCTTACCCTTACCCTTACCCTTACCCTTACCCTTACCCTTGCTTTTACCCTTAAGCTTACCCTTACCCTTACCCTTACCCTTACCCTTACCCTTACCCTTGCTTTTACCCTTAAGCTTACCCTTACCCTTACCCTTACCCTTACCCTTACCCTTTCCCTTACCCTTACCCTTACCCTTGCTTTTACCCTTAGGCTTACCCTTACCTTTACCCTTACCATTACCCTTACCCTTACCCTTACCCTTACCCTTACCCTTACCCTTGCTTTTACCCTTAAGCTTACCCTTACCCTTACCCTTACCCTTACCCTTACCCTTACCCTTACCCTTACCCTTACCCTTACCCTTACCCTTACCCTTACCCTTACCCTTACCCTTACCCTTACCCTTACCCTTGCTTTTACCCTTAAGCTTACCCTTACCCTTACCCTTACCCTTACCCTTGCTTTTACCCTTAAGCTTACCCTTACCCTTACTCTTACCCCTACCCTTACCCTTACCCTTACCCTTACCCTTACCCTTACCCTTACCCTTACCCTTGCTTTTACCCTTAGGCTTACCCTCACCTTTACCCTTACCCTTACCCTTACCCTTACCCTTACCCTTACCCTTACCCTTACCCTTGCTTTTACCCTTAAGCTTACCCTTACCCTTACCCTTACCCTTACCCTTAGCCTTACCCTTACCCTTGCTTTTACCCTTAAGCTTACCCTTAGGCTTACCCTTACCCTTACCCTTACCCTTACCCTTAAGCTTACCCTTACCCTTACCCTTACCCTTACCCTTACCCTTACCCTTAAGCTTACCCTTACCCTTACCCTTACCCTTACCCTTACCCTTACCCTTACCCTTACCCTTACCCTTACCCTTACCCTTACCCTTACCCTTACCCTTACCCTTACCCTTACCCTTACCCTTACCCTTACCCTTACCCTTGCTTTTACCCTTAAGCTTACCCTTACCCTTACCCTTACCCTTACCCTTACCCTTACCCTTACTTAGGGTAAGGGTAAGGGTAAGCTTAAGGGTAAAAGCAAGGGTAAAGGTAAGGGTAAGGGTAAGGGTAAGGGTAAGGGTAAGGGTAAGGGTAAGCTTAAGGGTAAGGGTAAGGGTAAGGGTAAGGGTAAGCTTAAGGGTAAAAGCAAGGGTAAGGGTAAGGGTAAGGGTAAGGGTAAGGGTAAGCTTAAGGGTAAAGGTAAGGGTAAGGGTAAGGGTAAGCTTAAGGGTAAAAGCAAGGGTAAGGTTAAGGGTAAGGGTAAGGGTAAGGGTAAGGGTAAGGGTAAGGGTAAGCTTAAGGGTAAGGGTAAGGGTAAGGGTAAGGGTAAGGGTAAGCTTAAGGGTAAAAGCAAGGGTAAGGATAAGGGTAAGGGTAAGGGTAAGGGTAAGGGTAAGGGTAAGGGTAAGGGTAAGGGTAAGGGTAAGGGTAAGGGTAAGGGTAAGGGTAAGGGTAAGGGTAAGGGTAAGGGTAAGGGTAAGGGTAAGGGTAAGCTTAAGGGTAAGGGTAAGGGTAAGGGTAAGCTTAAGGGTAAAAGCAAGGGTAAGGGTAAGGGTAAGGGTAAGGGTAAGGGTAAGAGTAAGGGTAAGGGTAAGGGTAAGCTTAAGGGTAAGGGTAAGGGTAAGGGTAAGCTTAAGGGTAAAAGCAAGGGTAAGGGTAAGGGTAAGGGTAAGGGTAAGGGTAAAGGTAAGGGTAAGCCTAAGGGTAAAAGCAAGGGTAAGAGTAAGGGTAAGGGTAAGGGTAAGGGTAAGGGTAAGGGTAAGGGTAAGGGTAAGGGTAAGGGTAAGCTTAAGGGTAAAAGCAAGGGTAAGGGTGAGGGTAAGGGTAAGGGTAAGGGTAAGGGTAAGGGTAAGGGTAAGGGTAAGGGTAAGGGTAAGGGTAAGGGTAAGGGTAAGGGTAAGCTTAAGGGTAAAAGCAAGGGTAAGGGTAAGGGTAAGGGTAAGGGTAAGGGTAAGGGTAAGGGTAAGGGTAAGGGTAAGGGTAAGCGTAAGGGTAAGCTTAAGGGTAAAAGCAAGGGTAAGGGTAAGGGTAAGGGTAAGGGTAAGGGTAAGGGTTAGGGTAAGGGTAAAGGTAAGGGTAAGCCTAAGGGTAAAAGCAAGGGTAAGGGTAAGGGTAAGGGTAAGGGTAAGGGTAAGGGTAAGAGTAAGGGTAAGGGTAAGGGTAAGCTTAAGGGTAAAAGCAAGGGTAAGGGTAAGGGTAAGGGTAAGGGTAAGCCTAAGGGTAAAAGCAAGGGTAAGGGTAAGGTTAAGGGTAAGGGTAAGGGTAAGCTTAAGGGTAAAAGCAAGGGTAAGGGTAAGGGTAAGGGTAAGGGTAAGGGTAAGCTTAAGGGTAAAAGCAAGGGTAAGCGTAAGGGTGAGGGTAAGGGTAAGGGTAAGGGTAAGGGTAAGGGTAAAGATAAGGGTAAGCCTAAGAGTAAAAGCAAGGGTAAGGGTAAGGGTAAGGGTAAGGGTAAGGGTAAGGGTAAGGGTAAGGGTAAGGGTAAGGGTAAGCTTAAGGGTAAAAGCAAGGGTAAGGATAAGGGTAAGGGTAAGGGTAAGGGTAAGGGTAAGGGTAAGGGTAAGGGTAAGCTTAGTGGTAAAAGCAAGGGTAAGGGTAAGGGTAAGGGTAAGGGTAAGGGTAAGCTTACCCTTACCCTTACCCTTACCCTCACACTTACCCTTGCTTTTTCCCTTAGGCTTACCCTTACCCTTACCCTTACCCTTACCCTTAAGCTTACCCTTACCCTTACCCTTACCCTTACCCTTACCCTTACCCTTACCCTTACCCTTACCCTTACCCTTACCCTTACCCTTGCTTTTACCCTTAAGCTTACCCTTACCCTTACCCTTACCCTTACCCTTACCCTTACCCTTACCCTTACCCTTGCTTTGACCCTTAGGCTTACCCTTACCTTTACCCTTACCCTTACCCTTACCCTTACCCTTACCCTTACCCTTACCCTTACCCTTGCTTTTATCCTTAAGCTTATCCTTACCCTTACCCTTACCCTTACCCTTACCCTTACCCTTACCCTTACCCTTACCCTTACCCTTACCCTTACCCTTACCCTTGCTTTTACCCTTAAGCTTACCCTTACCCTTACCCTTACCCTTACCCTTACCCTTACCCTTACCCTTGCTTTTACCCTTAGGCTTACCCTTACCCTTACCCTTACCCTTACCCTTGATTTTACCCTTAAGCTTACCCTTACCCTTACCCTTACCCTTACCCTTACCCTTACCCTTACCCTTACCATTACCCTTACCCTTACCCTTACCCTTGCTTTTACCCTTTGGCTTAACCTTACCTTTACCCTTACCCTTACCCTTACCCTTACCCTTACCCTTACCCTTACCCTTACCCTTACCCTTACCCTTACCCTTACCCTTGCTTTTACCCTTAAGCTTACCCTTACCCTTACCCTTACCCTTACCCTTACCCTTACCCTTACCCTTGCTTTTACCCTTAAGCTCACCCTTACCCTTACCCTCACCCTTACCCTCACCCTTACCCTTACCCTTACCCTTGCTTATACCCTTAAGCTTACCCTTACCCTTACCCTTACCCTTACCCTTACCCTTACCCTTACCCTTACCCTTACCCTTACCCTTACCCTTACCCTTACCCTTACCCTTACCCTTGCTTTTACCCTTAGGCTTACCCTTACCTTTACCCTTACCCTTACCCTTACCCTTACCCTTACCCTTACCCTTACCCTTACCCTTACCCTTACCCTTACCCTTACCCTTGCTTTTACCCTTAAGCTTACCCTTACCCTTACCCTTACCCTTACCCTTACCCTAACCCTTACCCTTGCTTTTACCCTTAAGCTTACCCTTACCCTTACCCTTACCCTTACCCTAACCCTTACCCTTACCCTTACCCTTACCCTTACCCTTACCCTTACCCTTGCTTTTACCCTTAAGCTTACCCTTACCCTTACCCTTACCCTTACCCTTACCCTTACCCTTACCCTTACCCTTATCCTTACCCTTGCTTTTACCCTTAAGCTTACCCTTACCCTTACCCTTACCCTTACCCTTACCCTTACCCTTACCCTTACCCTTACCCTTGCTTTTACTCTTAGGCTTACCCTTACCTTTACCCTTACCCTTACCCTTACCCTCACCCTTACCCTTACCCTTACTTTTACCCTTAAGCTTACCCTTACCCTTACCCTTACCCTTACCCTTACCCTTACCCTTGCTTTTACCCTTAAGCTTACCCTTACCCTTACCCTTAACCTTACCCTTACCCTTGCTTTTACCCTTAGGCTTACCCTTACCCTTACCCTTACCCTTACCCTTGCTTTTTCCCTTAAGCTTACCCTTACCCTTACCATTACTCTAACCCTTACCCTTACCCTTACCCTTACCCTTACCCTTACCCTTACCCTTACCCTTACCCTTACCCTTACCCTTACCCTTGCTTTTACCCTTAGGCTTACCCTTACCTTTACCCTTACCCTAACCCTTACCCTAACCCTTACCCTTACCCTTACCCTTACCCTTACCCTTGCTTTTACCCTTAAGCTTACCCTTACCCTTACCCTTACCCTTACCCTTACCCTTACCCTTACCCTTACCCTTACCCTTACCCTTACCCTTACCCTTGCTTTTACCCTTAAGCTTACCCTTACCCTTACCCTTACCCTTACCCTTACCCTTACCCTTACCCTTACCCTTACCCTTGCTTTTACCCTTAGGCTTACCCTTACCTTTACCCTTACCCTTACCCTTACCCTTACCCTTACCCTTGCTTTTACCCTTAAGCTTACCCTTACCCTTACCCTTACCCTTAAGCTTACCCTTACCCTTACCCTTACCCTTACACTTACCCTTACCCTTACCCTTACCCTTACCCTAACCCTTACCCTTACCCTTACCTTTGCTTTTACCCTTAAGCTTACCCTTACCCTTACCCTTACCCTTACCCTTACCCTTGCTTTAACCTTTAAGCTTACCCTTACCCTTACCCTTACCCTTACCCTTACCCTTACCCTTACCCTTACCCTTACCCTTACCCTTACCCTTACCCTTACCCTTACCCTTACCCTTACCCTTACCCTTACCCTTACCCTTACCCTTACCCTTACCCTTACCCTTACCCTTACCCTTGCTTTTACCCTTAGGCTTACCCTTACCTTTACCCTTACCCTTACCCTTACCCTTACCTTTACCCTTGCTTTTACCCTTAAGCTTACCCTTACCCTTACCCTTACCCTTAAGCTTACCCTTACCCTTACCCTTACCCTTACACTTACCCTTACCCTTACCCTTACCCTTACCCTTACCCTTACCCTTACCCTTACCCTTGCTTTTACCCTTAAGCTTACCCTTACCCTTACCCTTACCCTTACCCTTACCCTTGCTTTAACCCTTAAGCTTACCCTTACCCTTACCCTTACCCTTAAGCTTACCCTCACCCTTACCCTTACCCTTACCCTTACCCTTACCCTTACCCTTACCCTTACCCTTACCCTTACCCTTACCCTTACCCTTACCCTTACCCTTACCCTTGCTTTTACCCTTAAGCTTACCCTTACCCTTACCCTTACCCTTACCCTTAAGCTTACCCTTACCCTTACCCTTACCCTTACCCTTACCCTTATCCTTACCCTTGCTTTTACCCTTAAGCTTACCCTTACCCTTACCCTTACCCTTACCCTTAAGCTTACCCTTACCCTTACCCTTACCCTTACCCTTACCCTTACCCTTACCCTTGCTTTTACCCTTAAGCTTACCCTTACCCTTACCCTTACCCTTACCCTTAAGCTTACCCTTACCCTTACCCTTACCCTTACCATTACCCTTACCCTTACCCTTACCCTTGCTTTTACCCTTAAGCTTACCCTTACCCTTACCCTAAGTAAGGGTAAGGGTAAGGGTAAGGGTAAGGGTAAGGGTAAGGGTAAGGGTAAGGGTAAGGGTAAGGGTAAGGGTAAGGGTAAGGGTAAGGGTAAGGGTAAGGGTAAGGGTAAGGGTAAGGGTAAGCTTAAGGGTAAAAGCAAGGGTAAGGGTCAGGGTAAGGGTAAGGGTAAACGTAAGGGTAAGGGTAAGGGTAAGGGTAAGGGTAAGGGTAAGCCTAAGGGTAAGGGTAAGGGTAAGGGTAAGGGTAAGCCTAAGGGTAAAAGCAAGGGTAAGGGTAAGGGTAAGGGTAAGGGTAAGGGTAAGCTTAAGGGTAAAAGCAAGGGTAAGGGTAAGGCTAAGGGTAAGGGTAAGGGTAAGGGTAAGGGTAAGCTTAAGGGTAAAAGCAAGGGTAAGGGTAAGGGTAAGGGTAAGGGTAAGGGTAAGGGTAAGGGTAAAGGTGAGGGTAAGCCTAAGGGTAAAAGCAAGGGTAAGGGTAAGGGTAAGGGTAAGGGTAAGGGTAAGGGTAGGGGTAAGAGTAAGGGTAAGGGTAAGCTTAAGGGTAAAAGCAAGGGTAAGGGTAAGGGTAAGGGTAAGGGTAGGGGTAAGCTTAAGGGTATAAGCAAGGGTAAGGGTAAGGGTAAGGGTAAGGGTAAGGGTAAGGGTAAGGGTAAGGGTAAGGGTAAGGGTAAGGGTGAGCTTAAGGGTAAAAGCAAGGGTAAGGGTAAGGGTAAGGGTAAGGGTAAGGGTAAGGGTAAGGGTAAGGGTAAGGGTAAGGGTAATGGTAAGGGTAAAGGTAAGGGTAAGCCTAAAGGGAAAAGCAAGGGTAAGGGTAAGGGTAAGGGTAAGGGTAAGGGTAAGGGTAAGGGTAAGGGTAAGGGTAAGGGTAAGGGTAAGGGTAAGGGTAAGCTTAAGGGTAAAAGCAAGGGTAAGGGTAAGGGTAAGGGTAAGGGTAAGGGTAAGGGTAAAGGTAAGCTTAAGGGTAAGGGTAAGGGTAAGGGTAATGGTAAGCTTAAGGGTAAAAGCAAGGGTAAGGGTAAGGGTAAGGGTAAGGGTAAGGGTAAGCTTAAGGGTAAAAGCAAGGGTAAGGGTAAGGGTAAGGGTAAGGGTAAGGGTAAGGGTAAGCTTAAGGGTAAGGGTAAGGGTAAGGGTAAGGGTAAGCTTAAGGGTAAAAGCAAGGGTAAGGGTAAGAGTAAGGGTAAGGGTAAGGGTAAGGGTAAGGGTAAGGGTAGGGGTGAGCTTAAGGGTAAAAGCAAGGGTAACGGTAAGGGTAAGGGTAAGGGTAAGGGTAAGGGTAAGGGTAAGGGTAAGGGTAAGCTTAAGGGTAAAAGCAAGGGTAAGGGTAAGGGTAAGGGTAAGGGTAAGGGTAAGGGTAAGGGTAAGGGTAAGGGTAAGGGTAAGGGTAAGGGTAAGGGTAAGGGTAAAGGTAAGGGTAAGCCTAAGGGTAAAAGCAAGGGTAAGGGTAAGGGTAAGGGTAAGGGTAAGAGTAAGGGTAAGGGTAAGGGTAAGGGTAAGCTTAAGGGTAAAAGCAAGGGTAAGGGTAAGGGTAAGGGTAAGGGTAAGCCTAAGGGTAAAAGCAAGGGTAAGGGTAAGGGTAAGGGTAAGGGTAAGGGTAAGCTTAAGGGTAAAAGCAAGGGTAAGGGTAAGGGTAAGGGTAAGGGTAAGGGTAAGCTTAAGGGTAAAAGCAAGGGTGAGGGTAAGGGTAAGGGTAAGGGTAAGGGTAAGGGTAAGGGTAAGGGTAAGGGTAAGGGTAAGGGTAAGGGTAAGGGTAAGCTTAAGGGTAAAAGCAAGGGTAAGGGTAAGGGTAAGGGTAAGGGTAAGGGTAAGGGTAAGGGTAAGGGTAAGGGTAAGGGTAAGGGTAAGGGTAAGCTTAAGGGTAAAAGCAAGGGTAAGGGTAAGGGTAAGGGTAAGGGTAAGGGTAAAGGTAAGGGTAAGCCTAAGGGTAAAAGCAAGGGTAAGGGTAAGGGTAAGGGTAAGGGTCAGGGTAAGGGTAAGGGTAAGGGTAAGGGTGAGGGTAAGGGTAAGGGTAAGGGTAAGGGTAAGGGTAAGGGTAAGGGTAAGGGTAAGGGTAAGGGTAAGGGTAAGGGTAAGGGTAAGGGTAAGGGTAAGGGTAAGGGTAAGGGTAAGGGTAAGCTTAAGGGTAAAAGCAAGGGTAAGGGTAAGGGTAAGGGTAAGGGTAAGCCTAAGGGTAAAAGCAAGGGTAAGGGTAAGGGTAAGGGTGAGGGTAAGGGTAAGGGTAAGGGTAAGCTTAAGGGTAAAAGCAAGGGTAAGGGTAAGGGTAAGGGTAAGGGTAAGGGTAAGGGTAAGGGTAAGGGTAAGCTTAAGGGTAAAAGCAAGGGTAAGGGTAAGGGTAAGGGTAAGGGTAAGGGTAAGGGTAAGGGTAAAGGTAAGGGTAAGCCTAAGGGTAAAAGCAAGGGTAAGGGTAAGGGTAAGGGTAAGGGTAAGGGTAAGGGTAAGGGTAAGGGTAAGCTTAAGGGTAAAAGCAAGGGTAAGGGTAAGGGTAAGGGTAAGGGTAAGGGTAAGGGTAAGGGTAAGGGTAAGGGTAAGCTTAAGGGTAAGGGTAAGGGTAAGCTTAAGGGTAAAAGCAAGGGTAAGGGTAAGGGTAAGGGTAAGGGTAAGCTTAAGGGTAAAAGCAAGGGTAAGGGTAAGGGTAAGGGTAAGGGTAAGGGTAAGGGTAAGGGTAAGGGTAAGGGTAAGGGTAAGGGTAAGGGTAAGCTTAAGGGTAAGGGTAAGGGTAAGGGTAAGGGTAAGCTTAAGGGTAAAAGCAAGGGTAAGGGTAAGGGTAAGGGTAAGGGTAAGCTTAAGGGTAAGGGTAAGGGTAAGGGTAAGGGTAAGCTTAAGGGTAAAAGCAAGGGTAAGCTTAAGGGTAAGGGTAAGGGTAAGGGTAAGGGTAAGCTTAAGGGTAAAAGCAAGGGTAAGGGTAAGGGTAAGGGTAAGGGTAAGGGTAAGGGTAAGGGTAAGGGTAAGGGTAAGGGTAAGGGTAAGGGTAAGGGTAAGGGTAAGCTTAAGGGTAAGGGTAAGGGTAAGGGTAAGCTTAAGGGTAAAAGCAAGGGTAAGGGTAAGGGTAAGGGTAAGGGTAAGCTTAAGGGTAAAAGCAAGGGTAAGGGTAAGGGTAAGGGTAAGGGTAAGGGTAAGGGTAAGGGTAAGGGTAAGGGTAAGGGTAAGGGTAAGGGTAAGGGTAAGGGTAAGCTTAAGGGTAAGGGTAAGGGTAAGGGTAAGCTTAAGGGTAAAAGCAAGGGTAAGGGTAAGGGTAAGGGTAAGGGTAAGGGTAAAGGTAAGGGTAAGCCTAAGGGTAAAAGCAAGGGTAAGGGTAAGGGTAAGGGTAAGGGTAAGGGTAAGGGTAAGGGTAAGGGTAAGGGTAAGGGTAAGGGTAAGGGTAAGCTTAAGGGTAAAAGCAAGGGTAAGGGTAAGGGTAAGGGTAAGGGTAAGGGTAAGGGTAAGGGTAAGGGTAAGGTTAAGGGTAAAAGCAAGGGTAAGGGTAATGGTAAGGGTAAGGGTAAGGGTAAGGGTAAGGGTAAGGGTAAGGGTAAGGGTAAGGGTAAGGGTAAGCTTAAGGGTAAAAGCAAGGGTAAGGGTAAGGGTAAGGGTAAGGGTAAGGGTAAGGGTTAGGGTAAGGGTAAAGGTAAGGGTAAGCCTAAGGGTAAAAGCAAGGGTAAGGGTAAGGGTAAGGGTAAGGGTAAGGGTAAGGGTAAGGGTAAGGGTAAGGGTAAGGGTAAGGGTAAGAGTAAGGGTAAGGGTAAGGGTAAGCTTAAGGGTAAAAGCAAGGGTAAGGGTAAGGGTAAGGGTAAGGGTAAGCTTAAGGGTAAAAGCAAGGGTAAGGGTAAGGTTAAGGGTAAGGGTAAGGGTAAGCTTAAGGGTAAAAGCAAGGGTAAGGGTAAGGGTAAGGGTAAGGGTAAGGGTAAGGGTAAGCTTAAGGGTAAAAGCAAGGGTAAGGGTAAGGGTGAGGGTAAGGGTAAGGGTAAGGGTAAGGGTAAAGGTAAGGGTAAGCCTAAGAGTAAAAGCAAGGGTAAGGGTAAGGGTAAGGGTAAGGGTAAGGGTAAGGGTAAGGGTAAGGGTAAGGGTAAGCTTAAGGGTAAAAGCAAGGGTAAGGATAAGGGTAAGGTAAAGGGTAAGGGTAAGGGTAAGGGTAAGGTTAAGGGTAAGGGTAAGGGTAAGCTTAAGGGTAGAAGCAAGGGTAGGGGTAAGGGTAAGGGTAAGGGTAAGGGTAAGGGTAAGGGTAAGGGTAAGCTTAAGGGTAAAAGCAAGGGTAAGGGTTAGGGTAAGGGTAAGGGTAAGGGTAAGGGCAAGGGTAAGGGTAAGGGTAAGGGTAAGCTTAAGGGTAAAAGCAAGGGTAAGGGTAAGGGTAAGGGTAAGGGTAAGGGTAAGGGTAAGGGTAAGGGTAAGGGTAAGGGTAAAGGTAAGGGTAAGCCTAAGGGTAACAGCAAGGGTAAGGGAAAGGGTAAGGGTAAGGGTAAGGGTAAGGGTAAGAGTAAGGGTAAGGGTAAGGGTAAGGGTAAGGGTAAGCTTAAGGGTATAAGCAAGGGTAAGGGTAAGGGTAAGGGTGAGGGTAAGGGTAAGGGTAAGGGTAAGGGTGAGCTTAAGGGTAAAAGCAAGGGTAAGGGTAAGGGTAAGGGTAAGGGTAAGGGTAAGGGTAAGGGTAAGGGTAAGCTTAAGGGTAAAAGCAAGGGTAAGGGTAAGGGTAAGGGTAAGGGTAAGGGTAAGGGTAAGGGTAAGGGTAAGGGTAAGGGTAAGGGTAAGGGTAAGGGTAAAGGTAAGGTTAAGCCTAAGGGTAAAAGCAAGGGTAAGGGTAAGGGTAAGGGTAAGGGTAAGGGTAAGGGTAAGGGTAAGGGTAAGGGTAAGGGTAAGGGTAAGGGTAAGGGTAAGGGTAAGGGTAAGGGTAAGCTTAAGGGTAAGAGCAAGGGTAAGGGTAAGGGTAAGGGTAAGGGTAAGCCTAAGGGTAAAAGCAAGGGTAAGGGTAAGGGTAAGGGTAAGGGTAAGGGTAAGCTTAAGGGTAAAAGCAAGGGTAAGGGTAAGGGTAAGGGTAAGGGTAAGGGTAAGGGTAAGGGTAAGGGTAAGGGTAAGCTTAAGGGTAAAAGCAAGGGTAAGGGTAAGGGTAATGGTAAGGGTAAGGGTAAGGGTAAGGGTAAGGGTAAGGGTAAGGGTAAAGGTAAGGGTAAGCCTAAGGGTCAAAGCAAGGGTAAGGGTAAGGGTAAGGGTAAGAGTAAGGGTAAGGGTAAGGGTAAGGGTAAGGGTAAGCTTAAGGGTAAAAGCAAGGGTAAGGGTAAGGGTAAGGGTAAGGGTAAAGGTGAGGGTAAGGGTAAGGGTAAGGGTAAGCTTAAGGGTAAGGGTAAGGGTAAGGGTAAGGGTAAGCCTAAGGGTAAAAGCAAGGGTAAGTGTAAGGGTAAGGGTAAGGGTAAGGGTAAGCTTAAGGGTAAAAGCAAGGGTAAGGGTAAGGGTAAGGGTAAGGGTAAGGGTAAGGGTAAGCTTAAGGGTAAAAGCAAGGGTAAGGGTAAGGGTAAGGGTAAGGGTAAGGGTAAGGCTAAAGGTAAGGGTAAGCCTAAGGGTAAAAGCAAGGGTAAGAGTAAGGGTAAGGGTAAGGGTAAGGGTAAGGGTAAGGGTAAGGGTAAGGGTAAGGGCAAAGGTAAGGGTAAGGGTAAGCTTAAGGGTAAAAGCAAGGGTAAGGGTAAGGGTAAGGGTAAGGGTAAGAGTAAGCTTAAGGGTAAGGGTAAGCTTAAGGGTAAAAGCAAGGGTAAGGGTAAGGGTAAGGGTAAGGGTAAGGGTAAGGGTAAGGGTAAGGGTAAGGGTAAGGGTAAGGGTAAGGGTAAGGGTAAGGGTAAGGGTAAGGGTAAGGGTAAGCTTAAGGGTAAAAGCAAGGGTAAGGGTAAGGGTAAGGGTAAGGGTAAGGCTAATGGTAAGGGTAAAGGTAAGGGTAAGCCTAAGGGTAAAAGCAAGGGTAAGGGTAAGGGTAAGGGTAAGGGTAAGGGTAAGGTTAAGGGTAAGGGTTAGGGTAAGGGTAAGGGTAAGGGTAAGGGTAAGCTTAAGGGTAAAAGCAAGGGTAAGGGTAAGGGTAAGGGTAAGGGTAAGGGTAAGGGTAAGGGTAAGCTTAAGGGTAAGGGTAAGGGTAAGGGTGAGGGTAAGCTTAAGGGTAAAAGCAAGGGTAAGGGTAAGGGTAAGGGTAAGGGTAAGGGTAAGCTTAAGGGTAAAAGCAAGGGTAAGGGTAAGGGTAAGGGTAAGGGTAAGGGTAAGGGTAAGGGTAAGGGTAAGGGTAAGCTTAAGGGTAAGGGTAAGGGTAAGGGTAAGGGTAAGCTTAAGGGTAAAAGCAAGGGTAAGGGTCAGGGTAAGGGTAAGTGTAAGGGTAAGGGTAAGGGTGAGCTTAAGGGTAAAAGCAAGGGTAAGGGTAAGGTTAAGGGTAAGGGTAAGGGTAAGGGTAAGGGTAAGGGTTAGCTTAAGGGTAAAAGCAAGGGTAAGGGTAAGGGTAAGGGTAAGGGTAAGGGTAAGGGTAAGGGTAAGGGTAAGGGTAAGGGTAAGGGTAAGGGTAAGGGTAAGGGTAAGGGTAAGGGTAAAGGTAAGGGTAAGCCTAAGTGTAAAAGCAAGGGTAAGGGTAAGGGTAAGGGTAAGGGTAAGAGTAAGGGTAAGGGTAAGGGTAAGGGTAAGTTCAAGGGTAAAAGCAAGGGTAAGGGTAAGGGTAAGGGTAAGGGTAAGGGTAAGGGTAAGCCTAAGGGTAAAAGCAAGGGTAAGGGTAAGGGTAAGGGTAAGGGTAAGGGTAAGCTTAAGGGTAAAAGCAAGGGTAAGGGTAAGGGTAAGGGTAAGGGTAAGGGTAAGGGTAAGGGTAAGCTTAAGGGTAAAAGCAAGGGTGAGGGTAAGGGTAAGGGTAAGGGTAAGGGTAAGGGTAAGGGTAAGGGTAAGGGTAAGGGTAAGGGTAAGGGTAAGCTTAAGGGTAAAAGCAAGGGTAAGGGTAAGGGTAAGGGTAAGGGTAAGGGTAAGGGTAAGGGTAAGGGTAAGGGTAAGGGTAAGCTTAAGGGTAAAAGCAAGGGTAAGGGTAAGGGTAAGGGTAAGGGTAAGGGTAAAGGTAAGGGTAAGCCTAAGGGTAAAAGCAAGGGTAAGGGTAAGGGTAAGGGTAAGGGTAAGGGTAAGGGTTAGGGTAAGGGTAAGGGTAAGGGTAAGGGTAAGGGTGAGGGTAAGGGTAAGGGTAAGGGTAAGGGTAAGGGTAAGGGTAAGGGTAAGGGTAAGGGTAAGCTTAAGGGTAAAAGCAAGGGTAAGGGTAAGGGTAAGGGTAAGGGTAAGGGTAAGGGTAAGGTTAAGAATAAGGGTAAGGAAAAGGGTAAGGGTAAGGGTAAGCTTAAGGGTAAAAGCAAGAGTAAGGGTAAGGGTAAGGGTAAGGGTAAGCTTAAGGGTAAAAGCAAGGGTAAGGGTAAAGGTAAGGGTAAGGGTAAGGGTAAGGGTAAGGGTAAGGGTAAGGGTAAGGGTAAGGGTAAAGGTAAGGGTAAGCCTAAGGGTAAAAGCAAGGGTAAGGGTAAGGGTAAGGGTAAGGGTAAGGGTAAGGGTAAGGTTAAGGGTAAGGGTAAGGGTAAGCTTAAGGGTAAAAGCAAGGGTAAGGGTTAGGGTAAGGGTAAGGGTAAGGGTAAGGGTAAGGGTAAGGGTAAGGGTAAGGGTAAGGGTAAGGGTAAGGGTAAGCTTAAGGGTAAGGGTAAGGGTAAGGGTAAGGGTAAGCTTAAGGGTAAAAGCAAGGGTAAGGGTAAGGGTAAGGGTAAGGGTAAGCTTAAGGGTAAAAGCAAGGGTAAGGGTAAGGGTAAGGGTAAGGGTAAGGGTAAGGGTAAGGGTTAGCTTAAGGGTAAGGGTAAGGGTAAGGGTAAGGGTAAGCTTAAGGGTAAAAGCAAGGGTAAGGGTAAGGGTAAGGGTAAGGGTAAGGGTAAGGGTAAGGGTAAGCTTAAGGGTAAGGGTAAGGGTAAGGGTAAGGGTAAGCTTAAGGGTAAAAGCAAGGGTAAGGGTGAGGGTGAGGGTAAGGGTAAGGGTAAGGGTAAGGGTAAGCTTAAGGGCAAGGGTAAGGGTAAGGGTAAGGGTAAGCTTAAGGGTAAAAGCAAGGGTAAGGGTAAGGGTAAGGGTAAGGGTAAGGGTAAGGGTAAGGGTAAGGGTAAGGGTAAGGGTAAGGGTAAGGGTAAGGGTAAGGGAAAGCTTAAGGGTAAGGGTAAGGGTAAGGGTAAGGGTAAGCTTAAGGGTAAAAGCAAGGGTAAGGGTAAGGGTAAGGGTAAGGGTAAGGGTAAGCTTAAGGGTAAAAGCAAGGGTAAGGGTAAGGGTAAGGGTAAGGGTAAGGGTAAGGGTGAGGGTAAGGGTAAGGGTAAGGGTAAGCTTAAGGGTAAGGATAAGGGTAAGGGTAAGGGTAGGCTTAAGGGTAAAAGCAAGGGTAAGGGTAAGGGAAAGGGTAAGGGTAAGGGTAAAGGTAAGGGTAAGCCTAAGGGTAAAAGCAAGGATAAGGGTAAGGGTAAGGGTAAGGGTAAGGGTAAGGGTAAGGGTAAAAGCAAGGGTAAGGGTAAGGGTGAGGGTAAGGGTAAGGGTGAGGGTAAGGGTAAGGGTAAAGGTAAGGGTAAGCCTAAGGGTAAAAGCAAGGGTAAGGGTAAGGGTAAGGGTAAGGGTAAGGGTAAGGGTAAGCTTAAGGGTAAAAGCAAGGGTAAGGGTAAGGGTAAGGGTAAGGGTAAGGGTAAGGGTAAGGGTAAGGGTAAGGGTAAGGGTAAGGGTAAGGGTAAGCTTAAGGGTAAAAGCAAGGGTAAGGGTAAGGGTAAGGGTAAGGGTAAGGGTAAGGGTAAGGGTAAGGGTAAGGGTAAAGGTAAGGGTAAGGGTAAGGGTAAGGGTAAGGGTAAGGGTAAGGGTAAGGGTAAGGGTAAGCTTAAGGGTAAAAGCAAGGGTAAGGGTTAGGGTAAGGGTAAGGGTAAGGGTAAGGGTAAGGGTAAGCTTAAGGGTAAAAGCAAGGGTAAGGGTAAGGGTAAGGATAAGGGTAAGGGTAAGGGTAAGGGTAAGGGTAAGGGTAAGGGTAAGGGTAAGGGTAAGGGTAAGCTTAAGGGTAAAAGCAAGGGTAAGGGTAAGGGTAAGGGTAAGGGTAAGGGTAAGGGTAAGGGTAAGCTTAAGGGTAAAAGCAAGGGTAAGGGTAAGGGTAAGGGTAAGGGTAAGGGTTAGGGTAAGGGTAAAGGTAAGGGTAAGCCTAAGGGTAAAAGCAAGGGTAAGGGTAAGGGTAAGGGTAAGGGTAAGGGTAAGGGTAAGGGTAAGGGTAAGGGTAAGGGTAAGGGTAAGGGTAAGGGTAAGGGTAAGGGTAAGAGTAAGGGTAAGGGTAAGGGTAAGCTTAAGGGTAAAAGCAAGGGTAAGGGTAAGGGTAAGGGTAAGGGTAAGCCTAAGGGTAAAAGCAAGGGTAAGGGTCAGGGTAAGGGTAAGGGTAAGGGTAAGCTTAAGGGTAAAAGCAAGGGTAAGGGTAAGGGTAAGGGTAAGGGTAAGGGTAAGCTTAAGGGTAAAAGCAAGGGTAAGGGTAAGGGTAAGGGTAAGGGTAAGGGTAAGGGTAAGGGTAAGGGTAAGGGTAAGTGTAAAGGTAAGGGTAAGCCTAAGGGTAAAAGCAAGGGTAAGGGTAAGGGTAAGGGTAAGGGTAAGGGTAAGCTTAAGGGTAAAAGCAAGGGTAAGGGTAAGGGTAAGGGTAAGGGTAAGGGTAAGGGTAAGGGTAAGGGTAAGGGTAAGGGTAAGGGTAAGGGTAAGGGTAAGGGTAAGGGTAAGCTTAAGGGTAAAAGCAAGGGTAAGGGTAAGGGTAAGGGTAAGGGTAAGGGTAAGGGTAAGGGTAAGGGTAAGGGTAAGGGTAAGGGTAAGGGTAAGGGTAAGGGTAAGGGTAAGGGTAAGGGTAAGGGTAAGCTAAAGGGTAAAAGCAAGGGTAAGGGTTAGGGTAAGGGTAAGGGTAAGGGTAAGGGTAAGGGTAAGCTTAAGGGTAAAAGCAAGGGTAAGGGTAAGGGTAAGGGTAAGGGTAAGGGTAAGGGTAAGGGTAAGGGTAAGGGTAAAGGTAAGGGTAAGCCTAAGGGTAAAAGCAAGGGTAAGGGTAAGGGTAAGGGTAAGGGTAAGGGTAAGGGTAAGGGTAAGGGTAAGGGTAAGGGTAAGGGTAAGGGTAAGGGTAAGGGTAAGCTTAAGGGTATAAACAAGGGTAAGGGTAAGGGTAAGGGTGAGGGTAAGGGTAAGGGTAAGGGTAAGGATAAGGGTAAGCTTAAGGGTAAAAGCAAGGGTAAGGGTAAGGGTAAGGGTAAGGGTAAGGGTAAGGGTAAGGGTAAGGGTAAGGGTAAGGGTAAGGGTAAGGGTAAGGGTAAGGGTAAGGGTAAGGGTAAAGGTAAGGGTAAGCCTAAGGGTAAAAGCAAGGGTAAGGGTAAGGGTAAGGGTAAGGGTAAGGGTAAGGGTAAGGGTAAGGGTAAGGGTAAGGGTAAGGGTAAGTGTAAGGGTAAGCTTAAGGGTAAAAGCAAGGGTAAGGGTAAGGGTAAGGGTAAGGGTAAGCTTAAGGGTAAAAGCAAGGGTAAGGGTAAGGGTAAGGGTAAGGGTAAGGGTAAGGGTAAGGGTAAGGGTAAGGGTAAGGGTAAGGGTAAGGGTAAGGGTAAGGGTAAGGGTAAGGGTAAGGGTAAGGGTAAAGGTAAGGGTAAGCCTAAGGGTAAAAGCAAGGGTAAGGGTAAGGGTAAGGGTAAGGGTAAGGGTAAGGGTAAGGGTAAGGGTAAGGGTAAGGGTAAGGGTAAGGGTAAGGGTAAGTGTAAGGGTAAGCTTAAGGGTAAAAGCAAGGGTAAGGGTAAGGGTAAGGGTAAGGGTAAGCCTAAGGGTAAAAGCCAGGGTAAGGGTAAGGGTAAGGGTAAGGGTAAGGGTAAGCTTAAGGGTAAAAGCAAGGGTAAGGGTAAGGGTAAGGGTAAGGGTAAGGGTAAGGGTAAGGGTAAGGGTAAGCTTAAGGGTAAAAGCAAGGGTAAGGGTAAGGGTAAGGGTAAGGGTAAGGGTAAGGGTAAGGGTAAGGGTAAGGGTAAGGGTAAGGGTAAGGGTAAGCTTAAGGGTAAAAGCAAGGGTAAGGGTAAGGGTAAGGGTAAGGGTAAGGGTAAGGGTAAGGGTAAGGGTAAGCTTAAGGATAAAAGCAAGGGTAATGGTAAGGGTAAGGGTAAGGGTAAGGGTAAGGGTAAGGGTAAGGGTAAGGGTAAGCTTAAGGGTAAAAGCAAGGGTAAGGGTAAGGGTAAGGGTAAGGGTAAGCTTAAGGGTAAAAGCAAGGGTAAGGGTAAGGGTAAGGGTAAGGGTAAGGGTAAGGGTAAGGGTAAGGGTAAAGGTAAGGGTAAGCCTAAGGGTAAAAGCAAGGGTAAGGGTAAGGGTAAGGGTAAGGGTAAGGGTAAGGGTAAGGGTTAGGGTAAGGGTAAGGGTAAGGGTAAGGGTAAGGGTAAGGGTAAGCTTAAGGGTAAAAGCAAGGGTGAGGGTAAGGGTAAGGGTAAGGGTAAGGGTAAGGGTAAGGGTAAGGGTAAGGGTAAGGGTAAGGGTAAGGGTAAGGGTAAGGGTAAGGGTAAGGGTAAGCCTAAGGGTAAAAGCAAGGGTAAGGGTAAGGGTAAGGGTAAGGGTAAGGGTAAGCTTAAGGGTAAAAGCAAGGGTAAGGGTAAGGGTAAGGGTAAGGGTAAGGGTAAGGGTAAGCTTAAGGGTAAAATCAAGGGTAAGGGTAAGGGTAAGGGTAAGGGTAAGGGTAAGGGTAAGGGTAAGGGTAAGGGTAAAGGTAAGGGTAAGCCTAAGGGTAAAAGCAAGGGTATGGGTAAGGGTAAAGGTAAGGGTAAGGGTAAGGGTAAGGGTAAGGGTAAGGGTAAGGGTAAGGGTAAGGGTAAGGGTAAGGGTAAGGGTGAGGGTAAGCTTAAGGGTAAAAGCAAGGGTAAGGGTAAGGGTAAGGGTAAGGGTAAGGGTAAGGGTAAGGGTAAGGGTAAGGGTAAGGATAAGGGTAAGGGTAAGCTTAAGGGTGAAAGCAAGGGTAAGGGTAAGGGTAAGGGTAAGGGTAAGGGTAAGGGTAAGGGTAAGGGTAAGGGTAAGGGTAAGGGTAAGGGTAAGGGTAAGGGTAAGGGTAAGGGTAAGGGTAAGGGTAAGGGTAAGGGTAAGGGTAAGGGTAAGGGTAAGGGTAAGGGTAAGGGTAAGGGTAAGGGTAAGGGTAAGGGTAAGGGTAAGGGTAAGGGTAAGCTTAAGGGTAAAAGCAAGGGTAAGGTTAAGGGTAAGGGTAAGGGTGAGGGTAAGGGTAAGGGTAAGGGTAAGGGTAAGCTTAAGGGTAAAAGCAAGGGTAAGGGTAAGGGTAAGGGTAAGGGTAAGGGTAAGGGTAAGCCTAAGGGTAAAAGCAAGGGTAAGGGTAAGGGTAAAAGCAAGGGTAAGGGTAAGGGTAAAGGTAAGGGTAAGGGTAAGGGTAAGGGTAAGGGTAAGGGTAAGGGTAAGGCTAAGGGTAAGGGTAAGCTTAAGGGTAAAAGCAAGGGTAAGGGTAAGGGTAAGGGTAAGGGTAAGGGTAAGTGTAAGCTTAAGGGTAAAAGCAAGGGTAAGGGTAAGGGTAAGGGTAAAGGTAAGGGTAAGCCTAAGGGTAAAAGCAAGGGTAAGGGTAAGGGTAAGGGTAAGGGTAAGGGTAAGGGTAAGGGTAAGGGTAAGGGTAAGCTTAAGGGTAAAAGCAAGGGTAAGGGTAAGGGTAAGGATAAGGGTAAGGGTAAGGGTAAGGGTAAGGGTAAGGGTAAGGGTAAGCTTAAGGGTAAAAGCAAGGGTAAGGGTAAGGGTAAGGGTAAGGGTAAGGGTAAGGGTAAGGGTAAGGGTAAGGGTAAGGGTAAGGGTAAGGGTAAGGGTAAGGGTAAGCTTAAGGGTAAAAGCAAGGGTAAGGGTTAGGGTAAGGGTAAGGGTAAGGGTAAGGGTAAGCTTGAGGGTAAAAGCAAGGGTAAGGGTAAAGGTAAGGGTAAGGGTAAAGGTAAAGGTAAGCCTAAGGGTAAAAGCAAGGGTAAGGGTAAGGGTAAGGGTAAGGGTAAGGGTAAGGGTAAGGGTAAGCTTAAGGGTATAAGCAAGGGTAAGGGTAAGGGTAAGGGTGAGGGTAAGGGTAAGGGTAAGGGTAAGCTTAAGGGTAAAAGCAAGGGTAAGGGTAAGGGTAAGGGTAAGGGTAAGGGTAAGGGTAAGGGTAAGGGTAAGGGTAAGGGTAAGCTTAAGGGTAAAAGCAAGGGTAAGGGTAAGGGTAAGGGTAAGGGTAAGGGTAAGGGTAAGGGTAAGGGTAAGGGTAAGGGTAAGGGTAAGGGTAAAGGTTAGGGTAAGCCTAAGGGTAAAAGCAAGGGTAAGGGTAAAGGTAAGGGTAAGGGTAAGGGTAAGGGTAAGGGTAAGGGTAAGGGTAAGGGTAAGCTTAAGGGTAAAAGCAAGGGTAAGGGTAAGGGTAAGGGTAAGCCTAAGGGTAAAACAAGGGTAAGGGTAAGGGTAAGAGTAAGGGTAAGGGTAAGCTTAAGGGTAAAAGCAAGGGTAAGGGTAAGGGTAAGGGTAAGGGTGAGGGTAAGGGTAAGCTTAAGGGTTGAAGCAAGGGTAAGGGTAAGGGTAAGGGTAAGGGTAAGGGTAAGGGTAAGGGTAAAGGTAAGGGTAAGCCTAAGGGTAAAAGCAAGGGTAAGGGTAAGGGTAAGGGTAAGGGTAAGGGTAAGGGTAAGGGTAAGGGTAAGGGTAAGGGTAAGGGTAAGGGTAAGGGTAAGGGTAAGGGTAAGGGTAAGGGTAAGGGTAAGGGTAAGGGTAAGGGTAAGCTTAAGGGTAAAAGCAAGGGTAAGGGTAAGGGTAAGGGTAAGGGTAAGGGTAAGGGTAAGGGTAAGCTTAAGGGTAAAAGCAAGGGTAAGGGTAAGGGTAAGGGTAAGGGTAAGGGTAAGCTTAAGGGTAAAAGCAAGGGTAAGGGTAAGGGTAAGGGTAAGGGTAAGGGTAAGGGTAAGGGTAAAGGTAAGGGTAAGCCTAAGGGTAAAAGCAAGGGTAAGGGTAAGGTTTAGGGTAAGGGTAAGGGTAAGGGTAAGGGTAAGGGTAAGGGTAAGGGTAAGGGTAAGGGTAAGGGTAAGGGTAAGTGTAAGGGTAAGGGTAAGGGTAAGCTTAAGGGTAAAAGCAAAGGTAAGGGTAAGGGTAAGGGTAAGGGTAAGGGTAAGGGCAAGGGTAAGAGTAAGGGTAAGGGTAAGGGTAAGGGTAAGGGTAAGCTTAAGGGTAAGGGTAAGGGTAAGGGTAAAGGTAAGGGTAAGCCTAAGGGTAAAAGCAAGGGTAAGGGTAAGGGTTAGGGTAAGGGTAAGGGTAAGGGTAAGGGTAAGGGTAAGGATAAGTGTAAGGGTAAGGGTAAGGGTAAGCTTAAGGGTAAAAGCAAGGGTAAGGGTAAGGGTAAGGGTAAGGGTAAAGGTAAGGGTAAGGGTAAGGGTAAGGGTAAGGGTAAGGGTAAGGGTAAGGGTAAGCTTAAGGGTAAGGGTAAGGGTAAGGGTAAGGGTAAGCCTAAGGGTAAAAGCAAGGGTAAGGGTAAGGGTAAGGGTAAGGGTAAGGGTAAGCTTAAGGGTAAAAGCAAGGGTAAGGGTAAGGGTAAGGGTAAGGGTAAGGGTAAGGGTAAGCTTAAGGGTAAAAGCAAGGGTAAGGGTAAGGGTTAGGGTAAGGGTAAGGGTAAGGGTAAAGGTAAGGGTAAGCCTAAGGGTAAAAGCAAGGGTAAGGGTAAGGGTAAGGGTAAGGGTAAGGGTAAGGGTAAGGGTAAGGGTAAGGGTAAGGGTAAGGGTAAGGGTAAGGGTAAGGGTAAGCTTAAGGGTAAAAGCAAGGGTAAGGGTTAGGGTAAGGGTAAGGGTAAGGGTAAGGGTAAGGGTAAGGGTAAGGGTAAGGGTAAGGGTAAGGGTAATGGTAAGGGTAAGGGTAAGGGTAAGGGTAAGGGTAAGGGTAAGGGTAAGGGTAAGGGTAAGGGTAAGGGTAAGGGTAAGCTTAAGGGTAAAAGCAAGGGTGAGGGTAAGGGTAAGGGTAAGGGTAAGGGTAAGGGTAAGGGTAAGGGTAAGTGTAAGGGTAAGGGTAAGGGTAAGCTTAAGGGTAAAAGCAAGGGTAAGGGTAAGGGTAAGGGTAAGGGTAAGGGTAAGGGTAAGGGTAAGGGTAAAGGTAAGGGTAAGCCTAAGGGTAAAAGCAAGGGTAAGGTAAGGGTAAGGGTAAGGGTAAGGGTAAGGGTAAGGGTAAGCTTAAGGGTAAAGCAAGGGTAAGGGTAAAAGTAAGGGTAAGGGTAAGGGTAAGGGTAAGGGTAAGCTTAAGGGTAAAAGCAAGGGTAAGGGTAAGGGTAAGGGTAAGGGTAAGGGTAAGGGTAAGGGTAAGGGTAAGCTTAAGGGTAAGGGTAAGGGTAAGGGTAAGGGTAAGGTTAAGGGTAAAAGCAAGGGTAAGGGTAAGGGTAAGGGTAAGGGTAAGGGTAAGGGTAAGGGTAAGGGTAAGGGTAAGGGTAAGGGTAAGCTTAAGGGTAAAAGCAAGGGTAAGGGTAAGGGTAAGGGTAAGGGTAAGGGTACCCTTACCCTTACCCTTACCCTTACCCTTACCCTTACCCTTACCCTTACCCTTACCCTTGCTTTTACCCTTAAGCTTACCCTTACCCTTACCCTTACCCTTACCCTTAAGCTTACCCTTACCCTTACCCTTACCCTTACCCTTACCCTTATCCTTACCCTTGCTTTTACCCTTAAGCTTACCCTTACCCTTACCCTTACCCTTACCCTTAAGCTTACCCTTACCCTTACCCTTACCCTTACCCTTACCCTTACCCTTACCCTTGCTTTTACCCTTAAGCTTACCCTTACCCTTACCCTTACCCTTACCCTTAAGCTTACCCTTACCCTTACCCTTACCCTTACCATTACCCTTACCCTTACCCTTACCCTTGCTTTTACCCTTAAGCTTACCCTTACCCTTACCCTAAGTAAGGGTAAGGGTAAGGGTAAGGGTAAGGGTAAGGGTAAGGGTAAGGGTAAGGGTAAGGGTAAGGGTAAGGGTAAGGGTAAGGGTAAGGGTAAGGGTAAGGGTAAGGGTAAGGGTAAGCTTAAGGGTAAAAGCAAGGGTAAGGGTCAGGGTAAGGGTAAGGGTAAACGTAAGGGTAAGGGTAAGGGTAAGGGTAAGGGTAAGGGTAAGCCTAAGGGTAAGGGTAAGGGTAAGGGTAAGGGTAAGGGTAAGCCTAAGGGTAAAAGCAAGGGTAAGGGTAAGGGTAAGGGTAAGGGTAAGCTTAAGGGTAAAAGCAAGGGTAAGGGTAAGGCTAAGGGTAAGGGTAAGGGTAAGGGTAAGGGTAAGCTTAAGGGTAAAAGCAAGGGTAAGGGTAAGGGTAAGGGTAAGGGTAAGGGTAAGGGTAAGGGTAAAGGTGAGGGTAAGCCTAAGGGTAAAAGCAAGGGTAAGGGTAAGGGTAAGGGTAAGGGTAAGGGTAAGGGTAGGGGTAAGAGTAAGGGTAAGGGTAAGCTTAAGGGTAAAAGCAAGGGTAAGGGTAAGGGTAAGGGTAAGGGTAGGGGTAAGCTTAAGGGTATAAGCAAGGGTAAGGGTAAGGGTAAGGGTAAGGGTAAGGGTAAGGGTAAGGGTAAGGGTAAGGGTAAGGGTAAGGGTGAGCTTAAGGGTAAAAGCAAGGGTAAGGGTAAGGGTAAGGGTAAGGGTAAGGGTAAGGGTAAGGGTAAGGGTAAGGGTAATGGTAAGGGTAAAGGTAAGGGTAAGCCTAAAGGGAAAAGCAAGGGTAAGGGTAAGGGTAAGGGTAAGGGTAAGGGTAAGGGTAAGGGTAAGGGTAAGGGTAAGGGTAAGGGTAAGGGTAAGGGTAAGCTTAAGGGTAAAAGCAAGGGTAAGGGTAAGGGTAAGGGTAAGGGTAAGGGTAAGGGTAAAGGTAAGCTTAAGGGTAAGGGTAAGGGTAAGGGTAATGGTAAGCTTAAGGGTAAAAGCAAGGGTAAGGGTAATGGTAAGGGTAAGGGTAAGGGTAAGCTTAAGGGTAAAAGCAAGGGTAAGGGTAAGGGTAAGGGTAAGGGTAAGGGTAAGGGTAAGCTTAAGGGTAAGGGTAAGGGTAAGGGTAAGGGTAAGCTTAAGGGTAAAAGCAAGGGTAAGGGTAAGAGTAAGGGTAAGGGTAAGGGTAAGGGTAAGGGTAAGGGTAGGGGTGAGCTTAAGGGTAAAAGCAAGGGTAACGGTAAGGGTAAGGGTAAGGGTAAGGGTAAGGGTAAGGGTAAGGGTAAGGGTAAGGGTAAGCTTAAGGGTAAAAGCAAGGGTAAGGGTAAGGGTAAGGGTAAGGGTAAGGGTAAGGGTAAGGGTAAGGGTAAGGGTAAGGGTAAGGGTAAGGGTAAGGGTAAGGGTAAAGGTAAGGGTAAGCCTAAGGGTAAAAGCAAGGGTAAGGGTAAGGGTAAGGGTAAGGGTAAGAGTAAGGGTAAGGGTAAGGGTAAGGGTAAGCTTAAGGGTAAAAGCAAGGGTAAGGGTAAGGGTAAGGGTAAGGGTAAAAGCAAGGGTAAGGGTAAGGGTAAGGGTAAGGGTAAGGGTAAGCTTAAGGGTAAAAGCAAGGGTAAGGGTAAGGGTAAGGGTAAGGGTAAGGGTAAGCTTAAGGGTAAAAGCAAGGGTGAGGGTAAGGGTAAGGGTAAGGGTAAGGGTAAGGGTAAGGGTAAGGGTAAGGGTAAGGGTAAGGGTAAGGGTAAGCTTAAGGGTAAAAGCAAGGGTAAGGGTAAGGGTAAGGGTAAGGGTAAGGGTAAGGGTAAGGGTAAGGGTAAGGGTAAGGGTAAGGGTAAGGGTAAGCTTAAGGGTAAAAGCAAGGGTAAGGGTAAGGGTAAGGGTAAGGGTAAGGGTAAAGGTAAGGGTAAGCCTAAGGGTAAAAGCAAGGGTAAGGGTAAGGGTAAGGGTAAGGGTCAGGGTAAGGGTAAGGGTAAGGGTAAGGGTGAGGGTAAGGGTAAGGGTAAGGGTAAGGGTAAGGGTAAGGGTAAGGGTAAGGGTAAGGGTAAGGGTAAGGGTAAGGGTAAGGGTAAGGGTAAGGGTAAGGGTAAGGGTAAGGGTAAGGGTAAGGGTAAGCTTAAGGGTAAAAGCAAGGGTAAGGGTAAGGGTAAGGGTAAGGGTAAGCCTAAGGGTAAAAGCAAGGGTAAGGGTAAGGGTAAGGGTAAGGGTAAGGGTAAGGGTAAGGGTAAGCTTAAGGGTAAAAGCAAGGGTAAGGGTAAGGGTAAGGGTAAGGGTAAGGGTAAGGGTAAGGGTAAGGGTAAGCTTAAGGGTAAAAGCAAGGGTAAGGGTAAGGGTAAGGGTAAGGGTAAGGGTAAGGGTAAGGGTAAAGGTAAGGGTAAGCCTAAGGGTAAAAGCAAGGGTAAGGGTAAGGGTAAGGGTAAGGGTAAGGGTAAGGGTAAGGGTAAGGGTAAGCTTAAGGGTAAAAGCAAGGGTAAGGGTAAGGGTAAGGGTAAGGGTAAGGGTAAGGGTAAGGGTAAGGGTAAGGGTAAGCTTAAGGGTAAGGGTAAGGGTAAGCTTAAGGGTAAAAGCAAGGGTAAGGGTAAGGGTAAGGGTAAGGGTAAGCTTAAGGGTAAAAGCAAGGGTAAGGGTAAGGGTAAGGGTAAGGGTAAGGGTAAGGGTAAGGGTAAGGGTAAGGGTAAGGGTAAGGGTAAGGGTAAGCTTAAGGGTAAGGGTAAGGGTAAGGGTAAGGGTAAGCTTAAGGGTAAAAGCAAGGGTAAGGGTAAGGGTAAGGGTAAGGGTAAGCTTAAGGGTAAGGGTAAGGGTAAGGGTAAGGGTAAGCTTAAGGGTAAAAGCAAGGGTAAGCTTAAGGGTAAGGGTAAGGGTAAGGGTAAGGGTAAGCTTAAGGGTAAAAGCAAGGGTAAGGGTAAGGGTAAGGGTAAGGGTAAGGGTAAGGGTAAGGGTAAGGGTAAGGGTAAGGGTAAGGGTAAGGGTAAGGGTAAGGGTAAGCTTAAGGGTAAGGGTAAGGGTAAGGGTAAGCTTAAGGGTAAAAGCAAGGGTAAGGGTAAGGGTAAGGGTAAGGGTAAGCTTAAGGGTAAAAGCAAGGGTAAGGGTAAGGGTAAGGGTAAGGGTAAGGGTAAGGGTAAGGGTAAGGGTAAGGGTAAGGGTAAGGGTAAGGGTAAGGGTAAGGGTAAGCTTAAGGGTAAGGGTAAGGGTAAGGGTAAGCTTAAGGGTAAAAGCAAGGGTAAGGGTAAGGGTAAGGGTAAGGGTAAGGGTAAAGGTAAGGGTAAGCCTAAGGGTAAAAGCAAGGGTAAGGGTAAGGGTAAGGGTAAGGGTAAGGGTAAGGGTAAGGGTAAGGGTAAGGGTAAGGGTAAGGGTAAGGGTAAGCTTAAGGGTAAAAGCAAGGGTAAGGGTAAGGGTAAGGGTAAGGGTAAGGGTAAGGGTAAGGGTAAGGGTAAGGTTAAGGGTAAAAGCAAGGGTAAGGGTAATGGTAAGGGTAAGGGTAAGGGTAAGGGTAAGGGTAAGGGTAAGGGTAAGGGTAAGGGTAAGGGTAAGCTTAAGGGTAAAAGCAAGGGTAAGGGTAAGGGTAAGGGTAAGGGTAAGGGTAAGGGTTAGGGTAAGGGTAAAGGTAAGGGTAAGCCTAAGGGTAAAAGCAAGGGTAAGGGTAAGGGTAAGGGTAAGGGTAAGGGTAAGGGTAAGGGTAAGGGTAAGGGTAAGGGTAAGGGTAAGAGTAAGGGTAAGGGTAAGGGTAAGCTTAAGGGTAAAAGCAAGGGTAAGGGTAAGGGTAAGGGTAAGGGTAAGCTTAAGGGTAAAAGCAAGGGTAAGGGTAAGGTTAAGGGTAAGGGTAAGGGTAAGCTTAAGGGTAAAAGCAAGGGTAAGGGTAAGGGTAAGGGTAAGGGTAAGGGTAAGGGTAAGCTTAAGGGTAAAAGCAAGGGTAAGGGTAAGGGTGAGGGTAAGGGTAAGGGTAAGGGTAAGGGTAAAGGTAAGGGTAAGCCTAAGAGTAAAAGCAAGGGTAAGGGTAAGGGTAAGGGTAAGGGTAAGGGTAAGGGTAAGGGTAAGGGTAAGGGTAAGCTTAAGGGTAAAAGCAAGGGTAAGGATAAGGGTAAGGTTAAGGGTAAGGGTAAGGGTAAGGGTAAGGTTAAGGGTAAGGGTAAGGGTAAGCTTAAGGGTAGAAGCAAGGGTAGGGGTAAGGGTAAGGGTAAGGGTAAGGGTAAGGGTAAGGGTAAGGGTAAGGGTAAGCTTAAGGGTAAAAGCAAGGGTAAGGGTTAGGGTAAGGGTAAGGGTAAGGGTAAGGGCAAGGGTAAGGGTAAGGGTAAGGGTAAGCTTAAGGGTAAAAGCAAGGGTAAGGGTAAGGGTAAGGGTAAGGGTAAGGGTAAGGGTAAGGGTAAGGGTAAGGGTAAGGGTAAAGGTAAGGGTAAGCCTAAGGGTAACAGCAAGGGTAAGGGAAAGGGTAAGGGTAAGGGTAAGGGTAAGGGTAAGAGTAAGGGTAAGGGTAAGGGTAAGGGTAAGGGTAAGCTTAAGGGTATAAGCAAGGGTAAGGGTAAGGGTAAGGGTGAGGGTAAGGGTAAGGGTAAGGGTAAGGGTGAGCTTAAGGGTAAAAGCAAGGGTAAGGGTAAGGGTAAGGGTAAGGGTAAGGGTAAGGGTAAGGGTAAGGGTAAGCTTAAGGGTAAAAGCAAGGGTAAGGGTAAGGGTAAGGGTAAGGGTAAGGGTAAGGGTAAGGGTAAGGGTAAGGGTAAGGGTAAGGGTAAGGGTAAGGGTAAAGGTAAGGTTAAGCCTAAGGGTAAAAGCAAGGGTAAGGGTAAGGGTAAGGGTAAGGGTAAGGGTAAGGGTAAGGGTAAGGGTAAGGGTAAGGGTAAGGGTAAGGGTAAGGGTAAGGGTAAGGGTAAGGGTAAGGGTAAGGGTAAGCTTAAGGGTAAGAGCAAGGGTAAGGGTAAGGGTAAGGGTAAGGGTAAGCCTAAGGGTAAAAGCAAGGGTAAGGGTAAGGGTAAGGGTAAGGGTAAGGGTAAGCTTAAGGGTAAAAGCAAGGGTAAGGGTAAGGGTAAGGGTAAGGGTAAGGGTAAGGGTAAGGGTAAGGGTAAGGGTAAGCTTAAGGGTAAAAGCAAGGGTAAGGGTAAGGGTAATGGTAAGGGTAAGGGTAAGGGTAAGGGTAAGGGTAAGGGTAAGGGTAAAGGTAAGGGTAAGCCTAAGGGTCAAAGCAAGGGTAAGGGTAAGGGTAAGGGTAAGAGTAAGGGTAAGGGTAAGGGTAAGGGTAAGGGTAAGCTTAAGGGTAAAAGCAAGGGTAAGGGTAAGGGTAAGGGTAAGGGTGAAGGTGAGGGTAAGGGTAAGGGTAAGGGTAAGCTTAAGGGTAAGGGTAAGGGTAAGGGTAAGGGTAAGCCTAAGGGTAAAAGCAAGGGTAAGTGTAAGGGTAAGGGTAAGGGTAAGGGTAAGCTTAAGGGTAAAAGCAAGGGTAAGGGTAAGGGTAAGGGTAAGGGTAAGGGTAAGGGTAAGGGTAAGCTTAAGGGTAAAAGCAAGGGTAAGGGTAAGGGTAAGGGTAAGGGTAAGGGTAAGGCTAAAGGTAAGGGTAAGCCTAAGGGTAAAAGCAAGGGTAAGAGTAAGGGTAAGGGTAAGGGTAAGGGTAAGGGTAAGGGTAAGGGTAAGGGTAAGGGTAAAGGTAAGGGTAAGGGTAAGCTTAAGGGTAAAAGCAAGGGTAAGGGTAAGGGTAAGGGTAAGGGTAAGAGTAAGCTTAAGGGTAAGGGTAAGCTTAAGGGTAAAAGCAAGGGTAAGGGTAAGGGTAAGGGTAAGGGTAAGGGTAAGGGTAAGGGTAAGGGTAAGGGTAAGGGTAAGGGTAAGGGTAAGGGTAAGGGTAAGGGTAAGGGTAAGGGTAAGGGTAAGCTTAAGGGTAAAAGCAAGGGTAAGGGTAAGGGTAAGGGTAAGGGTAAGGCTAATGGTAAGGGTAAAGGTAAGGGTAAGCCTAAGGGTAAAAGCAAGGGTAAGGGTAAGGGTAAGGGTAAGGGTAAGGGTAAGGTTAAGGGTAAGGGTTAGGGTAAGGGTAAGGGTAAGGGTAAGGGTAAGCTTAAGGGTAAAAGCAAGGGTAAGGGTAAGGGTAAGGGTAAGGGTAAGGGTAAGGGTAAGGGTAAGCTTAAGGGTAAGGGTAAGGGTAAGGGTAAGGGTAAGCTTAAGGGTAAAAGCAAGGGTAAGGGTAAGGGTAAGGGTAAGGGTAAGGGTAAGCTTAAGGGTAAAAGCAAGGGTAAGGGTAAGGGTAAGGGTAAGGGTAAGGGTAAGGGTAAGGGTAAGGGTAAGGGTAAGCTTAAGGGTAAGGGTAAGGGTAAGGGTAAGGGTAAGCTTAAGGGTAAAAGCAAGGGTAAGGGTCAGGGTAAGGGTAAGTGTAAGGGTAAGGGTAAGGGTGAGCTTAAGGGTAAAAGCAAGGGTAAGGGTAAGGTTAAGGGTAAGGGTAAGGGTAAGGGTAAGGGTAAGGGTTAGCTTAAGGGTAAAAGCAAGGGTAAGGGTAAGGGTAAGGGTAAGGGTAAGGGTAAGGGTAAGGGTAAGGGTAAGGGTAAGGGTAAGGGTAAGGGTAAGGGTAAGGGTAAGGGTAAGGGTAAAGGTAAGGGTAAGCCTAAGTGTAAAAGCAAGGGTAAGGGTAAGGGTAAGGGTAAGGGTAAGAGTAAGGGTAAGGGTAAGGGTAAGGGTAAGTTCAAGGGTAAAAGCAAGGGTAAGGGTAAGGGTAAGGGTAAGGGTAAGGGTAAGGGTAAGCCTAAGGGTAAAAGCAAGGGTAAGGGTAAGGGTAAGGGTAAGGGTAAGGGTAAGCTTAAGGGTAAAAGCAAGGGTAAGGGTAAGGGTAAGGGTAAGGGTAAGGGTAAGGGTAAGGGTAAGCTTAAGGGTAAAAGCAAGGGTGAGGGTAAGGGTAAGGGTAAGGGTAAGGGTAAGGGTAAGGGTAAGGGTAAGGGTAAGGGTAAGGGTAAGGGTAAGGGTAAGCTTAAGGGTAAAAGCAAGGGTAAGGGTAAGGGTAAGGGTAAGGGTAAGGGTAAGGGTAAGGGTAAGGGTAAGGGTAAGGGTAAGCTTAAGGGTAAAAGCAAGGGTAAGGGTAAGGGTAAGGGTAAGGGTAAGGGTAAAGGTAAGGGTAAGCCTAAGGGTAAAAGCAAGGGTAAGGGTAAGGGTAAGGGTAAGGGTAAGGGTAAGGGTTAGGGTAAGGGTAAGGGTAAGGGTAAGGGTAAGGGTGAGGGTAAGGGTAAGGGTAAGGGTAAGGGTAAGGGTAAGGGTAAGGGTAAGGGTAAGGGTAAGCTTAAGGGTAAAAGCAAGGGTAAGGGTAAGGGAAAGGGTAAGGGTAAGCCTAAGGGTAAAAGCAAGTGTAAGGGTAAGGGTAAGGGTAAGGGTAAGGGTAAGCTTAAGGGTAAAAGCAAGAGTAAGGGTAAGGGTAAGGGTAAGGGTAAGCTTAAGGGTAAAAGCAAGGGTAAGGGTAAAGGTAAGGGTAAGGGTAAGGGTAAGGGTAAGGGTAAGGGTAAGGGTAAGGGTAAGGGTAAAGGTAAGGGTAAGCCTAAGGGTAAAAGCAAGGGTAAGGGTAAGGGTAAGGGTAAGGGTAAGGGTAAGGGTAAGGTTAAGGGTAAGGGTAAGGGTAAGCTTAAGGGTAAAAGCAAGGGTAAGGGTTAGGGTAAGGGTAAGGGTAAGGGTAAGGGTAAGGGTAAGGGTAAGGGTAAGGGTAAGGGTAAGGGTAAGGGTAAGCTTAAGGGTAAGGGTAAGGGTAAGGGTAAGGGTAAGCTTAAGGGTAAAAGCAAGGGTAAGGGTAAGGGTAAGGGTAAGGGTAAGCTTAAGGGTAAAAGCAAGGGTAAGGGTAAGGGTAAGGGTAAGGGTAAGGGTAAGGGTAAGGGTTAGCTTAAGGGTAAGGGTAAGGGTAAGGGTAAGGGTAAGCTTAAGGGTAAAAGCAAGGGTAAGGGTAAGGGTAAGGGTAAGGGTAAGGGTAAGGGTAAGGGTAAGCTTAAGGGTAAGGGTAAGGGTAAGGGTAAGGGTAAGCTTAAGGGTAAAAGCAAGGGTAAGGGTGAGGGTGAGGGTAAGGGTAAGGGTAAGGGTAAGGGTAAGCTTAAGGGCAAGGGTAAGGGTAAGGGTAAGGGTAAGCTTAAGGGTAAAAGCAAGGGTAAGGGTAAGGGTAAGGGTAAGGGTAAGGGTAAGGGTAAGGGTAAGGGTAAGGGTAAGGGTAAGGGTAAGGGTAAGGGTAAGGGAAAGCTTAAGGGTAAGGGTAAGGGTAAGGGTAAGGGTAAGCTTAAGGGTAAAAGCAAGGGTAAGGGTAAGGGTAAGGGTAAGGGTAAGGGTAAGCTTAAGGGTAAAAGCAAGGGTAAGGGTAAGGGTAAGGGTAAGGGTAAGGGTAAGGGTGAGGGTAAGGGTAAGGGTAAGGGTAAGCTTAAGGGTAAGGATAAGGGTAAGGGTAAGGGTAGGCTTAAGGGTAAAAGCAAGGGTAAGGGTAAGGGAAAGGGTAAGGGTAAGGGTAAAGGTAAGGGTAAGCCTAAGGGTAAAAGCAAGGATAAGGGTAAGGGTAAGGGTAAGGGTAAGGGTAAGGGTAAGGGTAAAAGCAAGGGTAAGGGTAAGGGTGAGGGTAAGGGTAAGGGTGAGGGTAAGGGTAAGGGTAAAGGTAAGGGTAAGCCTAAGGGTAAAAGCAAGGGTAAGGGTAAGGGTAAGGGTAAGGGTAAGGGTAAGGGTAAGCTTAAGGGTAAAAGCAAGGGTAAGGGTAAGGGTAAGGGTAAGGGTAAGGGTAAGGGTAAGGGTAAGGGTAAGGGTAAGGGTAAGGGTAAGGGTAAGGGTAAGCTTAAGGGTAAAAGCAAGGGTAAGGGTAAGGGTAAGGGTAAGGGTAAGGGTAAGGGTAAGGGTAAGGGTAAGGGTAAAGGTAAGGGTAAGGGTAAGGGTAAGGGTAAGGGTAAGGGTAAGGGTAAGGGTAAGGGTAAGCTTAAGGGTAAAAGCAAGGGTAAGGGTTAGGGTAAGGGTAAGGGTAAGGGTAAGGGTAAGGGTAAGCTTAAGGGTAAAAGCAAGGGTAAGGGTAAGGGTAAGGATAAGGGTAAGGGTAAGGGTAAGGGTAAGGGTAAGGGTAAGGGTAAGGGTAAGGGTAAGGGTAAGCTTAAGGGTAAAAGCAAGGGTAAGGGTAAGGGTAAGGGTAAGGGTAAGGGTAAGGGTAAGGGTAAGCTTAAGGGTAAAAGCAAGGGTAAGGGTAAGGGTAAGGGTAAGGGTAAGGGTTAGGGTAAGGGTAAAGGTAAGGGTAAGCCTAAGGGTAAAAGCAAGGGTAAGGGTAAGGGTAAGGGTAAGGGTAAGGGTAAGGGTAAGGGTAAGGGTAAGGGTAAGGGTAAGGGTAAGGGTAAGGGTAAGGGTAAGAGTAAGGGTAAGGGTAAGGGTAAGCTTAAGGGTAAAAGCAAGGGTAAGGGTAAGGGTAAGGGTAAGGGTAAGCCTAAGGGTAAAAGCAAGGGTAAGGGTCAGGGTAAGGGTAAGGGTAAGGGTAAGCTTAAGGGTAAAAGCAAGGGTAAGGGTAAGGGTAAGGGTAAGGGTAAGGGTAAGCTTAAGGGTAAAAGCAAGGGTAAGGGTAAGGGTAAGGGTAAGGGTAAGGGTAAGGGTAAGGGTAAGGGTAAGGGTAAGGGTAAGTGTAAAGGTAAGGGTAAGCCTAAGGGTAAAAGCAAGGGTAAGGGTAAGGGTAAGGGTAAGGGTAAGGGTAAGCTTAAGGGTAAAAGCAAGGGTAAGGGTAAGGGTAAGGGTAAGGGTAAGGGTAAGGGTAAGGGTAAGGGTAAGGGTAAGGGTAAGGGTAAGGGTAAGGGTAAGGGTAAGCTTAAGGGTAAAAGCAAGGGTAAGGGTAAGGGTAAGGGTAAGGGTAAGGGTAAGGGTAAGGGTAAGGGTAAGGGTAAGGGTAAGGGTAAGGGTAAGGGTAAGGGTAAGGGTAAGGGTAAGGGTAAGGGTAAGGGTAAGCTAAAGGGTAAAAGCAAGGGTAAGGGTTAGGGTAAGGGTAAGGGTAAGGGTAAGGGTAAGGGTAAGCTTAAGGGTAAAAGCAAGGGTAAGGGTAAGGGTAAGGGTAAGGGTAAGGGTAAGGGTAAGGGTAAGGGTAAGGGTAAAGGTAAGGGTAAGCCTAAGGGTAAAAGCAAGGGTAAGGGTAAGGGTAAGGGTAAGGGTAAGGGTAAGGGTAAGGGTAAGGGTAAGGGTAAGGGTAAGGGTAAGGGTAAGGGTAAGGGTAAGGGTAAGCTTAAGGGTATAAACAAGGGTAAGGGTAAGGGTAAGGGTGAGGGTAAGGGTAAGGGTAAGGGTAAGGATAAGGGTAAGCTTAAGGGTAAAAGCAAGGGTAAGGGTAAGGGTAAGGGTAAGGGTAAGGGTAAGGGTAAGGGTAAGGGTAAGGGTAAGGGTAAGGGTAAGGGTAAGGGTAAGGGTAAGGGTAAGGGTAAAGGTAAGGGTAAGCCTAAGGGTAAAAGCAAGGGTAAGGGTAAGGGTAAGGGAAAGGGTAAGGGTAAGGGTAAGGGTAAGGGTAAGGGTAAGGGTAAGGGTAAGCTTAAGGGTAAAAGCAAGGGTAAGGGTAAGGGTAAGGGTAAGGGTAAGCTTAAGGGTAAAAGCAAGGGTAAGGGTAAGGGTAAGGGTAAGGGTAAGGGTAAGGGTAAGGGTAAGGGTAAGGGTAAGGGTAAGGGTAAGGGTAAGGGTAAGGGTAAGGGTAAGGGTAAGGGTAAGGGTAAAGGTAAGGGTAAGCCTAAGGGTAAAAGCAAGGGTAAGGGTAAGGGTAAGGGTAAGGGTAAGGGTAAGGGTAAGGGTAAGGGTAAGGGTAAGGGTAAGGGTAAGTGTAAGGGTAAGCTTAAGGGTAAAAGCAAGGGTAAGGGTAAGGGTAAGGGTAAGGGTAAGCCTAAGGGTAAAAGCCAGGGTAAGGGTAAGGGTAAGGGTAAGGGTAAGGGTAAGCTTAAGGGTAAAAGCAAGGGTAAGGGTAAGGGTAAGGGTAAGGGTAAGGGTAAGGGTAAGGGTAAGGGTAAGCTTAAGGGTAAAAGCAAGGGTAAGGGTAAGGGTAAGGGTAAGGGTAAGGGTAAGGGTAAGGGTAAGGGTAAGGGTAAGGGTAAGGGTAAGGGTAAGCTTAAGGGTAAAAGCAAGGGTAAGGGTAAGGGTAAGGGTAAGGGTAAGGGTAAGGGTAAGGGTAAGGGTAAGCTTAAGGATAAAAGCAAGGGTAATGGTAAGGGTAAGGGTAAGGGTAAGGGTAAGGGTAAGGGTAAGGGTAAGGGTAAGCTTAAGGGTAAAAGCAAGGGTAAGGGTAAGGGTAAGGGTAAGGGTAAGCTTAAGGGTAAAAGCAAGGGTAAGGGTAAGGGTAAGGGTAAGGGTAAGGGTAAGGGTAAGGGTAAGGGTAAGGGTAAAGGTAAGGGTAAGCCTAAGGGTAAAAGCAAGGGTAAGGGTAAGGGTAAGGGTAAGGGTAAGGGTAAGGGTAAGGGTTAGGGTAAGGGTAAGGGTAAGGGTAAGGGTAAGGGTAAGGGTAAGCTTAAGGGTAAAAGCAAGGGTGAGGGTAAGGGTAAGGGTAAGGGTAAGGGTAAGGGTAAGGGTAAGGGTAAGGGTAAGGGTAAGGGTAAGGGTAAGGGTAAGGGTAAGGGTAAGCCTAAGGGTAAAAGCAAGGGTAAGGGTAAAGGTAAGGGTAAGGGTAAGGGTAAGCTTAAGGGTAAAAGCAAGGGTAAGGGTAAGGGTAAGGGTAAGGGTAAGGGTAAGGGTAAGCTTAAGGGTAAAATCAAGGGTAAGGGTAAGGGTAAGGGTAAGGGTAAGGGTAAGGGTAAGGGTAAGGGTAAGGGTAAGGGTAAGGGTAAAGGTAAGGGTAAGCCTAAGGGTAAAAGCAAGGGTATGGGTAAGGGTAAAGGTAAGGGTAAGGGTAAGGGTAAGGGTAAGGGTAAGGGTAAGGGTAAGGGTAAGGGTAAGGGTAAGGGTAAGGGTGAGGGTAAGCTTAAGGGTAAAAGCAAGGGTAAGGGTAAGGGTAAGGGTAAGGGTAAGGGTAAGGGTAAGGGTAAGGGTAAGGGTAAGGATAAGGGTAAGGGTAAGCTTAAGGGTGAAAGCAAGGGTAAGGGTAAGGGTAAGGGTAAGGGTAAGGGTAAGGGTAAGGGTAAGGGTAAGGGTAAGGGTAAGGGTAAGGGTAAGGGTAAGGGTAAGGGTAAGGGTAAGGGTAAGGGTAAGGGTAAGGGTAAGGGTAAGGGTAAGGGTAAGGGTAAGGGTAAGGGTAAGGGTAAGGGTAAGGGTAAGGGTAAGGGTAAGGGTAAGGGTAAGCTTAAGGGTAAAAGCAAGGGTAAGGTTAAGGGTAAGGGTAAGGGTGAGGGTAAGGGTAAGGGTAAGGGTAAGGGTAAGCTTAAGGGTAAAAGCAAGGGTAAGGGTAAGGGTAAGGGTAAGGGTAAGGGTAAGGGTAAGCCTAAGGGTAAAAGCAAGGGTAAGGGTAAGGGTAAAAGCAAGGGTAAGGGTAAGGGTAAGGGTAAGGGTAAGGGTAAGGGTAAGGGTAAGGGTAAGGGTAAGGGTAAGGCTAAGGGTAAGGGTAAGCTTAAGGGTAAAAGCAAGGGTAAGGGTAAGGGTAAGGGTAAGGGTAAGGGTAAGTGTAAGCTTAAGGGTAAAAGCAAGGGTAAGGGTAAGGGTAAGGGTAAAGGTAAGGGTAAGCCTAAGGGTAAAAGCAAGGGTAAGGGTAAGGGTAAGGGTAAGGGTAAGGGTAAGGGTAAGGGTAAGGGTAAGGGTAAGCTTAAGGGTAAAAGCAAGGGTAAGGGTAAGGGTAAGGATAAGGGTAAGGGTAAGGGTAAGGGTAAGGGTAAGGGTAAGGGTAAGCTTAAGGGTAAAAGCAAGGGTAAGGGTAAGGGTAAGGGTAAGGGTAAGGGTAAGGGTAAGGGTAAGGGTAAGGGTAAGGGTAAGGGTAAGGGTAAGGGTAAGGGTAAGCTTAAGGGTAAAAGCAAGGGTAAGGGTTAGGGTAAGGGTAAGGGTAAGGGTAAGGGTAAGCTTGAGGGTAAAAGCAAGGGTAAGGGTAAAGGTAAGGGTAAGGGTAAAGGTAAAGGTAAGCCTAAGGGTAAAAGCAAGGGTAAGGGTAAGGGTAAGGGTAAGGGTAAGGGTAAGGGTAAGGGTAAGCTTAAGGGTATAAGCAAGGGTAAGGGTAAGGGAAAGGGTGAGGGTAAGGGTAAGGGTAAGGGTAAGCTTAAGGGTAAAAGCAAGGGTAAGGGTAAGGGTAAGGGTAAGGGTAAGGGTAAGGGTAAGGGTAAGGGTAAGGGTAAGCTTAAGGGTAAAAGCAAGGGTAAGGGTAAGGGTAAGGGTAAGGGTAAGGGTAAGGGTAAGGGTAAGGGTAAGGGTAAGGGTAAGGGTAAGGGTAAAGGTTAGGGTAAGCCTAAGGGTAAAAGCAAGGGTAAGGGTAAAGGTAAGGGTAAGGGTAAGGGTAAGGGTAAGGGTAAGGGTAAGGGTAAGGGTAAGCTTAAGGGTAAAAGCAAGGGTAAGGGTAAGGGTAAGGGTAAGCCTAAGGGTAAAACAAGGGTAAGGGTAAGGGTAAGAGTAAGGGTAAGGGTAAGCTTAAGGGTAAAAGCAAGGGTAAGGGTAAGGGTAAGGGTAAGGGTGAGGGTAAGGGTAAGCTTAAGGGTTGAAGCAAGGGTAAGGGTAAGGGTAAGGGTAAGGGTAAGGGTAAGGGTAAGGGTAAAGGTAAGGGTAAGCCTAAGGGTAAAAGCAAGGGTAAGGGTAAGGGTAAGGGTAAGGGTAAGGGTAAGGGTAAGGGTAAGGGTAAGGGTAAGGGTAAGGGTAAGGGTAAGGGTAAGGGTAAGGGTAAGGGTAAGGGTAAGGGTAAGGGTAAGGGTAAGCTTAAGGGTAAAAGCAAGGGTAAGGGTAAGGGTAAGGGTAAGGGTAAGGGTAAGGGTAAGGGTAAGCTTAAGGGTAAAAGCAAGGGTAAGGGTAAGGGTAAGGGTAAGGGTAAGGGTAAGCTTAAGGGTAAAAGCAAGGGTAAGGGTAAGGGTAAGGGTAAGGGTAAGGGTAAGGGTAAAGGTAAGGGTAAGCCTAAGGGTAAAAGCAAGGGTAAGGGTAAGGTTTAGGGTAAGGGTAAGGGTAAGGGTAAGGGTAAGGGTAAGGGTAAGGGTAAGGGTAAGGGTAAGGGTAAGGGTAAGTGTAAGGGTAAGGGTAAGGGTAAGCTTAAGGGTAAAAGCAAAGGTAAGGGTAAGGGTAAGGGTAAGGGTAAGGGTAAGGGCAAGGGTAAGAGTAAGGGTAAGGGTAAGGGTAAGGGTAAGGGTAAGCTTAAGGGTAAGGGTAAGGGTAAGGGTAAAGGTAAGGGTAAGCCTAAGGGTAAAAGCAAGGGTAAGGGTAAGGGTTAGGGTAAGGGTAAGGGTAAGGGTAAGGGTAAGGGTAAGGATAAGTGTAAGGGTAAGGGGAAGGGTAAGCTTAAGGGTAAAAGCAAGGGTAAGGGTAAGGGTAAGGGTAAGGGTAAAGGTAAGGGTAAGGGTAAGGGTAAGGGTAAGGGTAAGGGTAAGGGTAAGGGTAAGCTTAAGGGTAAGGGTAAGGGTAAGGGTAAGGGTAAGCCTAAGGGTAAAAGCAAGGGTAAGGGTAAGGGTAAGGGTAAGGGTAAGGGTAAGCTTAAGGGTAAAAGCAAGGGTAAGGGTAAGGGTAAGGGTAAGGGTAAGGGTAAGGGTAAGCTTAAGGGTAAAAGCAAGGGTAAGGGTAAGGGTTAGGGTAAGGGTAAGGGTAAGGGTAAAGGTAAGGGTAAGCCTAAGGGTAAAAGCAAGGGTAAGGGTAAGGGTAAGGGTAAGGGTAAGGGTAAGGGTAAGGGTAAGGGTAAGGGTAAGGGTAAGGGTAAGGGTAAGGGTAAGGGTAAGCTTAAGGGTAAAAGCAAGGGTAAGGGTTAGGGTAAGGGTAAGGGTAAGGGTAAGGGTAAGGGTAAGGGTAAGGGTAAGGGTAAGGGTAAGGGTAATGGTAAGGGTAAGGGTAAGGGTAAGGGTAAGGGTAAGGGTAAGGGTAAGGGTAAGGGTAAGGGTAAGGGTAAGGGTAAGCTTAAGGGTAAAAGCAAGGGTGAGGGTAAGGGTAAGGGTAAGGGTAAGGGTAAGGGTAAGGGTAAGGGTAAGTGTAAGGGTAAGGGTAAGGGTAAGCTTAAGGGTAAAAGCAAGGGTAAGGGTAAGGGTAAGGGTAAGGGTAAGGGTAAGGGTAAGGGTAAGGTTAAAGGTAAGGGTAAGCCTAAGGGTAAAAGCAAGGGTAAGGTAAGGGTAAGGGTAAGGGTAAGGGTAAGGGTAAGGGTAAGCTTAAGGGTAAAGCAAGGGTAAGGGTAAGGGTAAGGGTAAGGGTAAGGGTAAGGGTAAGGGTAAGCTTAAGGGTAAAAGCAAGGGTAAGGGTAAGGGTAAGGGTAAGGGTAAGGGTAAGGGTAAGGGTAAGGGTAAGGGTAAGCTTAAGGGTAAGGGTAAGGGTAAGGGTAAGGGTAAGGTTAAGGGTAAAAGCAAGGGTAAGGGTAAGGGTAAGGGTAAGGGTAAGGGTAAGGGTAAGGGTAAGGGTAAGGGTAAGGGTAAGGGTAAGGGTAAGCTTAAGGGTAAAAGCAAGGGTAAGGGTAAGGGTAAGGGTAAGGGTAAGGGTAAGGGTAAGGGTAAGGGTAAGGGTAAGGGTAAGGGTAAGGGTAAGGGTAAGGGTAAGGGTAAGCTTAAGGGTAAAAGCAAGGGTAAGGGTAAGGGTAAGGGTAAGGGTAAGCGTAAGGGTAAGGGTAAGGGTAAGGGTAAGGGTAAGGGTAAGGGTAAAGGTAAGGGTAAGCCTAAGGGTAAAAGCAAGGGTAAGGGTAAGGGTAAGGGTAAGGGTAAGGGCAAGATTAAGGGTAAGGGTAAGGGTAAGGGTAAGCTTAAGGGTAAAAGCAAGGGTAAGGGTAAGGGTAAGGGTAAGGGTAAGCCTAAGGGTAAAAGCAAGGGTAAGGGTAAGGGTAAGGGTAAGGGTAAGGGTAAGCTTAAGGGTGAAAGCAAGGGTAAGGGTAAGGGTAAGGGTAAGGGTAAGGGTAAGGGTAAGGGTAAGCTTAAGGGTAAAAGCAAGGGTGAGGGTAAGGGTAAGGGTAAGGGTAAGGGTAAGGGTAAGGGTAAGGGTAAGCTTAAGGGTAAAAGCAAGGGTAAGGCTAAGGGTAAGGGTAAGGGTAAGGGTAAGGGTAAGGGTAAGGGTAAGGGTAAGGGTAAGGGTAAAGGTAAGTGTAAGGGTAAGGGTAAGGGTAAGGGTAAGGGTAAGGGTAAGGGTAAGGGTAAGGGTAAGGGTAAGGGTCAGGGTAAGCTTAAGGGTAAAAGCAAGGGTAAGGGTAAGGGTAAGGGTAAGGGTAAGCCTAAGGCTAAAAGCAAGGGTAAGGGTTAGGGTAAGGGTAAGGGTAAGGGTAAGCTTAAAGGTAAAAGCAAGGGTAAGGGTAAGGGTAAGGGAAAGGGTAAGGGTAAGGGTAAGCTTAAGGGTAAAAGCAAGGGTAAGGGTAAGGGTCAGGGTAAGGGTAAGGGTAAGGGTAAGGGTAGGGGTAAAGGTAAGGGTAAGCCTAAGGGTAAAAGCAAGGGTAAGGGTGAGGGTAAGGGTAAGGGTAAGGGTAAGGGTAAGGGTAAGGGTAAGGGTAAGGGTAAGGGTAAGGGTAAGGGTAAGCTTAAGGGTAAAAGCAAGGGTAAGGGTAAGGGTAAGGGTAAGGGTAAGGGTAAGGGTAAGGGTAAGGGTAAGGGTAAGGGTAAGCTTAAGGGTAAGGGTAAGGGTGAGGGTAAGGGTAAGCTCAAGGGTAAAAGCAAGGGTAAGGGTAAGGGTAAGGGTGAGGGTAAGGGTAAGCTTAAGGGTAAAAGCAAGGGTAAGGGTAAGGGTAAGGGTAAGGGTAAGGGTAAGGGTAAGGGTAAGGGTAAGGGTAAGGGTAAGGGTAAGGGTAAGCTTAAGGGTAAGGGTAAGGGTAAGGGTAAGGGTAAGCTTAAGGGTAAAAGCAAGGGTAAGGGTAAGGGTAAGGGTAAGGGTAAGGGTAAGGGTAAGGGTAAGGGTAAGGGTAAGGGTAAGGGTAAGGGTAAGCTTAAGGGTAAGGGTAAGGGTAAGGGTAAGGGTAAGCTTAAGGGTAAAAGCAAGGGTAAGGGTAAGGGTAAGGGTAAGGGTAAGGGTGAGGGTAAGGGTAAGCTTAAGGGTAAGGGTAAGGGTAAGGGTAAGGGTAAGGGTAAGCTTAAGGGTAAAAGCAAGGGTAAGGGTAAGGGTAAGGGTAAGGGTAAGGGTAAGGGTAAGGGTAAGGGTAAGGGTAAGGGTAAGGGTAAGGGTAAGCCTAAGGGTAAAAGCAAGGGTAAGGGTAAGGGTAAGGGTAAGGGTAAGGGTAAGCTTAAGGGTAAAAGCAAGGGTAAGGGTAAGGGTAAGGGTAAGGGTAAGCTTAGGGGTAAAAGCAAGGGTAAGGGTAAGGGTAAGGGTAAGGGTAAGGGTAAGGGTAAGGGTAAGGGTAAGGGTAAGGGTAAGGGTAAGCTTAAGGGTAAGGGTAAGGGTAAGGGTAAGGGTAAGCTTAAGGGTAAAAGCAAGGGTAAGGGTAAGGGTAAGGGTAAGGGTAAGGGTAAGGGTAAGGGTAAGGGTAAGGGTTAGGGTAAGCTTAAGGGTAAAAGTAAGGGTAAGGGTAAGGGTAAGGGTAAGGGTAAGGGTAAGGGTAAGGGTAAGGGTAAGAGTAAGGGTAAGCTTAAGGGTAAAAGTAAGGGTAAGGGTAAGGGTAAGGGTAAGGGTAAGGGTAAGGGTAAGAGTAAGGGTAAGCTTAAGGGTGAAAGCAAGGGTAAGGGTAAGGGTAAGGGTAAGGGTAAGGGTAAGGGTAAGGGTAAGGGTAAGCTTAAGGGTAAGGGTAAGCTTAAGGGTAAGGGTAAGGGTAAGGGTAAGGGTAAGCTTAAGGGTAAAAGCAAGGGTAAGGGTAAGGGTAAGGGTAAGGGTAAGCTTAGGGGTAAAAGCAAGGGTAAGGGTAAGGGTAAGGGTAAGGGTAAGCTTAGGGGTAAAAGCAAGGGTAAGGGTAAGGGTAAGGGTAAGGGTAAGGGTAAGGGTAAGGGTAAGGGTAAGGGTAAGCTTAAGGGTAAGGGTAAGGGTAAGGGTAAGGGTAAGCTTAAGGGTAAAAGCAAGGGTAAGGGTAAGGGTAAGGGTAAGGGTAAGGGTAAGGGTATGGGTAAGGGTAAGGGTAAGGGTAAGGGTAAGGGTAAGCTTAAGGGTAAAAGTAAGGGTAAGGGTAAGGGTAAGGGTAAGGGTAAGGGTAAGGGTAAGAGTAAGGGTAAGCTTAAGGGTAAAAGCAAGGGTAAGGGTAAGGGTAAGGGTAAGGGTAAGGGTAAGGGTAAGGGTAAGGGTAAAGGTAAGGGTAAGCCTAAGGGTAAAAGCAAGGGTAAGGGTAAGGGTAAGGGTAAGGGTAAGGGTAAGGGTAAGGGTAAGGGTAAGGGTAAGGGTAAGCTTAAGGGTAAAAGCAAGGGTAAGGGTAAGGGTAAGGGTAAGGGTAAGCCTAAGGGTAAAAGCAAGGGTAAGGGTAAGGGTAAGGGTAAGGGTAAGGGTAAGCTTAAGGGTAAAAGCAAGGGTAAGGGTAAGGGTAAGGGTAAGGCTTACCCTTACCCTTACCCTTACCCTTGCTTTTACCCTTAAGCTTACCCTTACCCTTACCCTTACCCTCACCCTTACCCTTACCCTTACCCTTACCCTTACCCTTTCCCTTAACCTTACCCTTACCCTTACCCTTACCTTTACCCTTACCCTTACCCTTACCCTTGCTTTTACCCTTAGGCTTACCCTTACCTTTACCCTTACCCTTACCCTTACCCTTACCCTTGCTTTTACCCTTAAGCTTACCCTTACCCTTACCCTTACCCTTACCCTTACCCTTGCTTTTACCCTTAAGCTTACCCTTACCCTTACCCTTACCCTCACCCTTACCCTTGCTTTTACCCTTAAGCTTACCCTTACCCTTACCCTTTTCATTACCCTTAAGCTTAACCTTACCCTTACCCTTACCCTTACCCTTACCCTTACCCTTACCCTTACCCTTACCCTTACCCTTACCCTTGCTTTTACCCTTAAGCTTACCCTTACCCTTACCCTTACCCTTACCCTTACACTTACCCTTACCCTTACCCTTACCCTTACCCTTACCCTTGCATTTACCCTTAGGCTTACCCTTACCCTTACCCTTACCCTTACCCTAACCCTTACCCTTACCCTTACCCTTACCCTTACCCTTACCCTTACCCTTGCTTTTACCCTTAAGCTTACCCTTACCCTTACCCTTACCCTTACCCTTACCCTTACCCTTGCTTTTACCCTAAAGCTTACCCTTACCCTTACCCTTACCCTTACCCTTACCCTTACCCTTACCCTTACCCTTACCCTTACCCTTGCTTTTACCCTTAAGCTTACCCTTACCCTTACCCTTACCCTTACCCCTACCCTTACCCTTACCCTTACCCTTGCTTTTACCCTTAAGCTTACCCTTACCCTTACCCTAACCCTTACCCTTACCCTTACCCTTACCCTTACCCTTACCCTTACCCTTACCCTTACCCTTACCCTTACCCTTACCCTTACCCTTACCCTTGCTTTTACCCTTAGGCTTACCCTTACCTTTACCCTTACCCTTACCCTTACCCTTACCCTTACCCTTACCCTTACCCTTGCTTTTACCCTTAAGCTTACCCTTACCCTTACCCTTACCCTTACCCTTACCCTTACCCTTACCCTTACCCTTACCCTTACCCTTACCCTTACCCTTACCCTTACCCTTACCCTTGCTTTTACCCTCAGGCTTACCCTTACCTTTACCCTTACCCTTACCCTTACCCTTACCCTTACCCTTACCCTTACCCTTACCCTTACCCTTACCCTTGCTTTTACCCTTAAGCTTACCCTTACCCTTACCCTTTCCCTTACCCTTACCCTTACCCTTGCTTTTACCTTTAAGCTTACCCTTACGCTTACCCTTACCCTTACCCTTACCCTTGCTTTTACCCTTAGGCTTACCCTTACCCTTACCCTTACCCTTACCCTTACCCTTGCTTTTACCCTTAAGCTTACCCTTACCCTTACCCTTACCCTTACCCTTACCCTTACCCTTACCCTTACCCTTACCCTTACCCTTACCCTTATCCTTACCCTTACCTTTACCCTTACCCTTACCCTTACCCTTACCCTTACCCTTACCCTTACCCTTACCCTTACCCTTACCCTTACCCTTGCTTTTACCCTTAAGCTTACCTTTACCCTTACCCTCACCCTTACCCTTACCCTTACCCTTACACTCACCCTTGCTTTTACCCTTAAGCTCACCCTTACCCTTACCCTTACCCTTACCCTTACCCTTACCCTTACCCTTGCTTTTACCCTTAAGCTTACCCTTACCCTTACCCTTACCCTTACCCTTACCCTTAACCTTACCCTTGCTTTTACCCTTAGGCTTACCCTTACCCTTACCCTTACCCTTACCCTTGCTTTTACCCTTAAGCTTACCCTTACCCTTACCCTTACCCTTACTCTTACCCTTACCCTTGCCCTTACCCTTACCCTTACCCTTGCTTTTACCCTTAAGCTTACCCTTACCCTTACCCTTACCCTTACTCTTACCCTTACCCTTACCCTTACCCTTACCCTTACCCTTACCCTTACCCTTACCCTTGCTTTTACCCTTAAGCTTACCCTTACCCTTACCCTTACCCTTACCCTTACCCTTACCCTTACCCTTACCCTTACCCTTACCCTTACCCTTGCTTTTACCCTTAAGCTTACCCTTACCCTTACCCTTACCCTTACCCTTACCCTTACCCTTACCCTTACCCTTACCCTTACCCTTACCCTTACCCTTACCCTTACCCTTACCCTTACCCTTACCCTTAAGCTTACCCTTACCCTTTCCCTTACCCTTACCCTTAAGCTTACCCTTACCCTTACCCTTACCCTTACCCTTACCCTCACCCTTACCCTTGCTTTTACCCTTAAGCTTACCCTTACCCTTACCCTTACCCTTACCCTTACCCTTGCTTTTACCCTTACCCTTATCCTTACCCTTAAGCTTACCCTTACCCTTACCCTTACCCTTACCCTTACCCTTACCCTTACCCTTACCCTTACCCTTGCTTTTACCCTTAAGCTTACCCTTACCCTTACCCTTACCCTTACCCTTACCCTTACCCTTGCTTTTACCCTTAGGCTTACCCTTACCTTTACCCTTACCCTTACCCTTACCCTTACCCTTACCCTTACCCTTACCCTTACCCTTGCTTTTACCCTTAAGCTTACCCTTACCCTTACCCTTACCCTTACCCTTACCCTTACCCTTACCCTTACCCTCACCCTTGCTTTTACCCTTAAGCTTACCCTTACCCTTACCCTTACCCTTACCCTTACCCTTACCCTTACCCTTACCCTTACCCTTACCCTTACCCTTACCCTTACCCTTACCCTTACCCTTACCCTTACCCTTACCCTTACCCTTACCCTTACCCTTACCCTTACCCTTGCTTTTACCCTTAAGCTTACCCTTACCCTTACCCTTACCCTTACCCTCACCCTTACCCTTACCCTTACCCTTACCCTTACCCTTACCCTTACCCTTACCCTTACCCTTACCCTTACCCTTACCCTTGCTTTTACCCTTAGGCTTACCCTTACCTTTACCCTTACCCTTACCCTTACCCTTACCCTTACCCTTACCCTTACCCTTGCTTTTACCCTTAAGCTTACCCTTACCCTTACCCTTACCCTTACCCTTGCTTTTACCCTTAAGCTTACCCTTACCCTTACCCTTACCCTTACCCTTACCCTTGCTTTTACCCTTAGGCTTTCCCTTACCCTTACCCTTACCCTTACCCTTAAGCTTACCCTTACCCTTACCCTTACCCTTACCCTTACCCTTACCCTTACCCTTACCCTTACCCTTACCCTTACCCTTACCCTTACCCTTACCCTTACCCTTACCCTTACCCTAACCCTTACCCTTACCCTTGCTTTTACCCTTAGGCTTACCCTTACCTTTACCCTTACCCTTACCCTTACCCTTAAGCTTACCCTTACCCTTACCCTTACCCTTACCCTTACCCTTACCCTTACCCTTACCCTTACCCTTGCTTTTACCCTTAGGCTTACCCTTACCTTTACCCTTACCCTTACCCTTACCCTTACCCTTACCCTTACCCTTACCCTTGCTTTTACCCTTAAGCTTACCCTTACCCTTACCCTTACCCTTACCCTTACCCTTACCCTTACCCTTACCCTTACCCTTACCCTTACCCTTACCCTTACCCTTACCCTTGCTTTTACCCTCAGGCTTACCCTTACCTTTACCCTTACCCTTACCCTTACCCTTACCCTTACCCTTACCCTTACCCTTACCCTTACCCTTACCCTTGCTTTTACCCTTAAGCTTACCCTTACCCTTACCCTTTCCCTTACCCTTACCCTTACCCTTGCTTTTACCTTTAAGCTTACCCTTACGCTTACCCTTACCCTTACCCTTACCCTTGCTTTTACCCTTAGGCTTACCCTTACCCTTACCCTTACCCTTACCCTTACCCTTACCCTTGCTTTTACCCTTAAGCTTACCCTTACCCTTACCCTTACCCTTACCCTTACCCTTACCCTTACCCTTACCCTTACCCTTACCCTTATCCTTACCCTTACCTTTACCCTTACCCTTACCCTTACCCTTACCCTTACCCTTACCCTTACCCTTACCCTTACCCTTACCCTTGCTTTTACCCTTAAGCTTACCTTTACCCTTACCCTCACCCTTACCCTTACCCTTACCCTTACACTCACCCTTGCTTTTACCCTTAAGCTCACCCTTACCCTTACCCTTACCCTTACCCTTACCCTTACCCTTACCCTTGCTTTTACCCTTAAGCTTACCCTTACCCTTACCCTTACCCTTACCCTTACCCTTACCCTTACCCTTACCCTTGCTTTTACCCTTAGGCTTACCCTTACCCTTACCCTTACCCTTACCCTTGCTTTTACCCTTAAGCTTACCCTTACCCTTACCCTTACCCTTACTCTTACCCTTACCCTTGCCCTTACCCTTACCCTTACCCTTGCTTTTACCCTTAGGCTTACCCTTACCTTTACCCTTACCCTTACCCTTACCCTTACCCTTACCCTTACCCTTACCCTTACCCTTACCCTTGCTTTTACCCTTAAGCTTACCCTTACCCTTACCCTTACCCTTACCCTTACCCTTACCCTTACCCTTACCCTTACCCTTACCCTTGCTTTTACCCTTAAGCTTACCCTTACCCTTACCCTTACCCTTACCCTTACCCTTACCCTTACCCTTACCCTTACCCTTACCCTTACCCTTACCCTTACCCTTACCCTTACCCTTACCCTTACCCTTACCCTTACCCTTAAGCTTACCCTTACCCTTACCCTTACCCTTACCCTTAAGCTTACCCTTACCCTTACCCTTACCCTTACCCTTACCCTTACCCTTACCCTTACCCTTACCCTTGCTTTTACCCTTAAGCTTACCCTTACCCTTACCCTTACCCTTACCCTTACCCTTGCTTTTACCCTTACCCTTATCCTTACCCTTAAGCTTACCCTTACCCTTACCCTTACCCTTACCCTCACCCTTACCCTTACCCTTACCCTTACCCTTGCTTTTACCCTTAAGCTTACCCTTACCCTTACCCTTACCCTTACCCTTACCCTTACCCTTGCTTTTACCCTTAGGCTTACCCTTACCTTTACCCTTACCCTTACCCTTACCCTTACCCTTACCCTTACCCTTACCCTTACCCTTACCCTTGCTTTTACCCTTAAGCTTACCCTTACCCTTACCCTTACCCTTACCCTTACCCTTACCCTTACCCTTACCCTCACCCTTGCTTTTACCCTTAAGCTTACCCTTACCCTTACCCTTACCCTTACCCTTACCCTTACCCTTACCCTTACCCTTACCCTTACCCTTACCCTTACCCTTACCCTTACCCTTACCCTTACCCTTACCCTTACCCTTACCCTTACCCTTACCCTTACCCTTACCCTTACCCTTGCTTTTACCCTTAAGCTTACCCTTACCCTTACCCTTACCCTTACCCTTACCCTTACCCTTACCCTTACCCTTACCCTTACCCTTACCCTTACCCTTACCCTTACCCTTACCCTTACCCTTACCCTTACCCTTACCCTTGCTTTTACCCTTAGGCTTACCCTTACCTTTACCCTTACCCTTACCCTTACCCTTACCCTTACCCTTACCCTTACCCTTGCTTTTACCCTTAAGCTTACCCTTACCCTTACCCTTACCCTTACCCTTGCTTTTACCCTAAAGCTTACCCTTACCCTTACCCTTACCCTTACCCTTACCCTTGCTTTTACCCTTAGGCTTTCCCTTACCCTTACCCTTACCCTTACCCTTAAGCTTACCCTTACCCTTACCCTTACCCTTACCCTTACCCTTACCCTTACCCTTACCCTTACCCTTACCCTTACCCTTACCCTTACCCTTACCCTTACCCTTACCCTTACCCTTACCCTTACCCTTACCCTTACCCTAACCCTTACCCTTACCCTTGCTTTTACCCTTAGGCTTACCCTTACCTTTACCCTTACTCTTACCCTTACCCTTAAGCTTACCCTTACCCTTACCCTTACCCTTACCCTTACCCTTACCCTTACCCTTACCCTTACCCTTACCCTTACCCTTACCCTAACCCTTACCCTTACCCTTGCTTTTACCCTAAGGCTTACCCTTACCTTTACCCTTACCCTTACCCTTACCCTTAGGCTTACCCTTACCTTTACCCTTACCCTTACCCTAACCCTTAAGCTTACCCTTACCCTTACCCTTACCCTTACCCTTACCCTTACCCTTACCCTTACCCTTGCTTTTACCCTTAAGCTTACCCTTACCCTTACCCTTACACTTACCCTTACCCTTACCCTTACCCTTACCCTCACCCTTACCCTTACCCTTACCCTAACCCTTACCCTTACCCTTGCTTTTACCCTTAGGCTTACCCTTACCTTTACCCTTACCCTTACCCTTACCCTTACCCTTACCCTTACCCTTACCCTTACCCTTGCTTTTACCCTTAAGCTTACCCTTACCCTTACCCTTACCCTTACCCTTACCCTTACCCTTACCCTTACCCTTACCCTTGCTTTTACCCTTAAGCTTACCCTTACCCTTACCCTTACCCTTACCCTCACCCTTACCCTTACCCTTACCCTTGCTTTTACCCTTAAGCTTACCCTTACCCTTACCCTTACCCTTACCCTTACCCTTACCCTTACCCTTACCCTTACCCTTACCCTTGCTTTTACCCTTAAGCTTACCCTTACCCTTACCCTTACCCTTACCCTTACCCTTACCCGTACCCTTACCCTTACCCTTACCCTTACCCTTACCCTTACCCTTACCCTTGCTTTTACCCTTAGGCTTACCCTTACCTTTACCCTTACCCTTACCCTTACCCTTACCCTTACCCTTACCCTTACCCTTACCCTTGCTTTAACCCTTAAGCTTACCCTTACCCTCACCCTTACCCTTACCCTTACCCTTGCTTTTACCCTTAAGCTCACCCTTACCCTTACCCTTACCCTTACCCTTACCCTTGTTTTACCCTTAGGCTTACCCTTACCCTTACCCTTACCCTTACCCTTGCTTTTACCCTTAAGCTTACCCTTAACCTTACCCTTACCCTTACCCTTACCCTTACCCTTACCCTTACCTTTACCCTTACCCTTGCTTTTACCCTTAGGCTTACCCTAACCTTTACCCTTACCCTTACCCTTACCCTTACCCTTACCCTTACCCTTATCCTTACCCTTACCCTTACCCTTGCTTTTACCCTTAAGCTTACCCTTACCCTTACCCTTACCCTTACCCTTACCCTTACCCTTACCCTTACCCTTGCTTTTACCCTTAAGCTTACCCTTACCCTTACCCTTACCCTTACCCTTACCCTTACCCTTACCCTTGCTTTTACCCTTAGGCTTACCCTTACCCTTACCCTTACCCTTACCCTTAAGCTTACCCTTACCCTTACCCTTACCCTTACCCTTACCCTTACCCTTACCCTTACCCTTACCCTTACCCTTGCTTTTACCCTTAAGCTTACCCTTACCCTTACCCTTACACTTACCCTTACCCTTACCCTTACCCTTACCCTCACCCTTACCCTTACCCTTACCCTAACCCTTACCCTTACCCTTGCTTTTACCCTTAGGCTTACCCTTACCTTTACCCTTACCCTTACCCTTACCCTTACCCTTACCCTTACCCTTACCCTTGCTTTTACCCTTAAGCTTACCCTTACCCTTACCCTTACCCTTACCCTTACCCTTACCCTTACCCTTACCCTTGCTTTTACCCTTAAGCTTACCCTTACCCTTACCCTTACCCTTACCCTCACCCTTACCCTTACCCTTACCCTTGCTTTTACCCTTAAGCTTACCCTTACCCTTACCCTTACCCTTACCCTTACCCTTACCCTTACCCTTACCCTTACCCTTACCCTTACCCTTACCCTTACCCTTGCTTTTACCCTTAAGCTTACCCTTACCCTTACCCTTACCCTTACCCTTACCCTTACCCGTACCCTTACCCTTACCCTTACCCTTACCCTTACCCTTGTTTTACCCTTAGGCTTACCCTTACCCTTACCCTTACCCTTACCCTTGCTTTTACCCTTAAGCTTACCCTTAACCTTACCCTTACCCTTACCCTTACCCTTACCCTTACCCTTACCTTTACCCTTACCCTTGCTTTTACCCTTAGGCTTACCCTAACCTTTACCCTTACCCTTACCCTTACCCTTACCCTTACCCTTACCCTTACCCTTACCCTTACCCTTGCTTTTACCCTTAAGCTTACCCTTACCCTTACCCTTACCCTTACCCTTACCCTTACCCTTACCCTTACCCTTACCCTTGCTTTTACCCTTAAGCTTACCCTTACCCTTACCCTTACCCTCCCCCTTACCCTTACCCTTACCCTTGCTTATACCCTTAAGCTTACCCTTACCCCTACCCTTACCCTTACCCTTACCCTTACCCTTACCCTTACCCTTACCCTTACCCTTACCCTTACCCTTACCCTTGCTTTTACCCTTAGGCTTACCCTTACCTTTACCCTTACCCTTACCCTTACCCTTACCCTTGCTTTTACCCTCAAGCTTACCCTTACCCTTACCCTTTCCCTTACCCTAACCCTTACCCTTGCTTTTACCCTTAAGCTTACCCTTACCCTTACCCTTACCCTTACCCTTACCCTTACCCTTACCCTTACCCTTACCCTTACCCTTGCTTTTACCCTTAAGCTTACCCTTACCCTTACCCTTACCCTTACCCTTACCCTTACCCTTACCCTTACCCTTACCCTTACCCTTACCCCTACCCTTGCTTTTACCCTTAAGCTTACCCTTACCCTTACCCTTACCCTTACCCTTACCCTTACCCTTACCCTTACCCTTACCCTTACCCTTACCCTTGCTTTTACCCTAAGGCTTACCCTTACCTTTACCCTTACCCTTACCCTTACCCTTGCTTTTACCCTTAAGCTTACACTTACCCTTACCCTTACCCTTACCCTTACCCTTACCCTTGCTTTTACCCTTAAGCTTACCCTTACCCTTACCCTTACCCTTACCCTTACCCTTACCCTTACCCTTACCCTTACCCTTACCCTTACCCTTGCTTTTACCCTTACCCTAACCCTTGCTTTTACCCTTAGGCTTACCCTTACCCTTACCCTTACCCTTACCCTTACCCTTACCCTTACCCTTACCCTTACCCTTACCCTTACCCTTACCCTTACCCTTACCCTTGCTTTTACCCTTAAGCTTACCCTTACCCTTACCCTTACCATTACCCTTACCCTTACCCTTACCCTTACCCTTACCCTTACCCTTACCCTTACCCTTACCCTTACCCTTACCCTTGCTTTTACCCTTAAGCTTACCCTTACCCTTACCCTTACCCTTACCCTTACCCTTACCCTTACCCTTACCCTTACCCTTACCCTTACCCTTACCCTTACCCTTACCCTTGCTTTTACCCTTAAGCTTACCCTTACCCTTACCCTTACCCTTACCCTTACCCTTACCCTTACCCTTTCCCTTACCCTTACCCTTACCCATACCCTTGCTTTTACCCTTAGGCTTACCCTTACCTTTACCCTTACCCTTACCCTTACCCTTACCCTTACCCTTACCCTTGCTTTTTCCCTTAAGCTTACCCTTACCCTTACCCTTACCCTTACCCTTACCCTTACCCTTACCCTTACCCTTGCTTTTACCCTTAAGCTTACCCTTACCCTTTCCCTTACCCTTACCCTTACCCTTGCTTTTACCCTTAGGCTTACCCTTACCCTTACCCTTACCCTTACCCTTACCCTTACCCTTACCCTTATCCTTACCCTTACCCTTACCCTTACCCTTACCCTTACCCTTACCCTTACCCTTACCCTTACCCTTACCCTCACCCTTGCTTTTACCCTTAAGCTTACCCTTACCCTTACCCTTACCCTTACCCTTACCCTTACCCTTACCCTTACCCTTACCCTTACCCTTACCCTTACCCTTACCCTTACCCTTGCTTTTACCCTTAGGCTTACCCTTACCTTTACCCTTACCCTTACCCTTACCCTTACCCTTACCCTTGCTTTTACCCTTAAGCTTACCCTAACCCTCACCCTTACCCTCACCCTTACCCTTACCCTTGCTTTTACCCTTAAGCTTACCCTTACCCTTACCCTTACCCTTACCCTTACCCTTACCCTTACCCTTACCCTTACCCTTACCCTTGCTTTTACCCTTAAGCTTACCCTTACCCTTACCCTTACCCTTACCCTTACCCTTACCCTTACCCTTACCCTTACCCTTACCCTTACCCTTGCTTTTACCCTTAAGCTTACCCTTACCCTTACCCTTACTCTTACCCTTACCCTTACCCTTACCCTTACCCTTACCCTTACCCTTACCCTTACCCTTACCCTTACCCTTACCCTTGCTTTTACCCTTAGGCTTACCGTTACCTTTACCCTTACCCTTACCCTTACCCTTACCCTTACCCTTACCCTTGCTTTTACCCTTAAGCTTACCCTTACCCTTACCCTTACCCTTACCCTTACCCTTACCCTTACCCTTGCTTTTACCCTTAAGCTTACCCTTACCCTTACCCTTACCCTTACCCTTACCCTTGCTTTTACCCTTAGGCTTACCCTTACCCTTACCCTTACCCTTACCCTTGCTTTTACCCTTAAGCTTACCCTTACACTTACCCTTACCCTTACCCTTACCCTTACCCTTACCCTTACCCTTACCCTTACCCTTACCCTTACCCTTACCCTTACCCTTGCTTTTACCCTTAGGCTTACCCTTACCTTTACCCTTACCCTTACCCTTACCCTTACCCTTACCCTTACCCTTACCCTTACCCTTACCCTTACCCTTACCCTTACCCTTACCCTTACCCTTGCTTTTACCCTTAAGCTTACCCTTACCCTTACCCTTACCCTTACCCTTACCCTTACCCTTACCCTTACCCTTACCCTTGCTTTTACCCTTAAGCTTACCCTTACCCTTACCCTTACCCTTACCCTCACCCTTACCCTTACCCTTACCCTTGCTTATACCCTTAAGCTTACCCTTACCCTTACCCTTACCCTTACCCTAACCCTTACCCTTACCCTTACCCTAACCCTTACCCTTACCCTTACCCTTACCCTTACCCTTACCCTTACCCTTGCTTTTACCCTTAGGCTTACCCTTACCCTTACCCTAACCCTTACCCTTGCTTTTACCCTTTAGCTTACCCTTACCCTTACCCTTACCCTTACCCTTACCCTTACCCTTACCCTTACCCTTACCCTTACCCTTACCCTTACCCTTACCCTTACCCTTACCCTTACTCTTACCCTTGCTTTTACCCTTAAGCTTACCCTTACCCTTACCCTTACCCTTACCCTTGCTTTTACCCTTAGGCTTACCCTTACCTTTACCCTTACCCTTACCCTTACCCTTACCCTTACCCTTACTCTTACCCTTACCCTTACCCTTGCTTTTACCCTTAAGCTTACCCTTACCCTTACCCTTACCCTTACCCTTACCCTTACCCTTACCCTTACCCTTACCCTTACCCTTACCCTTGCTTTTACCCTTAAGCTTACCCTTACCCTTACCCTTACCCTTACCCTTACCCTTACCCTTACCCTTACCCTTACCCTTACCCTTACCCTTACCCTTACCCTTACCCTTACTCTTACCCTTGCTTTTACCCTTAAGCTTACCCTTACCCCTACCCTTACCCTTACCCTTGCTTTTACCCTTAGGCTTACCCTTACCCTTACCCTTACCCTTACCCTTGCTTTTACCCTTAAGCTTACCCTTACTCTTACCCTTACTCTTACCCTTACCCTTACCCTTACCCTTACCCTTACCCTTACCCTTACCCTTACCCTTACCCTTGCTTTTACCCTTAGGCTTACCCTTACCTTTACCCTTACCCTAACCCTTACCCTTACCCTTACCCTTACCCTTACCCTTGCTTTTACCCTTAAGCTTACCCTTACCCTTACCCTTACCCTTACCCTTACCCTTGCTTTTACTCTTAAGCTTACCCTTACCCTTACCCTTACCCTTACCCTTACCCTTACCCTTACCCTTACCCTTACCCTTACCCTTACCCTTGCTTTTACCCTTAAGCTTACCCTTACCCTTACCCTTACCCTTACCCTTACCCTTACCCTAACCCTTACCCTTGCTTTTACCCTTAAGCTTAACCTTACCCTTACCCTTACCCTTACCCTTACCCTTACCCTTACCCTTACCCTTACCTTTACCCTTACCCTTACCCTTACCCTTACCCTTACCCTTACCCTTACCCTTACCCTTACCCTTACCCTTGCTTTTACCCTTAAGCTTACCGTTACCCTTACCCTTACCCTTACCCTTACCCTTACCCTTACCCTTACCCTTACCCTTACCCTTACCCTTGCTTTTACCCTTAAGCTTACCCTTACCCTTACCCTTACCCTTACCCTTACCCTTACCCTTACCCTTACCCTTGCTTTTACCCTTAGGCTTACCCTTACCTTTACCCTTACCCTTACCCTTACCCTTACCCTTACCCTTACCCTTACCCTTACCCTTGCTTTTACCCTTAAGCTTACCCTTACCCTTACCCTTACCCTTACCCTTACCCTTACCCTTACCCTTACCCTTACCCTTACCCTTACCCTTACCCTTACCCTTACCATTGCTTTTACCCTTAAGCTTACCCTTACCCTTACCCTTACCCTTACCCTTACCCTTACCCTTACCCTTACCCTTACCCTTACCCTTACCCTTACCCTTACCCTTACCCTTACCCTTGCTTTTACCCTTAAGCTTACCCTTACCCTTACCCTTACCCTTACCCTTACCCTTACCCTTACCCTTACCCTTACCCCTACCCTTACCCTTACCCTTACCCTTACCCTTACCCATACCCTTGCTTTTACCCTTAGGCTTACCCTTACCTTTACCCTTACCCTTACCCTTACCCTTACCCTTACCCTTACCCTTGCTTTTACCCTTAAGCTTACCCTTATCCTTACCCTTACCCTTACCCTTACCCTTACCCTTACCCTTGCTTTTACCCTTAAGCTTACCCTTACCCTTACCCTTACCCTTACCCTTACCCTTGCTTTTACCCTTAGGCTTACCCTTACCCTTACCCTTACCCTTACCCTTACCCTTACCCTTACCCTTACCCTTACCCTTACCCTTACCCTTACCCTTACCCTTACCCTTACCCTTACCCTTACCCTTACCCTTACCCTTACCCTTACCCTTACCCTTACCCTTACCCTTACCCTTACCCTTACCCTTACCCTTACCCTTACCCTTACCCTTACCCTTACCCTTACCCTTACCCTCACCCTTGCTTTTACCCTTAAGCTTACCCTTACCCTTACCCTTACCCTTACCCTTACCCTTACCCTTACCCTTACCCTTACCCTTACCCTTACCCTTACCCTTGCTTTTACCCTTAGGCTTACCCTTACCTTTACCCTTACCCTTACCCTTACCCTTACCCTTACCCTTACCCTTACCCTTGCTTTTACCCTTAAGCTTACCCTTACCCTTACCCTTACCCTTACCCTTGCTTTTACCCTTAAGCTTACCCTTACCCTTACCCTTACCCTTACCCTTACCCTTACCCTTACCCTTACCCTTACCCTTGCTTTTACCCTTAAGCTTACCCTTACCCTTACCCTTACCCTTACCCTTACCCTTACCCTTACCCTTGCTTTTACCCTTAAGCTTACCCTTACCCTTACCCTTACCCTTACCCTTACCCTTACCCTTACCCTTACCCTTACCCTTACCCTTACCCTTACCCTTACCCTTACCCTTACCCTTACCCTTACCCTTACCCTTACCCTTGCTTTTACCCTTAGGCTTACCCTTACCTTTACCCTTACCCTTACCCTTACCCTTACCCTTACCCTTACCCTTGCTTTTACCCTTAAGCTTACCCTTACCCTTACCCTTACCCTTACCCTTACCCTTGCTTTTACCCTTAAGCTTACCCTTACCCTTACCCTTACCCTTACCCTTACCCTTGCTTTTACCCTTAGGGTTACCCTTACCCTTACCCTTACCCTTACCCTTGCTTTTACCCTTAAGCTTACCCTTACACTTACCCTTACCCTTACCCTTACCCTTACCCTTACCCTTACCCTTACCCTTACCCTTACCCTTACCCTTACCCTTGCTTTTACCCTTAGGCTTACCCTTACCTTTACCCTTACCCTTACCCTTACCCTTACCCTTACCCTTACCCTTACCCTTACCCTTACCCTTACCCTTACCCTTACCCACCTTACCCTTACCCTTACCCTTACCCTTACCCTTACCTTACCCTTACCCTTACCCTTACCCTTACCCTTACCCTTGCTTTTACCCTTAGCTTACCCTTACCCTTACCCTTACCCTTACCCTTACCCTTACCCTTACCCTTACCCTTACCTTACCCTTACCCTTACCCTTACCCTTACCTTACCCTTACCCTTACCTTACCCTTACCCTTACCCTTACCCTTACCCTTACCCTTACCCTTACCCTTACCCTTACCCTTACCCTTGCTTTTACCCTTAAGCTTACCCTTACCCTTACCCTTACCCTTACCCTTACCCTTACCCTTACCCTTGCTTTTACCCTTAAGCTTACCCTTACCCTTACCCTTACCCTTACCCTTACCCTCTACCCTTACCCTTACCCTTACCCTTACCCTTGCTTATACCCTTAAGCTTACCCTTACCCTTACCCTTACCCTACCCTTACCCTTACCCTTACCCTTACCCTTACCCTTACCCTTACCCTTACCCTTACCCTTACCCTTGCTTTTACCCTTAGCTTACCCTTACCTTACCCTTACCCTTACCCTTAACCTTACCCTTACCCTTACCCTTACCCTTACCCTTACCCTTACCCTTACCCTTGCTTTTACCCTTAAGCTTACCCTTACCCTTACCCTTACCCTTACCCTCCTTACCCTTACCCTTACCCTTACCCTTACCCTTACCCTTACCCTTACCCTTACCCTTACCCTTACCCTTGCTTTTACCCTTAAGCTTACCCTTACCCTTACCCTTACCCTTACCCTTACCCTTACCCTTACCCTTACCCTTACCCCTACCCTTACCCTTACCCTTACCCTTACCCTTACCCATACCCTTGCTTTTACCCTTAGGCTTACCCTTACCTTTACCCTTACCCTTACCCTTACCCTTACCCTTACCCTTGCTTTTACCCTTAAGCTTACCCTTATCCTCACCCTTACCCTTACCCTTACCCTTACCCTTGCTTTTACCCTTAAGCTTACCCTTACCCTTACCCTTACCCTTACCCTTACCCTTGCTTTTACCCTTAGGCTTACCCTTACCCTTACCCTTACCCTTACCCTTACCCTTACCCTTACCCTTACCCTTACCCTTACCCTTACCCTTACCCTTACCCTTACCCTTACCCTTACCCTTACCCTTACCCTTACCCTTACCCTTACCCTTACCCTTACCCTCACCCTTGCTTTTACCCTTAAGCTTACCCTTACCCTTACCCTTACCCTTACCCTTACCCTTACCCTTACCCTTACCCTTACCCTTACCCTTACCCTTACCCTTGCTTTTACCCTTAGGCTTACCCTTACCTTTACCCTTACCCTTACCCTTACCCTTACCCTTACCCTTACCCTTACCCTTGCTTTTACCCTTAAGCTTACCCTTACCCTTACCCTTAATCTTACCCTTGCTTTTACCCTTAAGCTTACCCTTACCCTTACCCTTACCCTTACCCTTACCCTTACCCTTACCCTTACCCTTACCCTTGCTTTTACCCTTAAGCTTACCCTTACCCTTACCCTTACCCTTACCCTTACCCTTACCCTTGCTTTTACCCTTAAGCTTACCCTTACCCTTACCCTTACCCTTACCCTTACCCTTACCCTTACCCTTACCCTTACCCTTACCCTTACCCTTACCCTTACCCTTACCCTTACCCTTACCCTTACCCTTACCCTTACCCTTACCCTTGCTTTTACCCTTAGGCTTACCCTTACCTTTACCCTTACCCTTACCCTTACCCTTACCCTTACCCTTACCCTTGCTTTTACCCTTAAGCTTACCCTTACCCTTACCCTTACCCTTACCCTTACCCTTGCTTTTACCCTTAAGCTTACCCTTACCCTTACCCTTACCCTTACCCTTACCCTTGCTTTTACCCTTAGGGTTACCCTTACCCTTACCCTTACCCTTACCCTTGCTTTTACCCTTAAGCTTACCCTTACACTTACCCTTACCCTTACCCTTACCCTTACCCTTACCCTTACCCTTACCCTTACCCTTACCCTTACCCTTACCCTTGCTTTTACCCTTAGGCTTACCCTTACCTTTACCCTTACCCTTACCCTTACCCTTACCCTTACCCTTACCCTTACCCTTACCCTTACCCTTACCCTTACCCTTACCCTTACCCTTACCCTTACCCTTACCCTTACCCTTACCCTTACCCTTGCTTTTACCCTTAAGCTTACCCTTACCCTTACCCTTACCCTTACCCTTACCCTTACCCTTACCCTTGCTTTTACCCTTAAGCTTACCCTTACCCTTACCCTTACCCTTACCCTTACCCTCACCCTTACCCTTACCCTTACCCTTACCCTTGCTTATACCCTTAAGCTTACCCTTACCCTTACCCTTACCCTTACCCTTACCCTTACCCTTACCCTTACCCTTACCCTTACCCTTACCCTTACCCTTACCCTTACCCTTACCCTTGCTTTTACCCTTAGGCTTACCCTTACCTTTACCCTTACCCTTACCCTTAACCTTACCCTTACCCTTACCCTTACCCTTACCCTTACCCTTACCCTTACCCTTGCTTTTACCCTTAAGCTTACCCTTACCCTTACCCTTACCCTTACCCTTACCCTTACCCTTGCTTTTACCCTTTAGCTTACCCTCACCCTTACCCTTACCCTTACCCTTACCCTTACCCTTACCTTTACCCTTACCCTTACCCTTACCCTTACCCTTACCCTTACCCTTACCCTTACCCTTACCCTTGCTTTTACCCTTAAGCTTACCCTTACCCTTACCCTTACCCTTACCCTTACCCTTACCCTTACCCTTACTCTTACCCTTGCTTTTACCCTTAAGCTTACCCTTACCCTTACCCTTACCCTTACCGTTGCTTTTACCCTTAGGCTTACCCTTACCTTTACCCTTACCCTTACCCTTACCCTTACCCTTACCCTTACCCTTACCCTTACCCTTGCTTTTACCCTTAAGCTTACCCTTACCCTTACCCTTACCCTTACCCTTACCCTTACCCTTACCCTTACCCTTACCCTTGCTTTTACCCTTAAGCTTACCCTTACCCTTACCCTTACCCTTACCCTTACCCTTGCTTTTACCCTTAGGCTTACCCTTACCCTTACCCTTACCCTTACCCTTGCTTTTACCCTTAAGCTTACCCTTACTCTTACCCTTACTCTTACCCTTACCTTTACCCTTACCCTTACCCTTACCCTTGCTTTTACCCTTAGGCTTACCCTTACCTTTACCCTTACCCTAACCCTTACCCTTACCCTTACCCTTACCCTTACCCTTGCTTTTACCCTTAAGCTTACCCTTACCCTTACCCTTACCCTTGCTTTTACCCTTAAGCTTACCCTTACCCTTACCCTTACCCTTACCCTTACCCTTACCCTTACCCTTACCCTTGCTTTTACCCTTAAGCTTACCCTTACCCTTACCCTTACCCTTATCCTTACCCTTACCCTAACCCTTACCCTTGCTTTTACCCTTAAGCTTACCCTTACCCTTACCCTTACCCTTACCCTTACCCTTACCCTTACCCTCACCTTTACCCTTACCCTTACCCTTACCCTTACCCTTACCCTTACCCTTACCCTTACCCTTACCCTTACCCTTGCTTTTACCCTTAGGCTTACCCTTACCCTTACCCTTACCCTTACCCTTACCCTTACCCTTACCCTTACCCTTACCCTTACCCTTACCCTTACCCTTGCTTTTACCCTTAAGCTTACCCTTACCCTTACCCTTACCCTTACCCTTACCCTTACCCTTACCCTTGCTTTTACCCTTAGGCTTACCCTTACCTTTACCCTTACCCTTACCCTTACCCTTACCCTTACCCTTACCCTTACCCTTACCCTTGCTTTTACCCTTAAGCTTACCCTTACCCTTAACCTTACCCTTACCCTTACCCTTACCCTTGCTTTTACCCTTAAGCTTACCCTTACCCTTACCCTTACCCTTACCCTTACCCTTGCTTTTACCCTTAGGCTTACCCTTACCCTTACCCTTACCCTTACCCTTACCCTTGCTTTTACCCTTAAGCTTACCCTTACCCTTACCCTTACTCTTACCCTTACCCTTACCCTTACCCTTACCCTTACCCTTACCCTTACCCTTACCCTTACCCTTACCCTTACCCTTACCCTTACCCTTGCTTTTACCCTTAGGCTTACCCTTACCTTTACCCTTACCCTAACCCTTACCCTTACCCTTACCCTTACCCTTACCCTTGCTTTTACCCTTAAGCTTACCCTTACCCTTACCCTTACCCTTACCCTTACCCTTACACTTACCCTTGCTTTTACCCTTAAGCTTACCCTTACCCTTACCCTTACCCTTACCCTTACCCTTACCCTTACCCTTACCCTTACCCTTACCCTTACCCTTGCTTTTACCCTTAAGCTTACCCTTACCCTTACCCTTACCCTTACCCTTACCCTTACCCTTACCCTTACCCTTACCCTCACCCTTATCCTTGCTTTTACCCTTAGGCTTACCCTTAACTTTACCCTTACCCTTACCCTTACCCTTACCCTTAACCTTGCTTTTACCCTTAAGCTTACCCTTACCCTTACCCTTACCCTTACCCTTACCCTTAAGCTTACCCTTACCCTTACCCTTACCCTTACCCTTACCCTTACCCTTACCCTTACCCTTACCCTTACCCTTACCCTTACCCTTACCCTTGCTTTTACCCTTAAGCTTACCCTTACCCTTACCCTTACCCTTACCCTTACCCTTACCCTTACCCTTACCCTTACCCTTACCCTTACCCTTACCCTTGCTTTTACCCTTAAGCTTACCCTTACCCCTACCCTTACCCTTACCCTTAAGCTTACCCTTACCCTTACCCTTACCCTTACCCTCACCCTTACCCTTACCCTTGCTTTTACCCTTAAGCTTACCCTTACCCTTACCCTTACCCTTACCCTTAAGCTTACCCTTACCCTTACCCTTACCCTTACCCTTACCCTTACCCTTGCTTTTACCCTTAAGCTTACCCTTACCCTTACCCTTACCCTTACCCTTAAGCTTACCCTTACCCTTACCCTTACCCTTACCCTTACCCTTACCCTTACCCTTACCCTTACCCTTGCTTTTACCCTTAAGCTTACCCTTACCCTTACCCTTACCCTTACCCTTGCTTTTACCCTTAAGCTTACCCTTACCCTTACCCTTACCCTTACCCTTAAGCTTACCCTTACCCTTACCCTTATCCTTACCCTTACCCTTACCCTTACCCTTACCCTTACCCTTACCCTTACCCTTACCCTTGCTTTTACCCTTAAGCTTACCCTTACCCTTACCCTTAACCTTACCCTTACCCTTACCCTTACCCTTACCCTTACCCTTGCTTTTACCCTTAGGCTTACCCTTACCTTTACCCTTACCCTTACCCTTACCCTTACCCTTACCCTTACCCTTACCCTTACCCTTACCTTTACCCTTACCCTTGCTTTTACCCTTAAGCTTTCCCTTACCCTTACCCTTACCCTTACCCTTACCCTTACCCTTACTCTTGCTTTTACCCTTAAGCTTACCCTTACCCTTACCCTTACCCTTACCCTTACCCTTGCTTTAACCCTTAAGCTTACCCTCACCCTTACCCTTACCCTTACCCTTAAGCTTTCCCTTACCCTTACCCTTACCCTTACCCTTACCCTTACCCTTACCCTTACCCTTACCCTTACCCTTACCCTTACCCTTACCCTTACCCTTACCCTTACCCTTACCCTTACCCTTACCCTTGCTTTTACCCTTAAGCTTACCCTTACCCTTACCCTTACCCTTACCCTTAAGCTTACCCTTACCCTTACCCTTACCCTTACCCTCACCCTTACCCTTACCCTTGCTTTTACCCTTAAGCTTACCCTTACCCTTACCCTTACCCTTACCCTTAAGCTTACCCTTACCCTTACCCTTACCCTTACCCTTACCCTTACCCTTACCCTTGCTTTTACCCTTAAGCTTACCCTTACCCTTACCCTTACCCTTACCCTTAAGCTTACCCTTACCCTTACCCTTACCCTTACCCTTACCCTTACCCTTACCCTTACCCTTACCCTTGCTTTTACCCTTAAGCTTACCCTTACCCTTACCCTTACCCTTACCCTTGCTTTTACCCTTAAGCTTACCCTTACCCTTACCCTTACCCTTAAGCTTACCCTTACCCTTACCCTTATCCTTACCCTTACCCTTACCCTTACCCTTACCCTTACCCTTACCCTTACCCTTACCCTTGCTTTTACCCTTAAGCTTACCCTTACCCTTACCCTTAACCTTACCCTTACCCTTACCCTTACCCTTACCCTTACCCTTGCTTTTACCCTTAGGCTTACCCTTACCTTTACCCTTACCCTTACCCTTACCCTTACCCTTACCCTTACCCTTACCCTTACCCTTACCTTTACCCTTACCCTTGCTTTTACCCTTAAGCTTTCCCTTACCCTTACCCTTACCCTTACCCTTACCCTTACCCTTACTCTTGCTTTTACCCTTAAGCTTACCCTTACCCTTACCCTTACCCTTACCCTTACCCTTGCTTTTACCCTTAGGCTTACCCTTACCCTTTCCCTTACCCTTACTCTTACCCTTACCCTTACCCTTACCCTTACCCTTGCTTTTACCCTTAGGCTTACCCTTAACTTTACCCTTACCCTTACCCTCACCCTTACCCTTACCCTTACCCTAACCCTTACCCTTACCCTTACCCTTACCCTTACCCTTGCTTTTACCCTTAGGCTTACCCTTACCTTTACCCTTACCCTTACCCTTACCCTTACCCTTACCCTTACCCTTGCTTTTACCCTTAAGCTTACCCTTACCCTTACCCTTACCCTTACCCTTACCCTTACCCTTACCCTTACCCTTGCTTTTACCCTTAAGCTTACCCTTACCCTTACCCTTACCCTTACCCTTACCCTTACCCTTACCCTTACCCTCACCCTTGCTTTTACCCTTAAGCTTACCCTTACCCTTACCCTTACCCTTACCCTTACCCTAACCCTTGCTTTTACCCTTAAGCTTACCCTTACCCTTACCCTTACCCTTACCCTTGCTTTTACCCTTAGGCTTACCCTTACCCTTACCCTTACCCTTACCCTTACCCTTGCTTTTACCCTTAAGCTTACCCTTACCCTTACCCTTACCCTTACTCTTACCCTTACCCTTACCCTTACCCTCACCCTTGCTTTTACCCTTAGGCTTACCCTTACCTTTACCCTTACCCTTACCCTTACCCTTACCCTTACCCTTACCCTTACCCTTACCCTCACCCTTACCCTTACCCTTGCTTTTACCCTTAAGCTAACCCTTACCCTTACCCTTACCCTTACCCTTACCCTTACCCTTAACCTTACCCTTACCCTTGCTTTTACCCTTAAGCTCACCCTTACCCTTACCCTTACCCTTACCCTTACACTTACCCTTACCCTGACCCTTACCCATGCTTTTACCCTTAAGCTAACCCTTACCCTTACCCTTACCCTTACCCTTAAGCTTACCCTTACCCTTACCCTTACCCTTACCCTTACCCTTACCCTTACCCTTGCTTTTACCCTTAAGCTTACCCTTACCCTTACCCTTACCCTTACCCTTACCCTTGCTTTTACCCTTAATCTTACCCTTACCCTTACCCTTACCCTTACCCTTAAGCTTACCCTTACCCTTACCCTTACCCTTACCCTTACCCTTACCCTTACCCTTACCCTTGCTTTTACCCTTAAGCTTACCCTTACACTTACCCTTACCCTTACCCTAACCCTTACCCTTAACCTTACCCTTACCCTTACCCTTACCCTTACCCTTACCCTTACCCTTACCCTTGCTTTTACCCTTAGGCTTACCCTTACCTTTACCCTTACCATTACCCTTACCCTTACCCTTACCCTTACCCTTACCCTTACCCTTGCTTTTACCCTTAAGCTTACCCTTACCCTTACCCTTACCCTTACCCTTACACTTACCCTTACCCTTACCCTTACCCTTACCCTTGCTTTTACCCTTAAGCTTACCCTTACCCTTACCCTTACCCTTACCCTTACCCTTACCCTTACCCTTACCCTTACCCTTACCCTTGCTTTTACCCTTAAGCTTACCCTTACACTTACCCTTACTCTTACCCTTACCCTTACCCTTACCCTTACCCTTGCTTTTACCCTTAAGCTTACCCTTACCCTTACCTTTACCCTTACCCTTACCCTTACCCTTACCCTTACCCTTACCCTTACCCTTACCCTTACCCTTACCTTTACCCTTGCTTTTACCCTTAGGCTTACCCTTACCTTTAGCCTTACCCTTACCCTTACCCTTACCCTTACCCTTACCCTCACCCTTACCCTTACCCTTACCCTTGCTTTTACCCTTAAGCTTACCCTTACCCTTACCCTTACCCTTACCCTTACCCTTACCCTTACCCTTACCCTTACCCTTACCCTTACCCTTACCCTTGCTTTTACCCTTAAGCTTACCCTTACCCTTACCCTTACCCTTACACTTACCCTTGCTTTTACCCTTAGGCTTACCCTTACCCTTACCCTTACCCTTACCCTTAAGCTTACCCTTACCCTTACCCTTACCCTTACCCTTACCCTTACCCTTACCCTTACCCTTACCCTTACCCTTACCCTTACCCTTACCCTTGCTTTTACCCTTAAGCTTACCCTTACCCTTACCCTTACCCTTACCCTTACCCTTACCCTTACCCTTACCCTTACCCTTACCCTTACCCTTACCCTTACCCTTGCTTTGACCCTTAGGCTTACCCTTGCCTTTACCCTTACCCTTACCCTTACCCTTACCCTTACCCTTACCCTTACCCTTACCCTTACCCTTACCCTTACCCTTACCCTTGCTTTTTTCCTTAAGCTTACCCTTACCCTTACCCTTACCCTTACCCTTACCCTTACCCTTACCCTTGCTTTTACCCTTAAGCTTACCCTTACCCTTACCCTTACCCTCACCCTTACCCTTGCTTTTACCCTTAGGCTTACCCTTACCCTTACCCTTACCCTTACCCTTGCTTTTACCCTTAAGCTTACCCTTACCCTTACCCTTACCCTTACCCTTACCCTTACCCTTACCCTTACCCTTACCCTTACCCTTACCCTTACCCTTACCCTTACCCTTACCCTTACCCTTACCCTTACCCTTACCCTTACACTTACCCTTGCTTTTACCCTTACCCTTACCCTTACCCTTACCCTTGCTTTTACCCTTAAGCTTACCCTTACCCTTACCCTTACCCTTACCCTTACCCTTACCCTTACCCTTACCCTTACCCTTACCCTTACCCTTACCCTTGCTTTTACCCTTAAGCTTACCCTTACCCTTACCCTTACTCTTACCCTTACCCTTACCCTTACCCTTACCCTTACCCTTGCTTTTACCCTTAAGCTTACCCTTACCCTTACCCTTACCCTTACCCTTACCCTTACCCTTGCTTTTACCCTTAAGCTTACCCTTACCCTTACCCTTACCCTTACCCTCACCCTTACCCTTACCCTTACCCTTACCCTTGCTTATACCCTTAAGCTTACCCTTACCCTTACCCTTACCCTTACCCTTACCCTTACCCTTACCCTTACCCTTACCCTTACCCTTACCCTTACCCTTACCCTTACCCTTACCCTTGCTTTTACCCTTAGGCTTACCCTTACCTTTACCCTTACCCTTACCCTTACCCTTACCCTTACCCTTACCCTTACCCTTACCCTTGCTTTTACCCTTAAGCTTACTCTTACCCTTACCCTTACCCTTACCCTTACCCTAACCCTTACCCTTGCTTTTACCCTTAAGCTTACCCTTACCCTTACCCTTACCCTTACCCTTACCCTTACCCTTACCCTTGCTTTTACCCTTAAGCTTACCCTTACCCTTACCCTTACCCTTACCCTTATCCTTACCCTTGCTTTTACCCTTAAGCTTACCCTTACCCTTACCCTTACCCTTACCCTTACCCTTACCCTTACCCTTACCCTTGCTTTTACTCTTAGGCTTACCCTTACCTTTACTCTTACCCTTACCCTTACCCTTACCCTCACCCTTACCCTTACCCTTGCTTTTACCCTTAAGCTTACCCTTACCCTTACCCTTACCCTTACCCTTACCCTTACCCTTACCCTTACCCTTGCTTTTACTCTTAAGCTTACCCTTACCCTTACCCTTAACCTTACCCTTACCCTTGCTTTTACCCTTAGGCTTACCCTTACCCTTACCCTTGCTTTTACCCTTAAGCTTACCCTTACCCTTAGCCTTACTCTTACCCTTACCCTTACCCTTACCCTTACCCTTACCCTTACCCTTACCCTTACCCTTACCCTAACCCTCACCCTTGCTTTTACCCTTAGGCTTACCCTTACCTTTACCCTTACCCTAACCCTTACCCTCACCCTTACCCTTACCCTTACCCTTGCTTTTACCCTTAAGCTTACCCTTACCCTTACTCTTACCCTTACCCTTACCCTTACCCTTACCCTTACCCTTACCCTTACCCTTACCCTTGCTTTTACCCTTAAGCTTACCCTTACCCTTACCCTTACCCTTACCCTTACCCTTACCCTTACCCTTACCCTTACCCTTACCCTTACCCTTACCCTTACCCTTACCCTCACCCTTGCTTTTACCCTTAAGCTTACCCTTACCCTTACCCTTACCCTTACCCTTACCCTTACCCTTACCCTTACCCTTACCCTTACCCTTACCCTTACCCTTGCTTTTACCCTTAGGCTTACCCTTACCTTTACCCTTACCCTTACCCTTACCCTTACCCTTACCCTTGCTTTTACCCTTAAGCTTACCCTTACCCTTACCCTTACCCTTAAGCTTACCCTTACCCTTACCCTTACCCTAACCCTTACCCTTACCCTTAACCTTACCCTTACCCTTACCCTTACCCTTGCTTTTACCCTTAAGCTTACCCTTACCCTTACCCTTACCCTTACCCTTACCCTTGCTTTTACCCTTAAGCTTACCCTTACCCTTACCCTTAAGCTTACCCTTACCCTTACCCTTACCCTTACCCTTACCCTTACCCTTACCCTTACCCTTACCCTTACCCTTACCCTTACCCTTACCCTTACCCTTACCCTTACCCTTGCTTTTACCCTTAAGCTTACCCTTACCCTTACCCTTACCCTTACCCTTAAGCTTACCCTGATCCTTACCCTTACCCTTACCCTTACCCTTAACCTCACCCTTGCTTTTACCCTTAAGCTTACCCTTACCCTTACCCTTACCCTTACCCTTAAGCTTACCCTTACCCTTACCCTTACCCTTACCCTTACCCTTGCTTTTACCCTTAAGCTTACCCTCACCCTTACCCTTACCCTTACCCTTAAGCTTACCCTTACCCTTACCCTTACCCTTACCCTTACCCTTACCCTTACCCTTGCTTTTACCCTTAAGCTTACCCTTACCCTCACCCTTACCCTTACCCTTGCTTTTACCCTTAGGCTTACCCTTACCCTTACCCTTACCCTTACCCTTAAGCTTACCCTTACCCTTACCCTTACCCTTACCCTTACCCTTACCCTTACCCTTACCCTTACCCTTACCCTTACCCTTACCCTTACCCTTACCCTTACCCTTACCCTTACCCTTACCCTTGCTTTTACCCTTAAGCTTACCCTTACCCTTACCCTTACCCTTACCCTTACCCTTACCCTTACCCTTACCCTTACCCTTACCCTTGCTTTTACCCTTAGGCTTACCCTTACCTTTACCCTTACCCTTACCCTTACCCTTACCCTTACCCTTACCCTTACCCTTGCTTTTACCCTTAAGCTTACCCTTACCCTTACCCTCACCCTTACCCTTACCCTTACCCTTACCCTTACCCTTGCTTTTACCCTTAAGCTTACCCTTACCCTTACCCTTACCCTTACCCTTACCCTTGCTTTTTCCCTTAGGCTTACCCTTACCCTTACCCTTACCCTTACCCTTACCCTTACCCTTACCCTTACCCTTGCTTTTACCCTTAAGCTTACCCTTACCCTTACCCTCACCCTTACCCTTACCCTTACCCTTACCCTTACCCTTACCCTTACCCTTACCCTTACCCTTACCCTTACCCTTACCCTTACCCTTACCCTTACCCTTACCCTTACCCTTACCCTTACCCTTACCCTTACCCTTGCTTTTACCCTTAGGCTTACCCTTACCTTTACCCTTACCCTTACCCTTACCCTTACCCTTACCCTTGCTTTTACCCTTAAGCTTACCCTTACCCTTACCCTTACCCTTACCCTTACCCTTACCCTTACCCTTACCCTTACCCTTACCCTTGCTTTTACCCTTAAGCTTACCCTTACCCTTACCCTTACCCTTACCCTTACCCTTACCCTTACCCTTACCCTTACCCTTACCCTTACCCTCACCCTTGCTTTTACCCTTAAGCTTACCCTTACCCTTACCCTTACCCTTACCCTTACCCTTACCCTTGCTTTTACCCTTAAGCTTACCCTTACCCTTACCCTTACCCTTACCCTTACCCTTGCTTTTACCCTTAGGCTTACCCTTACCCTTACCCTTACCCTTACCCTTGCTTTTACCCTTAAGCTTACCCTTACCCTTACCCTTACCCTTACTCTTACCCTTACCCTTGCTTTTACCCTTAGGCTTACCCTTACCCTTACCCTTACCCTTACCCTTAAGCTTACCCTTACCCTTACCCTTACCCTTACCCTTACCCTTGCTTTTACCCTTAAGCTTACCCTCACCCTTACCCTTACCCTTACCCTTAAGCTTACCCTTACCCTTACCCTTACCCTTACCCTTACCCTTACCCTTACCCTTGCTTTTACCCTTAAGCTTACCCTTACCCTTACCCTTACCCTTGCTTTTACCCTTAAGCTTACCCTTACCCTTACCCTTACCCTTACCCTTAAGCTTACCCTTACCCTTACCCTTACCCTTACCCTTACCCTTACCCTTACCCTTACCCTTACCCTTACCCTTACCCTTACCCTTACCCTTACCCTTACCCTTACCCTTACCCTTGCTTTTACCCTTAAGCTTACCCTTACCCTTACCCTTACCCTTACCCTTACCCTTACCCTTACCCTTACCCTTACCCTTACCCTTGCTTTTACCCTTAGGCTTACCCTTACCTTTACCCTTACCCTTACCCTTACCCTTACCCTTACGCTTACCCTTACCCTTGCTTTTACCCTTAAGCTTACCCTTACCCTTACCCTCACCCTTACCCTTACCCTTACCCTTACCCTTACCCTTGCTTTTACCCTTAAGCTTACCCTTACCCTTACCCTTACCCTTACCCTTACCCTTGCTTTTTCCCTTAGGCTTACCCTTACCCTTACCCTTACCCTTACCCTTACCCTTACCTTGCTTTTACCCTTAAGCTTACCCTTACCCTTACCCTTACCCTTACCCTTACCCTTACCCTTACCCTTACCCTTACCCTTACCCTTACCCTTACCCTTACCCTTACCCTTACCCTTACCCTTACCCTTACCCTTACCCTTACCCTTACCCTTACCCTTACCCTTACCCTTACCCTTACCCTTACCCTTACCCTTGCTTTTACCCTTAGGCTTACCCTTACCTTTACCCTTACCCTTACCCTTACCCTTACCCTTACCCTTGCTTTTACCCTTAAGCTTACCCTTACCCTTACCCTTACCCTTACCCTTACCCTTACCCTTACCCTTACCCTTGCTTTTACCCTTAAGCTTACCCTTACCCTTACCCTTACCCTTACCCTTACCCTTACCCTTACCCTTACCCTTACCCTTACCCTTACCCTTACCCTTACCCTTACCCTTACCCTTACCCTCACCCTTGCTTTTACCCTTAAGCTTACCCTTACCCTTACCCTTACCCTTACCCTTACCCTTACCCTTGCTTTTACCCTTAAGCTTACCCTTACCCTTACCCTTACCCTTACCCTTACCCTTACCCTTGCTTTTACCCTTAGGCTTACCCTTACCCTTACCCTTACCCTTACCCTTGCTTTTACCCTTAAGCTTACCCTCACCCTTACCCTTACCCTTACTCTTACCCTTACCCTTACCCTTACCCTTACCCTTGCTTTTACCCTTAGGCTTACCCTTACCTTTACCCTTACCCTTACCCTTACCCTTACCCTTACCCTTACCCTTACCCTTACCCTTACCCTTACCCTTGCTTTTACCCTTAAGCTTACCCTTACCCTTACCCTTACCCTTACCCTTACCCTTACCCTTACCCTTACCCTTACCCTTACCCTTAAGCTCACCCTTACCCTTACCCTTACCCTTACCCTTACCCTTACCCTTACTCTTACCCTTACCCTTGCTTTTACCCTTAAGCTTACCCTTACCCTTACCCTTACCCTTACCCTTACCCTTACCCTTACCCTTAAGCTTACCCTTACCCTTACCCTTGCCCTTACCCTTACCCTTACCCTTACCCTTACCCTTGCTTTTACCCTTAAGCTTACCCTTACCTTTACCCTTACCCTTACCCTTACCCTTGCTTTTACCCTTAAGCTTACCCTTACCCTTACCCTTACCCTTACCCTTAAGCTTACCCTTACCCTTACCCTTACCCTTACCCTTACCCTTACCCTTACCCTTACCCTTGCTTTTACCCTTAGGCTTACCCTTACCTTTACCCTTACCCTTACCCTTACCCTTACCCTTACCCTTACCCTTACCCTTGCTTTTACCCTTAAGCTTACCCTTACCCTTACCCTTACCCTTACCCTTACCCTTACCCTTACCCTTACCCTTACCCTTACCCTTACCCTTACCCTTACCCTTGCTTTTACCCTTAGGCTTACCCTTACCTTTAGCCTTACCCTTACCCTTACCCTTACCCTTACCCTTACCCTTGCTTTTACCCTTAAGCTTACCCTTACCCTTACCCTTACCCTTTCCCTTACCCTTACCCTTACCCTTACCCTTACCCTTACCCTTGCTTTTACCCTTAAGCTTACCCTTACCCTTACCCTTACCCTTACACTTACCCTTGCTTTTACCCTTAGGCTTACCCTTACCCTTACCCTTACCCTTACCCTTAAGCTTACCCTTACCCTTACCCTTACCCTTACCCTTACCCTTACCCTTACCCTTACCCTTACCCTTACCCTTACCCTTACCCTTGCTTTTACCCTAAAGCTTACCCTTACCCTTACCCTTACCCTTACCCTTACCCTTACCCTTACCCTTACCCTTACCCTTACCCTTACCCTTACCCTTACCCTTGCTTTGACCCTTAGGCTTACCCTTGCCTTTACCCTTACCCTTACCCTTACCCTTACCCTTACCCTTACCCTTACCCTTACCCTTACCCTTACCCTTACCCTTACCCTTGCTTTTTTCCTTAAGCTTACCCTTACCCTTACCCTTACCCTTACCCTTACCCTTACCCTTGCTTTTACCCTTAGGCTTACCCTTGCCTTTACCCTTACCCTTACCCTTACCTTTACCCTTACCCTTAACCTTACCCTTACCCTTACCCTTACCCTTGCTTTTACCCTTAAGCTTACCCTTACCCTTACCCTTACCCTTACCCTTACCCTTACCCTTACCCTTGCTTTTACCCTTAAGCTTACCCTTACCCTTTCCCTTACCCTTACCCTTACCCTTGCTTTTACCCTTAGGCTTACCCTTACCCTTACCCTTACCCTTACCCTTACCCTTACCCTTACCCTTACCCTTACCCTCACCCTTACCCTTACCCTTACCCTTACCCTTACCCTTACCCTCACCCTTGCTTTTACCCTTAAGCTTACCCTTACCCTTACCCTTACCCTTACCCTTACCCTTACCCTTACCCTTACCCTTACCCTTACCCTTACCCTTACCCTTACCCTTACCCTTACCCTTACCCTTACCCTTACCCTTGCTTTTACCCTTAGGCTTACCCTTACCTTTACCCTTACCCTTACCCTTACCCTTACCCTTACCCTTACCCTTACCCTTGCTTTTACCCTTAAGCTTACCCTTACCCTCACCCTTACCCTTACCCTTGCTTTTACCCTTAAGCTTACCCTTACCCTTACCCTTACCCTTACCCTTACCCTTACCCTTACCCTTACCCTTGCTTAAGGGTAAGGGTAAGGGTAAGCTTAAGGGTAAGGGTAAGGGTAAGGGTAAGGGTAAGCTTAAGGGTAAAAGCAAGGGTAAGGGTAAGGGTAAGGGTAAGGGTAAGCTTAAGGGTAAAAGCAAGGGTAAGGGTAAGGGTAAGGGTAAGGGTAAGGGTAAGGGTAAGGGTAAGCTTAAGGGTAAGGGTAAGGGTAAGGGTAAGGGTAAGCTTAAGGGTAAAAGCAAGGGTAAGGGTAAGGGTAAGGGTAAGGGTAAGGGTAAGCTTAAGGGTAAGGGTAAGGGTAAGGGTAAGGGTAAGCTTAAGGGTAAAAGCAAGGGTAAGGTTAAGGGTAAGGGTAAGGGTAAGGGTAAGGGTAAGGGTAAGCTTAAGGGTAAGGGTAAGGGTAAGGGTAAGGGTAAGGGTAAGCTTAAGGGTTAAAGCAAGGGTAAGGGTAAGGGTAAGGGTAAGGGTAAGGGTAAGGGTAAGGGTAAGGGTAAGGGTAAGGGTAAGGGTAAGGGTAAGGGTAAGGGTAAGGGTAAGGGTAAGGGTAAGGGTAAGGGTAAATGTAAGCTTAAGGGTAAGGGTAAGGGTAAGGGTAAGGGTAAGGGTAAGGGTAAGGGTAAGGGTAAGGGTAAGGGTAAGGGTAAGCTTAAGGGTAAGGGTAAGGGTAAGGGTAAGGGTAAGCTTAAGGGTAAAAGCAAGGGTAAGGGTAAGGGTAAGGGTAAAGGTAAGGGTAAGCTTAAGGGTAAAAGCAAGGGTAAGGGTAAGGGTAAGGGTAAGGGTAAGGGTAAGGGTAAGGGTAAGGGTAAGCTTAAGGGTAAGGGTAAGGGTAAGGGTAAGGGTAAGGGTTACCCTTACCCTTACCCTTACCCTTACCCTTACCCTTACCCTTACCCTTACCCTTACCCTTACCCTTACCCTTACCCTTGCTTTTACCCTTAAGCTTACCCTTACCCTTACCCTTACCCTTACCCTTACCCTTACCCTTACCCTTACCCTTACCCTTGCTTTTACCCTTAGGCTTACCCTTACCTTTACCCTTACCCTTACCCTTACCCTTACCCTTACGCTTACCCTTACCCTTGCTTTTACCCTTAAGCTTACCCTTACCCTTACCCTCACCCTTACCCTTACCCTTACCCTTACCCTTACCCTTGCTTTTACCCTTAAGCTTACCCTTACCCTTACCCTTACCCTTACCCTTACCCTTGCTTTTTCCCTTAGGCTTACCCTTACCCTTACCCTTACCCTTACCCTTACCCTTACCCTTGCTTTTACCCTTAAGCTTACCCTTACCCTTACCCTTACCCTTACCCTTACCCTTACCCTTACCCTTACCCTTACCCTTACCCTTACCCTTACCCTTACCCTTACCCTTACCCTTACCCTTACCCTTACCCTTACCCTTACCCTTACCCTTACCCTTACCCTTACCCTTACCCTTACCCTTACCCTTACCCTTACCCTTGCTTTTACCCTTAGGCTTACCCTTACCTTTACCCTTACCCTTACCCTTACCCTTACCCTTACCCTTGCTTTTACCCTTAAGCTTACCCTTACCCTTACCCTTACCCTTACCCTTACCCTTACCCTTACCCTTGCTTTTACCCTTAAGCTTACCCTTACCCTTACCCTTACCCTTACCCTTACCCTTACCCTTACCCTTACCCTTACCCTTACCCTTACCCTTACCCTTACCCTTACCCTTACCCTTACCCTCACCCTTGCTTTTACCCTTAAGCTTACCCTTACCCTTACCCTTACCCTTACCCTTACCCTTACCCTTGCTTTTACCCTTAAGCTTACCCTTACCCTTACCCTTACCCTTACCCTTACCCTTACCCTTACCCTTGCTTTTACCCTTAGGCTTACCCTTACCCTTACCCTTACCCTTACCCTTGCTTTTACCCTTAAGCTTACCCTTACCCTTACCCTTACCCTTACCCTTACTCTTACCCTTACCCTTACCCTTACCCTTACCCTTGCTTTTACCCTTACCCTTACCCTTACCCTTACCCTTACCCTTACCCTTACCCTTGCTTTTACCCTTAAGCTTACCCTTACCCTTACCCTTACCCTTACCCTTACCCTTACCCTTACCCTTACCCTTACCCTTAAGCTCACCCTTACCCTTACCCTTACCCTTACCCTTACCCTTACCCTTACTCTTACCCTTACCCTTGCTTTTACCCTTAAGCTTACCCTTACCCTTACCCTTACCCTTACCCTTACCCTTACCCTTACCCTTAAGCTTACCCTTACCCTTACCCTTACCCTTACCCTTACCCTTACCCTTACCCTTACCCTTACCCTTGCTTTTACCCTTAAGCTTACCCTTACCTTTACCCTTACCCTTACCCTTACCCTTGCTTTTACCCTTAAGCTTACCCTTACCCTTACCCTTACCCTTACCCTTAAGCTTACCCTTACCCTTACCCTTACCCTTACCCTTACCCTTACCCTTACCCTTACCCTTACCCTTACCCTTACCCTTAAGCTTACATTTACCCTTACCCTTACCCTTACCCTTACCCTTACCCTTACCTTTACCCTTACCCTTACCCTTACCCTTACCCTTACCCTTACCCTTACCCTTACCCTTACCCTTACCCTTACCCTTACCCTTACCCTTACCCTTGCTTTAACCCTTAAGCTTACCCTTACCCTTACCCTTACCCTTACCCTTACCCTTAAGCTTACCCTTACCCTTACCCTTACCCTTACCCTTACCCTTAACCTTACCCTTGCTTTTACCCTTAAGCTTACCCTTACCCTTACCCTTACCCTTACCCTTAAGCTTACCCTTACCCTTACCCTTACCCTTACCCTTACCCTTGCTTTTACCCTTAAGCTTACCCTTACCCTTACCCTTACCCTTACCCTTAAGCTTACCCTTACCCTTACCCTTACCCTTACCCTTACCCTTACCCTTACCCTTGCTTTTACCCTTAAGCTTACCCTTACCCTTACCCTTACCCTTACCCTTGCTTTTACCCTTAAGCTTACCCTTACCCTTACCCTTACCCTTACCCTTAAGCTTACCCTTACCCTTACCCTTAAGCAAGGGTAAGGGTAAGGGTAAGGGTAAGGGTAAGGGTAAGGGTAAGGGTAAGGGTAAGGGTAAGGGTAAGCTTAAGGGTAAAAGCAAGGGTAAGGGTAAGGGTGAGGGTAAGGGTAAGCTTAAGGGTAAAAGCAAGGGTAAGGGTAAGGGTAAGGGTAAGGGTAAGGGTAAGGGTAAGGGTAAAGGTAAGGGTAAGCCTAAGGGTAAAAGCAAGGGTAAGGGTAAGGGTAAGGGTAAGGGTAAGGGTAAGGGTAAGGGTAAGGGTAAGGGTAAGGGTAAGGGTAAGGGTAAGGGTAAGGGTAAGGGTAAGGGTAAGCTTAAGGGTAAAAGCAAGGGTGAGGGTAAGGGTAAGGGTAAGGGTAAGGGTAAGGGTAAGGGTAAGGGTAAGGGTAAGGGTAAGGGTAAGGGTAAGGGTAAGGGTAAGGGTAAGGGTAAGCCTAAGGGTAAAAGCAAGGGTAAGGGTAAGGGTAAGGGAAAGGGTAAGGGTAAGCTTAAGGGTAAAAGCAAGGGTAAGGGTAAGGGTAAGGGTAAGGGTAAGGGTAAGGGTAAGGGTAAGCTTAAGGGTAAAAGCAAGGGTAAGGGTAAGGGTAAGGGTAAGGTTAAGGGTAAGGGTAAAGGTAAGGGTAAGGGTAAGGGTAAAGGCAAGGGTAAGCCTAAGGGTAAAAGCAAGGGTAAGGGTAAGGGTAAGGGTAAGGGTAAGGGTAAGGGTAAGCTTAAGGAAAAAAGCAAGGGTAAGGGTAAGGGTAAGGGTAAGGGTAAGGGTAAGGGTAAGGGTAAGGGTAAGGGTAAGGGTAAGGGTAAGGGTAAAGGCAAGGGTAAGCCTAAGGGTCAAAGCAAGGGTAAGGGTAAGGGTAAGGGTAAGGGTAAGGGTAAGGGTAAGGGTAAGGGTAAGGGTAAGGGTAAGGGTAAGGGTAAGGGTAAGGGTAAGCTTTAGGGTAAAAGCAAGGGTAAGGGTAAGGGTAAGGGTAAGGGTAAGGGTAAGGGTAAGGGTAAGGGTAAGGGTAAGGGTAAGGGTAAGGGTAAGCTTAAGGGTAAGGGTAAGGGTAAGGGTAAGGGTAAGCCTAAGGGTAAAAGCAAGGGTAAGTGTAAGGGTAAGGGTAAGGGTAACTTTTTCCCTTAGGCTTACCCTTACCCTTACCCTTACCCTTACCCTTACCCTTACCCTTGCTTTTACCCTTAAGCTTACCCTTACCCTTACCCTTACCCTTATCCTTACCCTTACCCTTACCCTTACCCTTACCCTTACCCTTACCCTTACCCTTACCCTTACCCTTACCCTTACCCTTACCCTTACCCTTACCCTTACCCTTACCCTTACCCTTACCCTTACCCTTGCTTTTACCCTTAGGCTTACCCTTACCTTTACCCTTACCCTTACCCTTACCCTTACCCTTACCCTTGCTTTTACCCTTAAGCTTACCCTTACCCTTACCCTTACCCTTACCCTTACCCTTACCCTTACCCTTACCCTTGCTTTTACCCTTAAGCTTACCCTTACCCTTACCCTTACCCTTACCCTTACCCTTACCCTTACCCTTACCCTTACCCTTACCCTTACCCTTACCCTTACCCTTACCCTTACCCTCACCCTTGCTTTTACCCTTAAGCTTACCCTTACCCTTACCCTTACCCTTACCCTTACCCTTACCCTTGCTTTTACCCTTAAGCTTACCCTTACCCTTACCCTTACCCTTACCCTTACCCTTACCCTTGCTTTCACCCTTAGCCTTACCCTTACCCTTACCCTTACCCTTACCCTTGCTTTTACCCTTAAGCTTACCCTTACCCTTACCCTTACCCTTACCCTTACCCTTACCCTTACCCTTACCCTTACCCTTACCCTTACCCTTACCCTTACCCTTACCCTTACCCTTACCCTTACCCTTACCCTTACCCTTACCCTTACCCTTACTCTTACCCTTACCCTTACCCTTACCCTTACCCTAACCCTTGCTTTTACCCTTAGGCTTACCCTTAACTTTACCCTTACCCTTACCCTTACCCTTACCCTTACCCTTACCCTTACCCTTACCCTTGCTTTTACCCTTAAGCTTACCCTTACCCTTACCCTTACCCTTACCCTTACCCTTACCCTTACCCTTGCTTTTACCCTTAAGCTTACCCTTACCCTTACCCTTACCCTTACCCTTACCCTTACCCTTACCCTTACCCTTACCCTTACCCTTACCCTTACCCTTGCTTTCACCCTTAAGCTTACCCTTACCCTTACCTTAACCCTTACCCTTACCCTTACCCTTGCTTTTACCCTTAAGCTTACCCTTACCCTTACCCTTACCCTTACCCTTACCCTTACCCTTACCCTTACCCTTACCCTTGTTTTTACCCTTAGGCTTACCCTTACCCTTACCCTTACCCTTACCCTTGCTTTTACCCTTAAGCTTACCCTTACCCTTACCCTTACCCTTACCCTTACCCTTACCCTTACCCTTACCCTTACCCTTACCCTTACCGTTACCCTTACCCTTACCCTTACCCTTACCCTTACCCTTACCCTTGCTTTTACCCTTAGGCTTACCCTTACCTTTACCCTTACCCTTACCCTTACCCTTACCCTTACCCTTACCCTTACCCTTACCCTTGCATTTACCCTTGAGCTTACCCTCACCCTTACCCTTACCCTTACCCTTACCCTTACCCTTACCCTTGCTTTTACCCTCAAGCTTACCCTTACCCTTACCCTTACCCTTACCCTTACCCTTGCTTTTACCCTTAAGCTTACCCTTACCCTTACCCTTACCCTTACCCTTAAGCTTACCCTCACCCTTACCCTTACCCTTACCCTTACCCTTACCCTTACCCTTACCCTTACCCTTACCCTTACCCTTACCCTTGCTTTTACCCTAAAGCTTACCCTTACCCTTACCCTTACCCTTACCTTTACCCTTGCTTTTACCCTTAAGCTTACCCTTACCCTTACCCTTACCCTTACCCTTAATTTACCCTTACCCTTACCCTTACCCTTACCCTTACCCTTACCCTTACCCTTACCCTTACCCTTACCCTTACCCTTACTCTTGCTTTTACCCTTAAGCTCACCCTTACCCTTACCCTTACCCTTACCCTTACCCTTACCCTTACCCTTACCCTTACCCTTGCTTTTACCCTTAGGCTTACCCTTACCTTCACCCTTACCCTTACCCTTACCCTTACCCTTACCCTTGCTTTTACCCTTAAGCTTACCCTTACCCTTACCCTTACCCTTACCCTTACCCTTACCCTTACCCCTACCCTTACCCTTACCTTTACCCTTACCCTTACCCTTGCTTTTACCCTTACCCTTACCCTTACCCTTACCCTTACCCTTACCCTTACCCTTACCCTTACCCTTACCCTTACCCTTACCCTTACCCTTACCCTTACCCTTACCCTTACCCTTACCCTTACCCTTACCCTTGCTTTTACCCTTAAGCTTACCCTTACCCTTACCCTTACCCTTACCCTTACCCTTACCCTTACCCTTACCCTTACCCTTACCCCTACCCTTGCTTTTACCCTTAAGCTTAACCTTACCCTTACCCTTACCCTTACCCTTACCCTTACCCTTACTCTTACCCTTGCTTTTACCCTTAAGCTTACCCTTACCCTTACCCTTACCCTTACCCTTACCCTTACCCTTACCCTTACCCTTACCCTTACCCTTACCCTTGCTTTTACCCTTAAGCTTACCCTTACCCTTACCCTTACCCTCACCCTTACCCTTGCTTTTACCCTTAGGCTTATCCTTACCCTTACCCTTACCCTTACCCTTACCCTTACCCTTACCCTTACCTTTACCCTTACCCTTGCTTTTACCCTTAAGCTTAACCTTACCCTTACCCTTACCCTTACCCTCACCCTTACCCTTGCTTTTACCCTTAAGCTTACCCTTACCCTTACCCTTACCCTTACCCTTACCCTAACCCTTGCTTTTACCCTTAAGCTTACCCTTACCCTTACCCTTACCCTTATCCTTAAGCTTACCCCTACCCTTACCCTTACCCTTACCCTTACCCTTACCCTTACCCTTACCCTTACCCTTACCCTTACCCTTACCCTTACCCTTGCTTTTACCCTTAAGTTTACCCTTACCCTTACCCTTACCCTTACCCTTACCCCTACCCTTGCTTTTACCCTTAAGCTTACCCTTACCCTTACCCTTACCCTTAAGCTTACCCTTACCCTTACCCTTACCCTTACCCTTACCCTTACCCTTACCCTTACCCTTGCTTTTACCCTTAAGCTTACCCTTACCCTTACCCTTACCCTTACCCTTACCCTTAACCTTACCCTTACCCTTACCCTTACCCTTGCTTTTACCCTTAGGCTTACCCTTACCTTTACCCTTATCCTTACCCTTACCCTTACCCTTACCCTTACCCTTACCCTTACCCCTACCCTTGCTTTTACCCTTAAGCTTACCCTTACCCTTACCCTCACCCTTACCCTTACCCTTACCCTTACCCTTACCCTTACCCTTACCCTTACCCTTACCCTTACCCTTACCCTTACCCTTGCTTTTACCCTTAAGCTTACCCTTACCCTTACCCTTTCCCTTACCCTTACCCTTACCCCTACCCTTGCTTTTACCCTTAAGCTTAACCTTACCCTTACCCTTACCCTTACCCTTACCCTTACCCTTACCCTTGCTTTTACCCTTAAGCTTACCCTTACCCTTACCCTTACCCTTACCCTTACCCTTACCCTTACCCTTGCTTTTACCCTTAAGCTTACCCTTACCCTTACCCTTACCGTTACCCTTGCTTTTACCCTTAGGCTCACCCTTACCCTTACCCTTACCCTTACCCTTGCTTTTACCCTTAAGCTTACCCTTACACTTACCCTTACCCTTACCCTTACCCTTACCCTTACCCTTACCCTTACCCTTACCCTTACCCTTGTCCTTGCTTTTACCCTTAAGCTTACCCTTACCCTTACCCTTACCCTTACCCTTACCCTTACCCTCACCCTTACCCTTGCTTTTACCCTTAAGCTTACCCTTACCCTTACCCTTACCCTTACCCTTACCCTTACCCTTACTCTTACCCTTACCCTAACCCTTGCTTTTACCCTTAAGCTTACCCTTACCCTTACCCTTACCCTTACCCTTAAGCTTACCCTTACCCTTACCCTTACCCTTACCCTTACCCTTACCCTTACCCTAACCCTTGCTTTTACCCTTAAGCTTACCCTTACCCTTACCCTTACCCTTACCCTTAAGCTTACCCTTACCCTTACCCTTACCCTTACCCTCACCCTTACCCTTACCCTTACCCTTACCCTTACCCTTGCTTTTACCCTTAAGCTTACCCTTGGCCTTACCCTTACCCTTAAGCTTACCCTTACCCTTACCCTTACCCTTACCCTCACCCTTACCCTTACCCTTACCCTTGCTTTTACCCTTAAGCTTACCCTTACCCTCACCCTTACCCTTGCTTTTACCCTTAGGCTTACCCTTACCCTTACCCTTACCCTTACCCTTACCCTTACCCTTACCTTTACCCTTACCCTTGCTTTTACCCTTAAGCTTACCCTTACCCTTACCCTTACCCTTACCCTCACCCTTACCCTTGCTTTTACCCTTAAGCTTACCCTTACCCTTACCCTTACCCTTACCCTTACCCTTACCCTTACCCTTACCCTAACCCTTGCTTTTACCCTTAAGCTTACCCTTACCCTTACCCTTAAGCTTACCCTTACCCTTACCTTTACCCTTACCCTTACCCTTACCCTTACCCTTACCCTTACCCTTGCTTTTACCCTTAAGCTTACCCTTACCCTTACCCTTACCCCTACCCTTGCTTTTACCCTTAAGCTTACCCTTACCCTTACCCTTACCCTTAAGCTTACCCTTACCCTTACCCTTACCCTTACCCTTACCCTTACCCTTACCCTTACCCTTACCCTTGCTTTTACCCTTAAGCTTACCCTTACCCTTACCCTTACCCTTACCCTTACCCTTAACCTTACCCTTACCCTTACCCTTACCCTTGCTTTTACCCTTAGGCTTACCCTTACCTTTACCCTTATCCTTACCCTTACCCTTACCCTTACACTTACCCTTACCCTTACCCTTGCTTTTACCCTTAAGCTTACCCTTACCCTTACCCTCACCCTTACCCTTACCCTTACCCTTACCCTTACCCTTACCCTTACCCTTACCCTTACCCTTACCCTTACCCTTACCCTTACCCTTACCCTTACCCTTACCCTTGCTTTTACCCTTAAGCTTACCCTTACCCTTACCCTTACCCTTACCCTTACCCTTACCCTTACCCCTACCCTTGCTTTTACCCTTAAGCTTAACCTTACCCTTACCCTTACCCTTACCCTTACCCTTACCCTTACCCTTACCCTTACCCTTACCCTTACCCTTGCTTTTACCCTTAAGCTTACCCTTACCCTTACCCTTACCCTTACCCTTACCCTTACCCTTACCCTTGCTTTTACCCTTAAGCTTACCCTTACCCTTACCCTTACCCTTACCCTTACCCTTGCTTTTACCCTTAGGCTCACCCTTACCCTTACCCTTACCCTTACCCTTGCTTTTACCCTTAAGCTTACCCTTACACTTACCCTTACCCTTACCCTTACCCTTACCCTTACCCTTACCCCTACCCTTACCCTTGTCCTTGCTTTTACCCTTAAGCTTACCCTTACCCTTACCCTTACCCTTACCCTTACCCTCACCCTTACCCTTGCTCTTACCCTTAAGCTTACCCTTACCCTTACCCTTTCCCTTACCCTTACCCTTACCCTTACCCTTACCCTTACTCTTACCCTTACCCTAACCCTTGCTTTTACCCTTAAGCTTACCCTTACCCTTACCCTTACCCTTACCCTTAAGCTTACCCTTACCCTTACCCTTACCCTTACCCTTACCCTTACCCTTACCCTTACCCTTGCTTTTACCCTTAAGCTTACCCTTGGCCTTACCCTTACCCTTAAGCTTACCCTTACCCTTACCCTTACCCTTACCCTTACCCTTACCCTTACCCTTACCCTTGCTTTTACCCTTAAGCTTACCCTTACCCTTACCCTTACCCTTACCCTTACCCTTACCCTTAACCTTACCCTTACCCTTACCCTTACCCTTGCTTTTACCCTTAGGCTTACCCTTACCCTTACCCTTACCCTTACCCTTACCCTTACCCTTACCCTTACCCTTACCCTTACCCTTACCCTTACCCTTACCCTTGGTTTTACCCTTAAGCTCACCCTTACCCTTACCCTTACCCTTACCCTTACCCTTACCCTTACCCTTACCCTTACCCTTACCCTTACCCTTACCCTTACCCTTGCTTTTACCCTTAAGCTTACCCTTACCCTTACCCTTACCCTTACCTTTACCCTTACCCTTACCCTTGCTTTTACCCTTGAGCTTACCCTTACCCTTACCCTTACCCTTACCCTTACCCTTACCCTTACCCTTACCCTTACCCTTACCCTTACCCTTGCTTTTACCCTTAGGCTTACCCTTACCTTTACCCTCACCCTTACCCTTACCCTTACCCTTACCCTTACCCTTACCCTTGCTTTTACCCTTAAGCTTACCCTTACCCTTACCCTTACCCTTACCCTTACCCGTTCCCTTACCTTTACCCTTACCCTTTCCCTTGCTTTTACCCTTAAGCTTACCCTTACCCTTACCCTTACCCTTACCTTTACCCTTACCCTTACCCTTACCCTTACCCTTACCCTTGCTTTTACCCTTAAGCTTACCCTTACCCTTACCCTTATCCTTACCCTTACCCTTAACCTTACCCTTACCCTTACCCTTACCCTTACCCTTACCCTTACCCTTACCCTGACCCTTACCCTTACCCTTACCCTTGCTTTTACCCTTAAGCTTACCCTTACCCTTACCCTTACCCTTACCCTTACCCTTACCCTTACCCTTGCTTTTACCCTTAAGCTTACCCTTACCCTTACCCTTACCCTTACCCTTGCTTTTACCCTTAAGCTTACCCTTACCCTTACCCTTTTCCTTACCCTTAAGCTTAACCTTACCCTTACCCTTACCCTTACCCTTACCCTTACCCTTACCCTTGCTTTTACCCTTAAGCTTACCCTTACCCTTACCCTTACCCTTACCCTTACCCTTACCCTTACCCTTGCTTTTTCCCTTAAGCTTAGCCTTACCCTTACCCTTACCCTTACCCTTACCCTTGCTTTTACCCTAAAGCTTACCCTTACCCTTACCCTTACCCTTACCCTTACCCTTACCCTTACCCTAACCCTTACCCTTACCCTTGCTTTTACCCTTAAGCTTACCCTTACCCTTACCCTTACCCTTACCCTTACCCTTACCCTTACCCTTACCCTTACCCTTGCTTTTACCCTTAAGCTTACCCTTACCCTTACCCTTACCCTTACCCTTACCCTTACCCTTACCCTTACCCTTACCCTTACCCTTACCCTTGCTTTTACCCTTAGGCTTACCCTTACCTTTACCCTTACCCTTACCCTTACCCTTACCCTTACCCTTACCCTTACCCTTACCCTTACCCTTACCCTTGCTTTTACCCTTAAGGGTAAGGGTAAGGGTAAGGGTGAGGGTAAAGGTAAGGGTAAGCCTAAGGGTAAAAGCAAGGGTAAGGGTAAGGGTAAGGGTAAGGGTAAGTGTAAGGGTAAGGGTAAGGGTAAGGGTAAGGGTAAGGGTAAGGGTAAGGGTAAGGGTAAGGGTAAGGGTAAGGGTAAGGGTAAGGGTAAGGGTAAGGGTAAGGGTAAGGGTAAGGGTAAGGGTAAGCTTAAGGGTAAAAGCAAGGGTAAGGGTAAGGGTAAGGGTAAGCCTAAGGGTAAAAGCAAGGGTAAGGGTAAGGGTAAGGGTAAGGGTAAGCTTAAGGGTAAAAGCAAGGGTAAGGGTAAGGGTAAGGGTAAGGGTAAGGGTAAGGGTAAGCTTAAGGGTAAAAGCAAGGGTAAGGGTAAGGGTAAGGGTAAGGGTAAGGGTAAGGGTAAGGGTAAGGGTAAGGGTAAAGGTAAGGGTAAGCCTAAGGGTAAAAGCAAGGGTAAGGGTAAGGGTAAGGGTAAGGGTAAGGGTAAGGGTAAGGGTAAGGGTAAGGGTAAGGGTAAGGGTAAGGGTAAGGATAAGGGTAAGGGTAAGGGTAAGGGTAAGCTTAAGGGTAAAAGCAAGGGTAAGGGTAAGGGTAAGGGTAAGGGTAAGGGTAAGGGTAAGGGTAAGGGTAAGGGTAAGGGTAAGGGTAAGCTTAAGGGTAAAAGCAAGGGTAAGGGTAAGGGTAAGGGTAAGGGTAAGGGTAAGGGTAAGGGTAAGGGTAAGGGTAAGCTTTAGGGTAAAAGCAAGGGTAAGGGTAAGGGTAAGGGTAAGGGTAAGGGTAAGGGTAAGCTTAAGGGTAAAAGCAAGGGTAAGGGTAAGGGTAAGGGTAAGGGTAAGGGTAAGGGTAAGGGTAAGGGTAAGGGTAAGGGTAAAGGTAAGGGTAAGCCTAAGGGTAAATGCAAGGGTAAGGGTAAGGGTAAGGGTAAGGGTAAGGGTAAGTGTAAGGGTAAGGGTAAGGGTAAGGGTAAGGGTAAGCTTAAGGGTAAAAGCAAGGGTAAGGTTAAGGGTAAGGGTAAGGGTAAGGGTAAGGGTAAGGGTAAGGGTAAGGGTAAGGTTAAGCTTAAGGGTAAGGAAAAGGGTAAGGGTAAGGGTAAGCTTAAGGGTAAAAGCAAGGGTGAGGGTAAGGGTAAGGGTAAGGGTAAGGGTAAGCTTAAGGGTAAAAGCAAGGGTAAGGGTAAGGGTAAGGGTAAGGGTAAGGGTAAGGGTAAGGGTAAGGGTAAGGGTAAGCTTAAGGGTAAAAGCAAGGGTAAGGGTAAGGGTAAGGGTAAGGGTAAGGGTAAGGGTAAGGGTAAGGGTAAGGGTAAGGGTAAGGGTAAGGGTAAGGGTAAGGGTAAGGGTAAGGGTAAGGGTAAGGGTAAGGGTAAGGGTAAGGGTAAGCTTAAGGGTAAAAGCAAGGGTAAGGGTAAGGGTAAGGGTAAGGGTAAGGGTAAAGGTAAGGGTAAGGGTAAGGGTAAGGGTAAGCTTAAGGGTAAAAGCAAGGGAAAGGGTAAGGGTAAAGGTAAGGGAAAGGGTAAGGGTAAGGGTAAGGGTAAGGGTAAGGGTAAGCTTAAGGGTAAAAGCAAGGGTAAGGGTAAGGGGAAGGGTAAGGGTAAGGGTAAGGGTGAGGGTAAAGGTAAGGGTAAGCCTAAGGTAAAAGCAAGGGTAAGGGTAAGGGTAAGGGTAAGGGTAAGGGTAAGGGTAAGGGTAAGGGTAAGGGTAAGCTTAAGGGGAAAAGCAAGGGTAAGGGTAAGGGTAAGGGTAAGGGTAAGGGTAAGGGTAAGGGTAAGGGTAAAGGTAAGGGTAAGCCTAAGGGTAAAAGCAAGGGTAAGGGTAAGGGTAAGGGTAAGGTTAAGGGTAAGGGTAAGGGTAAGGGTAAGGGTAAGGGTAAGCTTAAGGGTAAAAGCAAGGGTAAGGGTAAGGGTAAGGGTAAGGGTAAGGGTAAGGGTAAGGGTAAGGGTAAGGGTAAGCTTAAGGGTAAGGGTAAGGCCAAGGGTAAGCTTAAGGGTAAAAGCAAGGGTAAGGGTAAGGGTAAGGGTAAGGGTAAGGGTAAGGGTAAGGGTAAGGGTAAGCTTAAGGGTAAGGGTGAGGGTAAGGGTAAGGGTAAGCTTAAGGGTAAAAGCAAGGGTTAGGGTAAGGGTAAGAGTAAGGGTAAGGGTAAGGGTAAGGGTAAGGGTAAGGGTAAGGGTAAGGGTAAGGGTAAGGGTAAGGGTAAGGGTAAGGGTAAGGGTAAGGGTAAGCTTAAGGGTAAAAGCAAGGGTAAGGGTGAGGGTAAGGGTAAGGGTAAGGGTAAGGGTAAGGGTAAGCTTAAGGGTAAAAGCAAGGACAAGGGTAAGGGTAAGGGTAAGGGTAAGGGTAAGGGTAAGGGTAAGGGTAAGGGTAAGGGTAAGGGTAAGTGTAAGGGTAAGCTTAAGGGTAAAAGCAAGGGTAAGGGTAAGGGTAAGCCTAAGGGTAAAAGCAAGGGTAAGGGTAAGGGTAAGGGTAAGGGTAAGGGTAAGGGTAAGCTTAAGGGTAAAAGCAAGGGTAAGGGTAAGGGTAAGGGTAAGGGTAAGGGTAAGGGTAAGGGTAAGGGTAAGGGTAAGGGTAAGGGTAAGGGTGAGGGTAAGGGTAAGGGTAAGCTTAAGGGTAAAAGCAAGGGTAAGGGTAAGGGTAAGGGTAAGGGTAAGGGTAAGGGTAAGGATAAGGGTAAAGGTAAGGGTAAGCCTAAGGGTAAAAGCAAGGGTAAGGGTAAGGGTAAGGGTAAGGTTAAGGGTAAGGGTAAGGGTAAGGGTAAGGGTAAGGGTAAGCTTAAGGGTAAAAGCAAGGGTAAGGGTAAGGGTAAGGGTAAGGGTAAGGGTAAGGGTAAGGGTAAGGGTAAGGGTAAGGGTAAGGGTAAGGGTAAGGGTAAGGGTAAGGGTAAGGGTAAGGGTAAGCTTAAGGGTAAGCTTAAGGGTAAAAGCAAGGGTAAGGGTAAGGGTAAGGGTAAGGGTAAGGGTAAGGGTAAGGGTAAGGGTAAGAGTAAGGGTAAAGGTAAGGGTAAGCCTAAGGGTAAAAGCAAGGGTAAGGGTAAGGGTAAGGGTAAGGGTAAGGGTAAGGGTAAGGGTAAGGGTAAGGGTAAAGGTAAGGGTAAGGGTAAGGGTAAGGGTAAGGGTAAGGGTAAGGGTAAGGGTAAGGGTAAGGGTAAGGGTAAGGGTAAGGGTAAGTGTAAGGGTAAGGGTAAGGGTAAGGGTAAGGGTAAGGGTAAGGGTAAGCTTAAGGGTAAAAGCAAGGGTAAGGGTAAGGGTAAGGGTAAGGGTAAGCCTAAGGGTAAAAGCAAGGGTAAGGGTAAGGGTAAGGGTAAGGGTAAGGGTAAGCTTAAGGGTAAAAGCAAGGGTAAGGGTAAGGGTAAGGGTAAGGGTAAGGGTAAGGGTAAGCTTAAGGGTAAAAGCAAGGGTAAGGGTAAGGGTAAGGGTAAGGGTAAGGGTAAGGGTAAGGGTAAGGGTAAGGGTAAAGGTAAGGGTAAGCCTAAGGGTAAAAGCAAGGGTAAGGGTAAGGGTAAGGGTAAGGGTAAGGGTAAGGGTAAGGGTAAGGGTAAGGGTAAGGGTAAGGGTAAGCTTAAGGGTAAAAGCAAGGGTAAGGGTAAGGGTAAGGGTAAGGGTAAGGGTAAGGGTAAGGGTAAGGGTAAGGGTAAGCTTAAGGGTAAAAGCAAGGGTAAGTGTAAGGGTTAGGGTAAGGGTAAGGGTAAGGGTAAGGGTAAGGGTAAGGGTAAGGGTAAGCTTTAGGGTAAAAGCAAGGGTAAGGGTAAGGGTAAGGGTAAGGGTAAGGCTAAGCTTAAGGGAAAAAGCAAGGGTAAGGGTAAGGGTAAGGGTAAGGGTAAGGGTAAGGGTAAGGGTAAGGGTAAGGGTAAGGGTAAGGGTAAAGGTAAGGGTAAGCCTAAGGGTAAGTGCAAGGGTAAGGGTAAGGGTAAGGGTAAGGGTAAGGGTAAGTGTAAGGGTAAGGGTAAGGGTAAGGGTAAGGGTAAGCTTAAGGGTAAAAGCAAGGGTAAGGGTAAGGGTAAGGGTAAGGGTAAGGGTAAGGGTAAGGTTAAGCTTAAGGGTAAGGAAAAGGGTAAGGGTAAGGGTAAGCTTAAGGGTAAAAGCAAGGGTAAGGGTAAGGGTAAGGGTAAGGGTAAGCTTAAGGGTAAAAGCAAGGGTAAGGGTAAGGGTAAGGGTAAGGGTAAGGGTAAGGGTAAGGGTAAGGGTAAGCTTAAGGGTAAAAGCAAGGGTAAGGGTAAGGGTAAGGGTCAGGGTAAGGGTAAGGGTAAGGGTAAGGGTAAGGGTAAGGGTAAGGTTAAGGGTAAGGGTAAGGATAAGGGTAAGGGTAAGGGTAAGCTTAAGAGTAAAGGCAAGGGTAAGGGTAAGGGTAAGGGTAAGGGTAAGGGTAAAGGTAAGGGTAAGGGTAAGGGTAAGGGTAAGCTTAAGGGTAAAAGCAAGGGAAAGGGTAAGGGTAAAGGTAAGGGAACGGGTAAGGGTAAGGGTAAGGGTAAGGGTAAGGGTAAGGGTAAGCTTAAGGGTAAAAGCAAGGGTAAGGGTAAGGGTAAGGGTAAGGGTAAGGGTAAGGGTGAGGGTAAAGGTAAGGGTAAGCCTAAGGGTAAAAGCAAGGGTAAGGGTAAGGGTAAGGGTAAGGGTAAGGGTAAGGGTAAGGGTAAGGGTAAGGGTAAGGGTAAGGGTAAGCTCAAGGGTAAAAGCAAGGGTAAGGGTAAGGGTAAAGGTAAGGGTAAGGGTAAGGGTAAGGGTAAGCTTAAGGGTAAAAGCAAGGGTAAGGGTAAGGGTAAGGGTAAGGGTAAGGGTAAGGGTAAGGGTAAGGGTAAGGGTAAGGGTAAGGGTAAGGGTAAGGGTAAGGGTAAGGGTAAGGGTGAGCTTAAGGGTAAAACCAAGGGTAAGGGTAAGGGTAAGGGTAAGGGTAAGGGTAAGGGTAAGGGTAAGGGTAAGGGTAAGGGTAAGGGTAAGGGTAAGCCTAAGGGTAAAAGCAAGGGTAAGGGTAAGGGTAAGGGTAAGGTTAAGGGTAAGGGTAAGGGTAAGGGTAAGGGTAAGGGTAAGGGTAAGCTTAAGGGTAAAAGCAAGGGTAAGGGTAAGGGTAAGGGTAAGGGTAAGGGTAAGGGTAAGGGTAAGGGTAAGCTTAAGGGTAAGGGTAAGGCCAAGGGTAAGCTTAAGGGTAAAAGCAAGGGTAAGGGTAAGGGTAAGGGTAAGGGTAAGGGTAAGGGTAAGGGTAAGGGTAAGCTTAAGGGTAAGGGTAAGGGTAAGGGTAAGGGTAAGCTTAAGGGTAAAAGCAAGGGTTAGGGTAAGGGTAAGAGTAAGGGTAAGGGTAAGGGTAAGGGTAAGGGTAAGGGAAAGGGTAAGGGTAAGGGTAAGCTTAAGGGTAAGAGCAAGGGTAAGGGTGAGGGTAAGGGTAAGGGTAAGGGTAAGGGTAAGGGTAAGCTTAAGGGTAAAAGCAAGGACAAGGGTAAGGGTAGGGGTAAGGGTAAGGGTAAGGGTAAGGGTAAGGGTAAGGGTAAGTGTAAGGGTAAGCTTAAGGGTAAAAGCAAGGGTAAGGGTAAGGGTAAGGGTAAGGGTGAGCCTAAGGGTAAAAGCAAGGGTAAGGGTAAGGGTAAGGGTAAGGGTAAGGGTAAGCTTAAGGGTAAAAGCAAGGGTAAGGGTAAGGGTAAGGGTAAGGGTAAGGGTAAGGGTAAGGGTAAGGGTAAGCTTAAGGGTAAAAGCAAGGGTAAGGGTAAGGGTAAGGGTAAGGGTAAGGGTAAGGGTAAGGGTAAGGGTAAGGTTAAGCTTAAGGGTAAAAGCAAGGGTAGGGGTAAGGGTAAGGGTAAGGGTAAGGGTAAGGGTAAGGGTAAGGGTAAGGGTAAGCTTAAGGGTAAAAGCAAGGGTAAGGGTAAGGGTAAGGGTAAGGGTAAGGGTAAGGGTAAGGGTAAGGGTAAGGGTAAGGGTAAGGGTAAGGGTAAGGGTAAGGGTAAGGGTGAGGGTAAGGGTAAGGGTAAGCTTAAGGGTAAAAGCAAGGGTAAGGGTAAGGGTAAGGGTAAGGGTAAGGGTAAGGGTAAGGATAAGGGTAAAGGTAAGGGTAAGCCTAAGGGTAAAAGCAAGGGTAAGGGTAAGGGTAAGGGTTAGGTTAAGGGTAAGGGTAAGGGTAAGGGTAAGGGTAAGGGTAAGCTTAAGGGTAAAAGCAAGGGTAAGGGTAAGGGTAAGGGTAAGGGTAAGGGTAAGGGTAAGGGTAAGGGTAAGCTTAAGGGTAAGGGTAAGGGTAAGGGTAAGCTTAAGGGTAAAAGAAGGGTAGGGGTAAGGGTAAGGGTACGAGTAAGGGTAAGCTTAAGGGTAAAAGCAAGGGTAAGGGTAAGGGTAAGGGTAAGGGTAAGGGTAAGGGTAAGGGTAAGGGTAAAGGTAAGGGTAAGGGTAAGCTTAAGGGTAAGGGTAAGGGTAAGCTTAAGGGTAAAAGCAAGGGTTAGGGTAAGGGTAAGGGTAAGGGTAAGGGTAAGGGTAAGGGTAAGGGTAAGGGTAAGCTTAAGGGTAAAAGCAAGGGTAAGGGTGAGGGTAAGGGTAAGGGTAAGGGTAAGGGTAAGCTTAAGGGTAAAAGCAAGGGTAAGGGTAAAGGTAAGGGTAAGGGTAAGGGTAAGGGTAAGGGTAAGGGTAAGGGTAAGCCTAAGGGTAAAAGCAAGGGTAAGGGTGAGGGTAAGGGTAAGCTTAAGGGTAAAAGCAAGGGTAAGGGTAAGGGTAAGGGTGAGGGTAAGGGTAAGGGTAAGGGTAAGGGTAAGCTTAAGGGTAAGGGTAAGGCCAAGGGTAAGCTTAAGGGTAAAAGCAAGGGTAAGGGTAAGGGTAAGGGTAAGGGTAAGGGTGAGGGTAAGGGTAAGGGTAAGGGTAAGGGTAAGCTTAAGGGTAAGGGTAAGGGTAAGGGTAAGGGTAAGCTTAAGGGTAAAAGCAAGGGTTAGGGTAAGGGTAAGGGTAAGGGTAAGGGTAAGGGTAAGGGTAAGGGTAAGCTTAAGGGTAAGGGTAAGGGTAAGGGTAAGGGTAAGCTTAAGGGTAAAAGCAAGGGTTAGGGTAAGGGTAAGAGTAAGGGTAAGGGTAAGGGTAAGGGTAAGGGTAAGGGTAAGGGTAAGCTTAAGGGTAAAAGCAAGGGTAAGGGTGAGGGTAAGGGTAAGGGTAAGGGTAAGTGTAAGGGTAAGGGTAAGCTTAAGGGTAAAAGCAAGGACAAGGGTAAGGGTAAGGGTAAGGGTAAGGGTAAGGGTAAGGGTAAGGGTAAGGGTAAGGGTAAGTGTAAGGGTAAGCTTAAGGGTAAAAGCAAGGGTAAGGGTAAGGGTAAGGGTAAGGGTGAGCCTAAGGGTAAAAGCAAGGGTAACGGTAAGGGTAAGGGTAAGGGTAAGCTTAAGGGTAAAAGCAAGGGTAAGGGTAAGGGTAAGGGTAAGGGTAAGGGTAAGGGTAAGGGTAAGCTTAAGGGTAAAAGCAAGGGTAAGGGTAAGGGTAAGGGTAAGGGTAAGGGTTAGGGTAAGGTTAAGCTTAAGGGTAAAAGCAAGGGTAGGGGTAAGGGTAAGGGTAAGGGAAAGGGTAAGGGTAAGGGTAAGCTTAAGGGTAAAAGCAAGGGTAAGGGTAAGGGTAAGGGTAAGGGTAAGGGTAAGGGTAAGGGTAAGGGTAAGGGTAAGGGTAAGGATAAGGGTGAGGGTAAGGGTAAGGGTAAGCTTAAGGGTAAAAGCAAGGGTAAGGGTAAGGGTAAGGGTAAGGGTAAGGGTAAGGGTAAGGATAAGGGTAAAGGTAAGGGTAAGCCTAAGGGTAAAAGCAAGGGTAAGGGTAAGGGTAAGGGTAAGGGTAAGGTTAAGGGTAAGGGTAAGGGTAAGGGTAAGGGTAAGGGTAAGCTTAAGGGTAAAAGCAAGGGTAAGGGTAAGGGTAAGGGTAAGGGTAAGGGTAAGGGTAAGGGTAAGGGTAAGCTTAAGGGTAAGGGTAAGGGTAAGGGTAAGCTTAAGGGTAAAAGCAAGGGTAGGGTAAGGGTAAGGGTAAGGGTAAGGGTAAGGGTAAACTTAAGGGTAAAAGCAAGGGTAAGGGTAAGGGTAAGGGTAAGGGTAAGGGTAAGGGTAAGGGTAAGGGTAAGGGTAAGGGTAAGGGTAAGGGTAGGGGTAAGCTTAAGGGTAAGGGTAAGGGTAAGGGTAAGGGTAAGCTTAAGGGTAAAAGCAAGGGTTAGGGTAAGGGTAAGGGTAAGGGTAAGGGTAAGGGTAAGCTTAAGGGTAAAAGCAAGGGTAAGGGTGAGGGTAAGGGTAAGGGTAAGGGTAAGGTTAAGCTTAAGGGTAAAAGCAAGGGTAAGGGTAAGGTAAGGGTAAGGGTAAGGGTAAGGGTAAGGGTAAGGGTAAGGGTAAGCCTAAGGGTAAAAGCAAGGGTAAGGGTGAGGGTAAGGGTAAGGGTAAGGGTAAGCTTAAGGGTAAAAGCAAGGGTAAGGGTAAGGGTAAGGGTAAGGGTAAGGGTAAGGGTAAGGGTAAGGGTAAGGGTAAGGGTAAGGGTAAGGGTAAGCTTAAGGGTAAAAGCAAGGTAAGAGTAAGGGTAAGGGTAAGGGTAAGGTAAGGGTAAGGTAAGGGTAAGGGTAAGGGTAAGGTTAAGCTTAAGGGTAAAAGCAAGGGTAGGGTAAGGGTAAGGGTAAGGGTAAGGGTTAGGGTAAGGGTAAGGGTAAGGGTAAGGGTAAGGGTAAGCTTAAGGGTAAAAGCAAGGGTAAGGGTAAGGGTAAGGGTAAGGGTAAGGGTAAGGGTAAGGGTAAGGGTAAGGGTAAGGGTAAGGGTAAGGGTAAGGGTAAGGGTAAGGGTAAGGGTAAGGGTAAGGGTAAGGGTAAGGGTAAGGGTAAGGGTAAGGGTAAGGGTAAGGGTAAAAGCAAGGGTAAGGGTAAGGGTAAGGGTAAGGGTAAGGGTAGGGGTAAGGGTAAGGGTAAGGGTAAGGGTAAGGGTAAGGGTAAGGGTAAGCTTAAGGGTAAAAGCAAGGGTAAGGGTAAGGGTAAGGGTAAGGGTAAGGGTGAAGGTAAGGGTAAGCCTAAGGGTAAAAGCAAGGGTAAGGGTAAGGGTAAGGGTAAGGGTAAGGGTAAGGGTAAGGGTAAGGGTAAGGGTGAGCTTAAGGGTAAAAGCAAGAGTAAGGGTAAGGGTAAGGGTAAGGGTAAGGGTAAGGGTAAGGGTAAGGGTAAGGGTAAGGGTAAGGGTAAGGGTAAGGGTAAGGGTAAATTAAGGGTAAGGGTAAGGGTAAGGGTAAGGGTAAGCTTAAGGGTAAAAGCAAGGGTAAAGGTAAGGGTAAGGGTAAGGGTAAGGGTAAGCTTAAGGGTAAAGCAAGGGTAAGGGTAAGGGTAAGGGTAAGGGTAAGGGTAAGGGTAAGGGTAAGGGTAAGGGTAAGGGTAAGGGTGAGGGTAAGCTTAAGGGTAAGGGTAAGGGTAAGGGTAAGGGTAAGCTTAAGGGTAAAAGCAAGGGTAAGGTAAGGGTAAGGGTAAGGGTAAGGGTAAGCTTGAGGGTAAAAGCAAGGGTAAGGGTAAGGGTAAGGGTAAGGGTAAGGGTAAGGGTAAGGGTAAGCTCAAGGGTAAATGCAAGGGTAAGGGTAAGGGTAAGGGTAAGGGTAAGGGTAAGGGTAAGGGTAAGGGTAAAGGTAAGGGTAAGCCTAAGGGTAAAAGCAAGGGTAAGGGTAAGGGTAAGGGTAAGGGTAAGGGTAAGGGTAAGGGTAAGGGTAAGGGTAAGGGTAAGGGTAAGGGTAAGGGTAAGGGTAAGGGTAAGGGTAAGGGTAAGGGTAAGCTTAAGGGTAAAAGCAAGGGTAAGGGTAAGGGTAAGGGTAAGGGTAAGCCTAAGGGTAAAAACAAGGGTAAGGGTAAGGTAAGGGTAAGGGTAAGGGTAAGGGTAAGGGTAAGGGTAAGGGTAAGCTTAAGGGTAAAAGCAAGGGTAAGGGTAAGGGTAAGGTTAAGGTAAGGGTAAGGGTAAGCTTAAGGGTAAAAGCAAGGGTAAGGGTAAGGGTAAGGGTAAGGGTAAGGGTAAGGGTAAGGGTAAGGGTAAGGGTAAGGGTAAGGGTAAGGGTAAGGGTAAGCTTAAGGTAAAAGCAAGGGTAAGGGTAAGGGTAAGGGTAAGGGTAAGGGTAAGGGTAAGGGTAAGCTTAAGGGTAAAAGCAAGGGTAAGGGTAAGGGTAAGGGTAAGGGTAAGGGTAAGGGTAAGGGTAAGGGTAAAGTTAAGGGTAAGCCTAAGGGTAAAAGCAAGGGTTAGGGTAAGGGTAAGGGTAAGGGTAAGGGTAAGGGTAAGGGTAAGGGTAAGGTAAGGGTAAGGGTAAGGGTAAGGGTAAGGGTAAGGGTAAGGGTAAGGGTAAGGGTAAGGGTAAGGGTAAGGGTAAGGGTAAGGGTAAGGGTAAGGGTAAGGGTAAGGGTAAGGGTAAGGGTAAGGGTAAGCTTAAGGGTAAAAGCAAGGGTAAGGGTAAGGGTAAGGGTAAGGGTAAGGCTAAGGGTGAAAGCAAGGGTAAGGGTAAGGGTTAGGGTAAGGGTAAGGGTAAGCTTAAGGGTAAAAGCAAGGTAAGGGTAAGGGTAAGGGTAAGGGTAAGGGTAAGGGTAAGGGTAAGGGTAAGGGTAAGGGTAAGGGTAAGGGTAAGGGTAAGGGTAAGGGTAAGGGTAAGCTTAAGGGTAAAAGCAAGGCTAAGGGTAAGGGTAAGGGTAAGGGTAAGGGTAAGGGTAAGGGTAAGGGTAAGCTTAAGGGTAAAAGCAAGGGTAAGGGTAAGGGTAAGGGTAAGGGTAAGGGTAAGGTAAGGGTAAGGGTAAGGGTAAGGGTAAAGGTAAGGGTAAGCCTAAGGGTAAAAGCAAGGGTTAGGGTAAGGGTAAGGGTAAGTGTAAGGGTAAGGGTAAGGGTAAGGGGTAAGGGTAAGGGTAAGGGTAAGGGTAAGGGTAAGGGTAAGGGTAAGGGTAAGGGTAAGGGTAAGGGTAAGGGTAAGGGTAAGGGTAAGGGTAAGGGTAAGGGTAAGGGTAAGGGTAAGGGTAAGGGTAAGGGTAAGGGTAAGGGTAAGGGTAAGGGTAAGGGTAAGGGTAAGGGTAACGGTAAGGGTAAGCTTAAGGGTAAAAGCAAGGGTAAGGGTAAGGGTGAGGGTAAGGGTAAGCCTAAGGGTAAAAGCAAGGGTAAGGGTAAGAGTAAGGGTAAGGGTGAGGGTAAGCTTAAGGGTAAAAGCAAGGGTATGGGTAAGGGTAAGGGTAAGGGTAAGGGTAAGCTTAAGGGTAAAAGCAAGGGTAAGGGTAAGGGTAAATGTAAGGGTAAGGGTAAGGGTAAGGGTAAGCTTAAGGGTAAAAGCAAGGGTAAGGGTAAGGGTAAGGGTAAGCTTAAGGGTAAAGGCAAGGGTAAGGGTAAGGGTAAGGGTAAGGGTAAGCTTAAGGGTAAAAGCAAGGGAAGGGTAAGGGTAAGGGTAAGGGTAAGGGTAAGGGTAAGGGTAAGGGTAAGGGAAAGGGTAAGGGTAAGCTTAAGGGTAAAAGCAAGGGAAAGGGTAAGGGTAAGGGTAAGGGTAAGGGTAAGAGTAAGGGTAAGCTTAAGGGTAAAATCAAGGGTAAGGTAAGGGTAAGGGTAAGGGTAAGGGTAAGGGTAAGGGTAAGGGTAAGGGTAAGGTAAGGGTAAGGGTAAGGGTAAGGGTAAGGGTAAAGGTAAGGGTAAGCCTAAGGGTAAAAGCAAGGGTAAGGGTAAGGGTAAGGGTAAGGGTAAGGTAAGGGTAAGGGTAAGGGTAAGGGTAAGGGTAAGGGTAAGGGTAAGGGTAAGGGTAAGGGTAAGGGTAAGGGTAAGGGTAAGGGTAAGGGTAAGGGTAAGGGTAAGGGTAAGGGTAAGGGTAAGGGTAAGGGTAAGGTAAGCCTAAGGGTAAAAGCAAGGGTAAGGGTAAGGGTAAGGGTAAGGGTAAGGGTAAGCTTAAGGGTAAAAGCAAGGGTAAGGGTAAGGGTAAGGTAAGCTTAAGGGTAAAAGCAAGGGTAAGGGTAAGGGTAAGGGTAAGGGTAAGGGTAAGGGTAAGGGTAAGGGTAAGGGTAAGGGTAAGGGTAAGGGTAAGGGTAAGGGTAAAGGTAAGGGTGAGCCTAAGGGTAAAAGACAAGGGTAAGGGTAAGGGTAAGGGTAAGGGTAAGGGTAAGGGTAAGGGTAAGGGTAAGGGTAAGGGTAAGGGTAAGGGTAAGGGTAAGGGTAAGGGTAAGGGTAAGGGTAAGCTTAAGGGTAAAAGCAAGGGTAAGGGTAAGGGTAAGGGTAAGTGTAAGGGTAAGGGTAAGGGTAAGGGTAAGGGTAAGGTAAGGGTAAGGGTAAGGGTAAGGGTAAGCTTAAGGGTAAAAGTAAGGGTAAGGGTAAGGGTAAGGGTAAGGGTAAGGGTAAGGGTAAGGGTAAGGGTAAGGGTAAGGGTAAGGGTAAGCTTAAGGGTAAAAGCAAGGGTAAGGGTAAGGGTAAGGGTAAGGGTAAGGGTAAGGGTAAAGGTAAGGGTAAGCCTAAGGGTAAAAGCAAGGGTAAGGGTAAGGGTAAGGGTAAGGGTAAGGGTAAGGGTAAGGGTAAGGGTAAGGGTAAGGGTAAGGGTAAGGGTAAGGGTAAGCTTAAGGGTAAAAGCAAGGGTAAGGGTGAGGGTAAGGGTAAGGGTAAGGGTAAGGGTAAGGGTAAGGGTAAGGGTAAGGGTAAGGGTAAGCTTAAGGGTAAGGGTAAGGGTAAGGGTAAAGGTAAGCTTAAGGGTAAAAGCAAGGGTAAGGGTAAGGGTAAGGGTAAGGGTAAGGGTAAGGGTAAGCTTAAGGGTAAAAGCAAGGGTAAGGGTAAGGGTAAGGGTAAGGGTAAGGGTAAGGGTAAGGGTAAGGGTAAGGGTAAGGGTAAGGGTAAGGGTAAGCTTAAGGGTAAGGGTAAGGGTAAGGGTAAGCTTAAGGGTAAAAGCAAGGGTAAGGGTAAGGGTAAGGGTAAGGGTAAGGGTAAGGGTAAGGGTAAGGGTAAGGATAAGGGTAAGGGTAAGGGTAAGCTTAAGGGTAAAAGCAAGGGTAAGGGTAAGGGTAAGGGTAAGGGTAAGGGTAAGCTTAAGGGTAAAAGCAAGGGTAAGGGTAAGGGTAAGGGTAAGGGTAAGGGTAAGGGTAAGGGTAAGGGTAAGGGTAAAGGTAAAAGGTAAGGGTAAGCCTAAGGGTAAAAGCAAGGGTAAGGGTAAGGGTAAGGGTAAGGGTAAGGGTAAGGGTAAGGGTAAGGGTAAGGGTAAGGGTAAGGGTAAGGGTAAGGGTAAGGGTAAGGGTAAGGGTAAGGGTAAGGGTAAGGGTAAGGGTAAGGGTAAGCTTAAGGGTAAAAGCAAGGGTGAGGGTAAGGGTAAGGGTAAGGGTAAGGGTAAGGGTAAGGGTAAGGGTAAGGGTAAGGGTAAGGGTAAGGGTGAGGGTAAGGGTAAGGGTAAGCTTAAGGGTAAGGCTAGGGGTAAGGGTAAGGGTAAGCTTAAGGGTAAAGGCAAGGGTAAGGGTAAGGGTAAGGGTAAGGGTAAGGGTAAGGGTAAGGGTAAGGGTAAGCTTAAGGGTAAATGCAAGTGTAAGGGTAAGGGTAAGAGTAAGGGTAAGGGTAAGGGTAAGGGTAAGGGTAAGGGTAAGGGTAAGGGTAAGGGTAAGCTTAAGGGTTAAAGCAAGGGTAAGGGTAAGGGTAAGGGTAAGGGTGAGGGTAAGGGTAAGGGTAAGGGTAAGGGTAAGGGTAAGGGTAAGGGTAAGGGTAAGGGTAAGGGTAAGGGTAAGGGTAAGGGTAAGGGTAATGGTAAAGGTAAGGGTAAGCCTAAGGGTAAAAGCAAGGGTAAGGGTAAGGGTAAGGGTAAGGGTAAGCTTAAGTGTAAAAGCAAGGGTAAGGGTAAGGGTAAGGGTAAGGGTAAGCCTGAGGGTAAAAGCAAGGGTAAGGGTAAGGGTAAGGGTAAGGGTAAGGGTAAGCTTAAGGGTAAAAGCAAGGGTAAGGGTAAGGGTAAGGGTAAGGGTAAGGGTAAGCTTAAGGGTAAAAGCAAGGGTAAGGGTAAGGGTAAGGGTAAGGGTAAGGGTTAGGGTAAGGGTAAGGGTAAGGGTAAGGGTAAGGGTAAGGGTAAGGGTTAGGGTAAGGGTACCCTTACCCTTACCCTTACCCTTACCCTTACCCTTACCCTTACCCTTACCCTTGCTTTTACCCTTAAGCTTACCCTTACCCTTACCCTTACCCTTACCCTTCCCCTTACCCTTACACTTACCCTTACCCTTATCCTTGCTTTTACCCTTAGGCTTACCCTTACCTTTACCCTTACCCTTACCCTTACCCTTACCCTTACCCTTACCCTTGCTTTTACCCTTAAGCTTACCCTTACCCTTACCCTTACCCTTACCCTTAAGCTTACCCTTACCCTTACCCTTACCCTTACCCTTACCCTTACCCTTACCCTTACCCTTACCCTTGCTTTTACCCTTAACCTTACCCTTACCCTTACCCTTACCCTTACCCTTGCTTTTACCCTTAAGCTTACCCTTACCCTTACCCTTACCCTTACCCTTAAGCTTTCCCTTACCCTTACCCTTACCCTTACCCTTACCCTTACCCTTACCCTTACCCTTACCCTTACCCTTACCCTTACCCTTACCCTTACCCTTACCCTTACCCTTACCCTTACCCTTACCCTTACCCTTACCCTTACCCTTGCTTTTACCCTTAAGCTTACCCTTACCCTTACCCTTACCCTTACCCTTAAGCTTACCCTTACCCTAACCCTTACCCTTACCCTCACCCTTACTCTTACCCTTGCTTTTACCCTTAAGCTTACCCTTACCCTTACCCTTACCCTTACCCTTAAGCTTACCCTTACCCTTACCCTTACCCTTACCCTTACCCTTGCTTTTACCCTTAAGCTTACCCTTACCCTTACCCTTACCCTTACCCTTAAGCTTACCCTTACCCTTACCCTTACCCTTACCCTTACCCTTACCCTTACCCTTACCCTTACCCTTACCCTTACCCTTACCCTTGCTTTTACCCTTAAGCTTACCCTTACCCTTACCCTTACCCTTACCCTTGCTTTTACCCTTAAGCTTACCCTTACCCTTACCCTTACCCTTACCCTTAAGCTTACCCTTACCCTTACCCTTACCCTTACCCTTACCCTTACCCTTACCCTTACCCTTACCCTTACCCTTACCCTTACCCTTACCCTTACCCTTACCCTTGCTTTTACCCTTAAGCTTACCCTTACCCTTACCCTTAACCTTACCCTTACCCTTACCCTTACCCTTACCCTTACCCTTGCTTTTACCCTTAGGCTTACCCTTACCTTTACCCTTACCCTTACCCTTACCCTTACCCTTACCCTTACCCTTACCCTTACCCTTACCCTTACCTTTACCCTTACCCTTGCTTTTACCCTCAAGCTTACCCTTACCCTTACCCTTACCCTTACCCTTACCCTTACTCTTGCTTTTACCCTTAAGCTTACCCTTACCCTTACCCTTACCCTTACCCTTACCCTTGCTTTAACCCTTAGGCTTACCCTTACCTTTTCCCTTACCCTTACCCTTGCTTTTACCCTTAATCTTATCCTTACCCTTACCCTTACCCTTACCCTTACCCTTACCCTTACCCTTACCCTTACCCTTACCCTTACCCTTACCCTTACCCTTACCCTTACCCTAACCCTTACCCTTACCCTTACCCTTACCCTTACCCTTACCCTTACCCTTACCCTTGCTTTTACCCTTAGGCTTACCCTTACCTTTACCCTTACCCTTACCCTTACCCTTACTCTTACCCTTGCTTTTACCCTTAAGCTTACCCTTACCCTTACCCTTACCCTTACCCTTACCCTTACCCTTACCCTTACCCTTACCCTTGCTTTTACCCTTAAGCTTACCCTTATCCTTACCCTTACCCTTACCCTTACCCTTACCCTTACCCTTACCCTTACCCTTACCCTTACCCTTACCCTCACCCTTGCTTTTACCCTTAAGCTTACCCTTACCCTTACCCTTACCCTTACCCTTACCCTTACCCTTGCTTTTACCCTTAAGCTTACCCTTACCCTTACCCTTACCCTCACCCTTACCCTTGCTTTTACCCTTAGGCTTACCCTTACCCTTACCCTTACCCTTACCCTTGCTTTTACCCTTAAGCTTACCCTTACCCTTACCCTTACCCTTACTCTTACCCTTACCCTTACCCTTACCCTTACCCTTAGCCTTACCCTTGCTTTTACCCTTAGGCTTACCCTTACCTTTACCCTTACCCTTACCCTCACCCTTACCCTTACCCTTACCCTTACCCTTACCCTTACCCTTACCCTTACCCTTGCTTTTACCCTTAAGCTAACCCTTACCCTTACCCTTACCCTTAACCTTAACCTTACCCTTACCCTTGCTTTTACCCTTAAGCTCACCCTTACCCTTACCCTTACCCTTACCCTTACACTTACCCTTACCCTGACCCTCACCCTTGCTTTTACCCTTAAGCTTACCCTTACCCTTACCCTTACCCTTAAGCTTACCCTTACCCTTACCCTTACCCTTACACTTACCCTTACCCTTACCCTTGCTTTTACCCTTAAGCTTACCCTTACCCTTACCCTTACCCTTACCCTTACCCTTGATTTTACCCTTAAGCTTACCCTTACCCTTACCCTTACCCTTACCCTTACCCTTACCCTTGCTTTTACCCTTAGGCTTACCCTTACCTTTACCCTTACCCTTACCCTTACCCTTACTCTTACCCTTGCTTTTACCCTTAAGCTTACCCTTACCCTTACCCTTACCCTTACCCTTACCCTTACCCTTACCCTTACCCTTACCCTTGCTTTTACCCTTAAGCTTACCCTTATCCTTACCCTTACCCTTACCCTTACCCTTACCCTTACCCTTACCCTTACCCTTACCCTTACCCTTACCCTCACCCTTGCTTTTACCCTTAAGCTTACCCTTACCCTTACCCTTACCCTTACCCTTACCCTTACCCTTGCTTTTACCCTTAAGCTTACCCTTACCCTTACCCTTACCCTCACCCTTACCCTTGCTTTTACCCTTAGGCTTACCCTTACCCTTACCCTTACCCTTACCCTTGCTTTTACCCTTAAGCTTACCCTTACCCTTACCCTTACCCTTACTCTTACCCTTACCCTTACCCTTACCCTTACCCTTAGCCTTACCCTTGCTTTTACCCTTAGGCTTACCCTTACCTTTACCCTTACCCTTACCCTCACCCTTACCCTTACCCTTACCCTTACCCTTACCCTTACCCTTACCCTTACCCTTGCTTTTACCCTTAAGCTAACCCTTACCCTTACCCTTACCCTTAACCTTAACCTTACCCTTACCCTTGCTTTTACCCTTAAGCTCACCCTTACCCTTACCCTTACCCTTACCCTTACACTTACCCTTACCCTGACCCTCACCCTTGCTTTTACCCTTAAGCTTACCCTTACCCTTACCCTTACCCTTAAGCTTACCCTTACCCTTACCCTTACCCTTACACTTACCCTTACCCTTACCCTTGCTTTTACCCTTAAGCTTACCCTTACCCTTACCCTTACCCTTACCCTTACCCTTGATTTTACCCTTAAGCTTACCCTTACCCTTACCCTTACCCTTAAGCTTACCCTTACCCTTACATTTACCCTTACCCTTGACCTTACCCTTACCCTTGCTTTTACCCTTAAGCTTACCCTTACCCTTACCCTTACCCTTACCCTTACCCTTACCCTTAACCTTACCCTTACCCTTACCCTTACCCTTACCCTTACCCTTGCTTTTACCCTTAGGCTTACCCTTACCTTTACCCTTACCATTACCCTTACCCTTACCCTAACCCTTACCCTTACCCTTGCTTTTACCCTTAAGCTTACCCTTACCCTTACCCTTACCCTTACCCTTACCCTTACCCTTACCCTTACCCTTACCCTTACTCTTACCCTTACCCTTGCTTTTACCCTTAAGCTTACCCTTACCCTTACCCTTACTCTTACCCTTACGCTTACCCTTACCCTTACCCTTGCTTTTACCCTTAAGCTTACCCTTACCCTTACCTTTACCCTTACCCTTACCCTTACCCTTACCCTTACCCTTACCCTTACCCTTACCCTTACCCTTACCCTTGCTTTTACCCTTAAGCTTACCCTTACCTTTAGCCTTACCCTTACCCTTACCCTTACCCTTAACCTTACCCTTGCTTTTACCCTTAAGCTTACCCTTACCCTTACCCTTACCCTTACCCTTACCCTTACCCTTGCTTTTACCCTTAAGCTTACCCTTACCCTTACCCTTACCCTTACACTTACCCTTGCTTTTACCCTTAGGCTTACCCTTACCCTTACCCTTACCCTTACCCTTAAGCTTACCCTTACCCTTACCCTTACCCTTACCCTTACCCTTACCCTTACCCTTACCCTTACCCTTACCCTTACCCTTGCTTTTACCCTTAAGATTACCCTTACCCTTACCCTTACCCTTACCCTTACCCTTACCCTTACCCTTACCCTTACCCTTGCTTTGACCCTTAGGCTTACCCTTACCTTTACCCTTACCCTTACCCTTACCCTTACCCTTACCCTTACCCTTACCCTTACCCTTACCCTTACCCTTGCTTTTACCCTTAAGCTTACCCTTACCCTTACCCTTACCCTTACCCTCACCCTTACCCTTGCTTTTACCCTTAAGCTTACACTTACCCTTACCCTTACCCTTACCCTTACCCTTGCTTTTACCCTTAGGCTTACCCTTACCCTTACCCTTACCCTTACCCTTGCTTTTACCCTTAAGCTTACCCTTACCCTTACCCTTACCCTTACCCTTACCCTTACCCTTACCCTTACCCTTACACTTACCCTTACCCTTACCCTTACCCTTACCCTTACCCTTACCCTTACCCTTACCCTTACCCTTGCTTTTACCCTTAGGCTTAACCTTACCTTTACCCTTACCCTTACCCTTACCCTTACCCTTACCCTTACCCTTACCCTTACCCTTACCCTTACCCTTACCCTTACCCTTACCCTTACCCTTGCTTTTACCCTTAAGCTTACCCTTACCCTTACCCTTACCCTTACCCTTACCCTTACCCTTACCCTTGCTTTTAGCCTTAAGCTTACCCTTACCCTTACCCTTACCCTTACCCTCACCCTTACCCTTACCCTTACCCTTGCTTATACCCTTAAGCTTACCCTTACCCTTACCCTTACCCTTACCCCTACCCTTACCCTTACCCTTACCCTTACCCTTACCCTTACCCTTACCCTTACCCTTACCCTTACCCTTACCCTTACCCTTACCCTTACCCTTACCCTTACCCTTGCTTTTACCCTTGGGCTTACCCTTACCTTTACCCTTACCCTTACCCTTACCCTTACCCTTACCCTTACCCTTACCCTTGCTTTTACCCTTAAGCTTACCCTTACCCTTACCCTTACCCTTACCCTTACCCTAACCCTTACCCTTGCTTTTACCCTTAAGCTTACCCTTACCCTTACCCTTACCCTTACCCTTACCCTTACCCTTACCCTTACCCTTACCCTTGCTTTTACCCTTAAGCTTACCCTTACCCTTACCCTTACCCTTACCCTTACCCTTACCCTTACCCTTACCCTTATCCTTACCCTTGCTTTTACCCTTAAGCTTACCCTTACCCTTACCCTTACCCTTACCCTTACCCTTACCCTTACACTTACCCTTACCCTTACCCTTACCCTTGCTTTTACTCTTAGGCTTACCCTTACCTTTGCCCTTACCCTTACCCTTACCCTTACCCTCACCCTTACCCTTACCCTTGCTTTTACCCTTAAGCTTACCCTTACCCTTACCCTTACCCTTACCCTTACCCTTGCTTTTACCCTTAAGCTTACCCTTACCCTTACCCTTAACCTTACCCTTACCCTTGCTTTTACCCTTAGGCTTACCCTTACCCTTACCCTTACCCTTACCCTTGCTTTTACCCTTAAGCTTACCCTTACCCTTACCCTTACTCTTACCCTTACCCTTACCCTTACCCTTACCCTTACCCTTACCGTTACCCTTACCCTTACCCTTACCCTTACCCTTGCTTTTACCCTTAGGCTTACCCTTACCTTTACCCTTACCCTAACCCTTACCCTTACCCTTACCCTTACCCTTACCCTTGCTTTTACCCTTAAGCTTACCCTTACCCTTACCCTTACCCTTACCCTTACCCTTACCCTTACCCTTAAGCTTACCCTTACCCTTGCTTTTACCCTTAAGCTTACCCTTACCCTTACCCTTACCCTTACCCTTACCCTTACCCTTACCCTTACCCTTACCCTTACCCTTACCCTTACCCTTGCTTTTACCCTTAAGCTTACCCTTACCCTTACCCTTACCCTTACCCTTACCCTTACCCTTACCCTTACCCTTACCCTTACCCTTACCCTTACCCTTACCCTTACCCTTACCCTTACCCTTGCTTTTACCCTTAGGCTTACCCTTACCTTTACCCTTACCCTTACCCTTACCCTTACCCTTGCTTTTACCCTTAAGCTTACCCTTACCCTTACCCTTACCCTTAAGCTTACCCTTACCCTTACCCTTACCCTTACCCTTACCCTTACCCTTACCCTTACCCTTACCCTTACCCTTACCCTTACCCTTACCCTTGCTTTTACCCTTAAGCTTACCCTTACCCTTACCCTTACCCTTACCCTTACCCTTGCTTTTACCCTTAAGCTTACCCTTACCCTTACCCTTACCCTTAAGCTTACCCTTACCCTTACCCTTACCCTTACCCTTACCCTTACCCTTACCCTTACCCCTACCCTTACCCTTACCCTTACCCTTACCCTTACCCTTACCCTTACCCTTACCCTTACCCTTGCTTTTACCCTTAAGCTTACCCTTACCCTTACCCTTACCCTTACCCTTAAGCTTACCCTTACCCTTACCCTTACCCTTACCCTTAACCTTACCCTTGCTTTTACCCTTAAGCTTACCCTTACCCTTACCCTTACCCTTACCCTTAAGCTTACCCTTACCCTTACCCTTACCCTTACCCTTACCCTTGCTTTTACCCTTAAGCTTAGCCTTACCCTTACCCTTACCCTTACCCTTAAGCTTACCCTTACCCTTACCCTTACCCTTACCCTTACCCTTACCCTTACCCTTGCTTTTACCCTTAAGCTTACCCTTACCCTTACCCTTACCCTTACCCTTGCTTTTACCCTTAAGCTTACCCTTACCCTTACCCTTAAGCTTACCCTTACCCTTACCCTTAAGCTTACCCTTACCCTTACCCTTACCCTTACCCTTACCCTTACCCTTACCCTTGCTTTTACCCTTAAGCTTACCCTTACCCTTACCCTTACCCTTACCCTTACCCTTACCCTTACCCTTACCCTTACCCTTACCCTTACCCTTACCCTTGCTTTTACCCTTAGGCTTACCCTTACCTTTACCCTTACCCTTACCCTTACCCTTACCCTTACCCTTACCCTTACCCTTACCCTTACCCTTGCTTTTACCCTTAAGCTTACCCTTACCCTTACCCTTACCCTTACCCTTACCCTTACCCTTGCTTTTACCCTTAAGCTTACCCTTACCCTTACCCTAACCCTAACCCTTACCCTTGCTTTTACCCTTAGGCTTACCCTTACCCTTACCCTTACCCTTACCCTTGCTTTTACCCTTAGGCTTACCTTTACCCTTACCCTTACCCTTACCCTTACCCTTACCCTTACCCTTACCCTTACCCTTACCCTTACCCTTACCCTTACCCTTACCCTTACCCTTACCCTTACCCTTACCCTTACCCTTACCCTTACCCTTGCTTTTACCCTTAGGCTTACCCTTACCATTACCCTTACCCTTACCCTTACCCTTACCCTTGCTTTTACCCTTAAGCTTACCCTTACCCTTACCCTTACCCTTACCCTTACCCTTACCCTTACCCTAACCCTTACCCTTACCCTTACCCTTACCCTTGCTTTTACCCTTAAGCTTACCCTTACCCTTACCCTTACCCTTACCCTTACCCTTACCCTTACCCTTACCCTTACCCTTACCCTTACCCTCACCCTTGCTTTTACCCTTAAGCTTACCCTTACCCTTACCCTTACTCTTACCCTTACCCTTACCCTTGCTTTTACCCTTAAGCTTACCCTTACCCTTACCCTTACCCTTACCCTTACCCTTGCTTTTACCCTTAGGCTTACCCTTACCCTTACCCTTACCCTTACCCTTGCTTTTACCCTTAAGCTTACCCTTACTCTTACCCTTACCCTTACTCTTACCCTTACCCTTACCCTTACCCTTACCCTTGCTTTTACCCTTAGGCTTACCCTTACCTTTGCCCTTACCCTTACCCTTACCCTTACCCTTACCCTTACCCTTACCCTTACCCTTACCCTTACCCTTACCCTTGCTTTTACCCTTAAGCTTACCCTTACCCTTACCCTTACCCTTACCCTTACCCTTACCCTTACCCTTACCCTTACCCTTACCCTTACCCTTACCCTAACCCTTGCTTTTACCCTTAAGCTCACCCTTACCCTTACCCTTACCCTTACCCTTACCCTTACCCTTACCCTTACCCTTACTCTTACCCTTACCCTTGCTTTTACCCTTAAGCTTACCCTTACCCTTACCCTTACCCTTACCCTTAAGCTTACCCTTACCCTTACCCATACCCTTACCCTTACCCTTACCCTTACCCTTACCCTTGCTTTTACCCTTAAGCTTACCCTTACCCTTACCCTTACCCTTACCCTTACCCTTGCTTTTACCCTTAAGCTTACCCTTACCCTTACCCTTACCCTTACCCTTAAGCTTACCCTTACCCTTACCCTTACCCTTACCCTTACCCTTACCCTTACCCTTGCTTTTACCCTTAAGCTTACCCTTACCCTTACCCTTACCCTTACCCTTACCCTTACCCTTACCCTTACCCTTACCCTTACCCTTACCCTTACCCTTACCCTTACCCTTACCCTTACCCTTACCCTTGCTTTTACCCTTAGGCTTACCCTTACCTTTACCCTTACCATTACCCTTACCCTTACCCTTACCCTTACCCTTACCCTTACCCTTGCTTTTACCCTTAAGCTTACCCTTACCCTTACCCTTACCCTTACCCTTACCCTTACCCTTACCCTTACCCTTACCCTTACCCTTACCCTTACCCTTACCCTTACCCTTACCCTTACCCTTACCCTTACCCTTACCCTTACCTTTACCCTTGCTTTTACCCTTAAGCTTACCCTTACCCTTACCCTTACCCTTACCCTTACCCTTACCCTTACCCTTGCTTTTACCCTTAAGCTTACCCTTACCCTTACTCTTACCCCTACCCTTACCCTTACTCTTACCCTTACCCTTACCCTTACCCTTACCCTTACCCTTGCTTTTACCCTTAGGCTTACCCTCACCTTTACCCTTACCCTTACCCTTACCCTTGCTTTTACCCTTAAGCTTACCCTTACCCTTACCCTTACCCTTACCCTTACCCTTAGCCTTACCCTTGCTTTTACCCTTAAGCTTACCCTTACCCTTACCCTTACCCTTACCCTTACCCTTGCTTTTACCCTTAGGCTTACCCTTACCCTTACCCTTACCCTTACCCTTAAGCTTACCCTTACCCTTACCCTTACCCTTACCCTTACCCTTACCCTCACCCTTACCCTTACCCTTACCCTTACCCTTGCTTTTACCCTTAAGCTTACCCTTACCCTTACCCTTACCCTTACCCTTACCCTTACCCTTACCCTTACCCTTACCCTTACCCTTACCCTTACCCTTACCCTTACCCTTACCCTTAAGGGTAAGGGTAAGGGTAAGCTTAAGGGTAAAAGCAACGGAAAGGGTAAGGGTAAGGGTAAGGGTAAGGGTAAGGGTAAGCTTAAGGGTAAGGGTAAGGGTAAGGGTAAGCTTAAGGGTAAAAGCAAGGGTAAGGTTAAGGGTAAGGGTAAGGGTAAGGGTAAGGGTAAGGGTAAGCTTAAGGGTAAGGATAAGGGTAAGGGTAAGGGTAAGCTTAAGGGTAAAAGCAAGGGTAAGGGTAAGGGTAAGGGTAAGGGTAAAGGTAAGGGTAAGGGTAAGGGTAAGGGTAAGGGTAAGGGTAAGGGTAAGCTTAAGGGTAAGGGTAAGGGTAAGGGTAAGCTTTAGGGTAAAAGCAAGGGTAAGGGTAAGGGTTAGGGTAAGGGTAAGGGTAAGCTTAAGGGTAAAAGTAAGGGTAAGGGTAAGGGTAAGGGTAAGGGTAAGGGTAAGGGTAAGGGTAAGGGTAAGGGTAAGGGTAAGGGTAAGGGTAAGGGTAAGGGTAAGCTTAAGGGTAAGGGTAAGGGTAAGGGTAAGCTTAAGGGTAAAAGCAAGGGTAAGGGTAAGGGTAAGGGTAAGGGTAAGGGTAAAGGTAAGGGTAAGCCTAACGGTAAAAGCAAGGGTAAGGGTAAGGGTAAGGGTAAGGGTAAGGGTAAGGGTAAGGGTAAGGGTAAGGGTAAGGGTAAGCTTAAGGGTAAAAGCAAGGGTAAGGGTAAGGGTAAGGGTAAGGGTAAGGGTAAGGGTAAGGGTAAGGGTAAGGGTAAGGGTAAGGGTAAGCTTAAGGGTAAAAGCAAGGGTAAGGGTAAGGGTAAGGGTAAGAGTAAGGGTAAGGGTAAGGGTAAGGGTAAGGGTAAGGGTAAGCTTAAGGGTAAAAGCAAGGGTAAGGGTAAGGGTAAGGGTAAGGGTAAGGGTTAGGGTTAGGGTAAGGGTAAAGGTAAGGGTAAGCCTAAGGGTAAAAGCAAGGGTAAGGGTAAGGGTAAGGGTAAGGGTAAGGGTAAGGGTAAGGGTAAGGGTAAGGGTAAGGGTAAGAGTAAGGGTAAGGGTAAGGGTAAGCTTAAGGGTAAAAGCAAGGGTAAGGGTAAGGGTAAGGGTAAGGGTAAGCCTAAGGGTAAAAGCAAGGGTAAGGGTAAGGTTAAGGGTAAGGGTAAGGGTAAGCTTAAGGGTAAAAGCAAGGGTAAGGGTAAGGGTAAGGGTAAGGGTAAGGGTAAGCTTAAGGGTAAAAGCAAGGGTAAGGGTAAGGGTGAGGGTAAGGGTAAGGGTAAGGGTAAAGGTAAGGGTAAGCCTAAGAGTAAAAGCAAGGGTAAGGGTAAGGGTAAGGGTAAGGGTAAGGGTAAGGGTAAGGGTAAGGGTAAGGGTAAGGGTAAGGGTAAGGGTAAGGGTAAGGGTAAGGGTAAGGGTAAGGGTAAGGGTAAGGGTAAGGGTAAGGGTAAGGGTAAGGGTAAGGGTAAGGGTAAGGGTAAGGGTAAGGGTAAGGGTAAGGGTAAGGGTAAGGGTAAGGGTAAGGGTAAGGGTAAGGGTAAGGGTAAGCTTAAGTGTAAAAGCAAGGGTTAGGGTAAGGGTAAGGGTAAGGGTAAGCTCAAGGGTAAAAGCAAGGGTAAGGGTAAGGGTAAGGGTAAGGGTAAGGGTAAGGGTAAGGGTAAAGGTAAGGGTAAGCCTAAGGGTAAAAGCAAGGGTAAGGGTAAGGGTAAGGGTAAGGGTAAGGGTAAGGGTAAGGGTAAGGGTAAGGGTAAGGGTAAGGGTAAGGGTAAGGGTAAGGGTAAGGGTAAGGGTAAGGGTAAGGGTAAGGGTAAGGGTAAGGGTAAGGGTAAGGGTAAGGGTAAGGGTAAGGGTAAGGGTAAGCTTAAGTGTGAAAGCAAGGGTTAGGGTGAGGGTAAGGGTAAGGGTAAGCCTAAGGGTAAAAGCAAGGGTAAGGGTAAGGGTAAGGGTAAGGGTAAGGGTAAGCTTAAGGGTAAAAGCAAGGGTAAGGGTAAGGGTAAGGGTAAGGGTAAGGGTAAGGGTAAGCTTAAGGGTAAAAGCAAGGGTAAGGGTAAGGGTAAGGGTAAGGGTAAGGGTAAGGGTAAGGGTAAAGGTAAGGGTGAGCCTAAGGGTAAAAGCAAGGGTAAGGGTAAGGGTAAGGGTAAGGGTAAGGGTAAGGGTAAGGGTAAGGGTAAGGGTAAGGGTAAGGGTAAGGGTAAGGGTAAGGGTAAGGGTAAGGGTAAGCTTAAGGGTAAAAGCAAGGGTAAGGGTAAGGGTAAGGGTAAGGGTAAGGGTAAGGGTAAGGGTAAGGGTGAGGGTAAGGGTAAGGGTAAGCTTAAGGGTAAAAGCAAGGGTAAGGGTAAGGGTTAGGGTAAGGGTAAGGGTAAGGGAAAGGGTAAGGGTAAGGGTAAGGGTAAGCTTTAGGGTAAAAGCAAGGGTAAGGGTAAGGGTAAGGGTAAGGGTAAGGGTAAGGGTAAGGCTAAGCTTAAGGGTAAAAGCAAGGGTAAGGGTAAGGGTAAGGGTAAGGGTAAGGGTAAGGGTAAGGGTAAGGGTAAGGGTAAGGGTAAGGGTAAGGGTAAAGGTAAGGGTAAGCCTAAGGGTAAGTGCAAGGGTAAGGGTAAGGGTAAGGGTAAGGGTAAGGGTAAGTGTAAGGGTAAGGGTAAGGGTAAGGGTAAGGGTAAGCTTAAGGGTAAAAGCAAGGGTAAGGGTAAGGGTAAGGGTAAGGGTAAGGGTAAGGGTAAGGGTAAGGGTAAGGTTAAGCTTAAGGGTAAGGAAAAGGGTAAGGGTAAGGGTAAGCTTAAGGGTAAAAGCAAGGGTAAGGGTAAGGGTAAGGGTAAGGGTAAGGGTAAGCTTAAGGGTAAAAGCAAGGGTAAGGGTAAGGGTAAGGGTAAGGGTAAGGGTAAGGGTAAGCTTAAGGGTAAAAGCAAGGGTAAGGGTAAGGGTAAGGGTAAGGGTAAGAGTAAGGGTAAGGGTAAGGGTAAGGTTAAGGGTAAGGGTAAGGGTAAGGGTAAGGGTAAGGGTAAGCTTAAGGGTAAAAGCAAGGGTAAGGGTAAGGGTAAGGGTAAGGGTAAGGGTAAGGGTAAAGGTAAGGGTAAGGGTAAGGGTAAGGGAAAGCTTAAGGGTAAAAGCAAGGGAAAGGGTAAGGGTAAATGTAAGGGAAAGGGTAAGGGTAAGGGTAGGGGTAAGGGTAAGCTTAAGGGTAAAAGCAAGGGTAAGGGTAAGGGTAAGGGTAAGGGTAAGGGTAAGGGTTAGGGTAAGGGTGAGGGTAAAGGTAAGGGTAAGCCTAAGGGTTAAAGCAAGGGTAAGGGTAAGGGTAAGGGTAAGGGTAAGGGTAAGGGTAAGGGTAAGGGTAAGGGTAAGGGTAAGGGTAAGGGTAAGCTCAAGGGTAAAAGCAAGGGTAAGGGTAAGGGTAAGGGTAAGGGTAAGGGTAAGGGTAAGGGTAAGGGTAAGGGTAAGCTTAAGGGTAAAAGCAAGGGTAAGGGTAAGGGTAAGGGTAAGGGTAAGGGTAAGGGTAAGGGTAAGGGTAAGGGTAAGGGTAAGGGTAATGGTAAGGGTAAGCTTAAGGGTAAAACCAAGGGTAAGGGTGAGGGTAAGGGTAAGGGTAAGGGTAAGGGTAAGGGTAAAGGTAAGGGTAAGCCTAAGGGTAAAAGCAAGGGTAAGGGTAAGGGTAAGGGTAAGGTTGAGGGTAAGGGTAAGGGTAAGGGTAAGGGTAAGGGTAAGGGTAAGGGTAAGCTTAAGGGTAAAAGCAAGGGTAAGGGTAAGGGTAAGGGTAAGGGTAAGGGTAAGGGTAAGGGTAAGGGTAAGGGTAAGGGTAAGGGTAAGCTTAAGGGTAAGGGTAAGGCCAAGGGTAAGCTTAAGGGTAAAAGCAAGGGTAAGGGTAAGGGTAAGGGTAAGGGTAAGGGTAAGGGTAAGGGTAAGGGTAAGGGTAAGGGTAAGGGTAAGGGGAAGGGTAAGGGTAAGCTTAAGGGTAAGGGTAAGGGTAAGGGTAAGGGTAAGGGTAAGCTTAAGGGTAAAAGCAAGGGTTAGGGTAAGGGTAAGAGTAAGGGTAAGGGTAAGGGTAAGGGTAAGGGTAAGGGTAAGGGTAAGGGTAAGGGTAAGGGTAAGCTTAAGGGTAAAAGCAAGGGTAAGGGTGAGGGTAAGGGTAAGGATAAGGGTAAGGGTAAGGGTAAGCTTAAGGGTAAAAGCAAGGACAAGGGTAAGGGTAAGGGTAAGGGTAAGGGTAAGGGTAAGGGTAAGGGTAAGGGTAAGGGTAAGTGTAAGGGTAAGCTTAAGGGTAAAAGCGAGGGTAAGGGTAAGGGTAAGGGTAAGGGTGAGCCTAAGGGTAAAAGCAAGGGTAAGGGTAAGGGTAAGGGTAAGGGTAAGGGTAAGGGTAAGGGTAAGCTTAAGGGTAAAAGCAAGGGTAAGGGTAAGGGTAAGGGTAAGGGTAAGGGTAAGGGTGAGGGTAAGCTTAAGGGTAAAAGCAAGGGTAAGGGTAAGGGTAAGGGTAAGGGTAAGGTTAAGCTTAAGGGTAAAAGCAAGGGTAAGGGTAAGGGTAAGGGTAATGGTAAGGGTAAGGGTAAGGGTAAGGGTAAGGGTAAGCTTAAGGGTAAAAGCAAGGGTAAGGGTAAGGGTAAGGGTAAGGGTAAGGGTAAGGGTAAGGGTAAGGGTAAGGGTAAGGGTAAGGGTAAGGGTAAGGGTGAGGGTAAGGGTAAGGGTAAGCTTAAGGGTAAAAGCAAGGGTAAGGGTAAGGGTAAGGGTAAGGGTAAGGGTAAGGGTAAGGATAAGGGTAAAGGTAAGGGTAAGCCTAAGGGTAAAAGCAAGGGTAAAGGTAAGGGTAAGGGTAAGGTTAAGGGTAAGGGTAAGGGTAAGGGTAAGGGTAAGCTTAAGGGTAAAAGCAAGGGTAAGGGTAGAGGTAAGGGTAAGGGTAAGGGTAAGGGTAAGGGTAAGGGTAAGGGTAAGCTTAAGGGTAAGGGTAAGGGTAAGGGTAAGCTTAAGGGTAAAAGCAAGGGTAGGGGTAAGGGTAAGGGTAAGGGTAAGGGTAAGCTTAAGGGTAAAAGCAAGGGTAAGGGTAAGGGTAAGGGTAAGGGTAAGGGTAAGGGTAAGGGTAAAGGTAAGGGTAAGGGTAAGCTTAAGGGTAAGGGTAAGGGTAAGGGAAAGGGTAAGCTTAAGGGTAAAAGCAAGGGTTAGGGTAAGGGTAAGGGTAAGGGTAAGGGTAAGGGTAAGGGTAAGGGTAAGGGTAAGCTTAAGGGTAAAAGCAAGGGTAAGGGTGAGGGTAAGGGTAAGGGTAAGGGTAAGCTTAAGGGTAAAAGCAAGGGTAAGGGTAAAGGTAAGGGTAAGGGTAAGGGTAAGGGTAAGGGTAAGGGTAAGGGTAAGCCTAAGGGTAAAAGCAAGGGTAAGGGTGAGGGTAAGGGTAAGCTTAAGGGTAAAAGCAAGGGTAAGGGTAAGGGTAAGGGTAAGGGTAAGGGTAAGGGTAAGGGTAAGGGTAAGGGTAAGGGTAAGCTTAAGGGTAAGGGTAAGGCCAAGGGTAAGCTTAAGGGTAAAAGCAAGGGGAAGGGTAAGGGTAAGGGTAAGGGTAAGGGTAAGGGTAAGGGTAAGGGTAAGGGTAAGGGTAAGCTTAAGGGTAAGGGTAAGGGTAAGGGTAAGGGTAAGCTTAAGGGTAAAAGCAAGGGTTAGGGTAAGGGTAAGGGTAAGGGTAAGGGTAAGGGTAAGGGTAAGGGTAAGGGTAAGGGTAAGGGTAAGGGTAAGCTTAAGGGTAAGGATAAGGGTAAGGGTAAGGGTAAGCTTAAGGGTAAAAGCAAGGGTTAGGGTAAGGGTAAGGGTAAGGGTAAGGGTAAGGGTAAGGGTAAGGGTAAGGGTAAGGGTAAGTGTAAGGGTAAGGGTAAGGGTAAGGGTAAGCTTAAGGGTAAGGGTAAGGGTAAGGGTAAGGGTAAGCTTAAGGGTAAAAGCAAGGGTGAGGGTCAGGGTAAGGGTAAGTGTAAGGGTAAGGGTAAGGGTAAGGGTAAGGGTGAGCTTAAGGGTAAAAGCAAGGGTAAGGGTAAGGTTAAGGTTAAGGGTAAGGGTAAGGGTAAGGGTTAGCTTAAGGGTAAAAGCAAGGGTAAGGGTAAGGGTAAGGGTAAGGGTAAGGGTAAGGGTAAGGGTAAGGGTAAGGGTAAGGGTAAGGGTAAGGGTAAGGGTAAGGGTAAAGGTAAGGGTAAGCCTAAGGGTAAAAGCAAGGGTAAGGGTAAGGGTAAGGGTAAGGGTAAGGGTAAGAGTAAGGGTAAGGGTAAGGGTAAGGGTAAGCTTAAGGGTAAAAGCAAGGGTAAGGGTAAGGGTAAGGGTAAGGGTAAGCCTAAGGGTAAAAGCAAGGGTAAGGGTGAGGGTAAGGGTAAGGGTAAGGGTAAGCTTAAGGGTAAAAGCAAGGGTAAGGGTAAGGGTAAGGGTAAGGGTAAGGGTAAGGGTAAGGGTAAGCTTAAGGGTGAAAGCAAGGGTGAGGGTAAGGGTAAGGGTAAGGGTAAGGGTAAGGGTAAGGGTAAGGGTAAGGGTAAGGGTAAGGGTAAGGATAAGGGTAAGCTTAAGGGTAAAAGCAAGGGTAAGGGTAAGGGTAAGGGTAAGGGTAAGGGTAAGGGTAAGGGTAAGGGTAAGGGTAAGGGTAAGCTTAAGGGTAAAAGCAAGGGTAAGGGTAAGGGTAAGGGTAAGGGTAAGGGTAAAGGTAAGGGTAAACCTAAGGGTTAAAGCAAGGGTAAGGGTAAGGGTAAGGGTAAGGGTAAGGGTAAGCTTAAGGGTAAAAGCAAGAGTAAGGGTAAGGGTAAGGGTAAGGGTAAGGGTAAGGGTAAGGGTAAGCTTGAGGGTAAAAGCAAGGGTAAGGGTAAAGGTAAGGGTAAGGGTAAGGGTAAGGGTAAGGGTAAGGGTAAGGGTAAGGGTAAGGGTAAAGGTAAGGGTAAGCCTAAGGGTAAAAGCAAGGGTAAGGGTAAGGGTAAGGGTAAGGGTAAGGGTAAGGTTAAGGGTAAGGGTAAGGGTAAGCTTAAGGGTAAAAGCAAGGGTAAGGGTAAGGGTAAGGGTAAGGGTAAGGGTAAGGGTAAGCTTAAGGGTAAAAGCAAGGGTAAGGGTAAGGGTAAGGGTAAGGGTAAGCTTAAGGGTAAAAGCAAGGGTAAGGGTAAGGGTAAGGGTAAGGGTAAGGGTAAGGGTAAGGGTAAGGGTAAGGGTAAGGGTAAGGGTAAGGGTAAGGGTAAGGGTAAGGGTAAGGGTAAGCTTAAGGGTAAGGGTAAGGGTAAGGGTAAGGGTAAGCTTAAGGGTAAAAGCAAGGGTAAGGGTAAGGGTAAGGGTAAGCTTAAGGGTAAAAGCAAGGGTAAGGGTAAGGGTAAGGGTAAGGGTAAGGGTAAGGGTAAGGGTAAGGGTAAGGGTAAGGGTAAGGGTAAGGGTAAGGGTAAGCTTAAGGGTAAGGGTAAGGGTAAGGGTAAGGGTAAGCTTAAGGGTAAAAGCAAGGGTAAGGGTAAGGGTACGGGTAAGGGTAAGGGTAAGGGTAAGCTTAAGGGTAAGGGTAAGGGTAAGGGTAAGGGTAAGCTTAAGGGTAAAAGCAAGGGTAAGAGTAAGGGTAAGGGTAAGGGTAAGGGTAAGGGTAAGGGTAAGCTTAAGGGTAAGGGTAAGGGTAAGGGTAAGGGTAAGCTTAAGGGTAAAAGCAAGGGTAAGGGTAAGGGTAAGGGTAAGGGTAAGGGTAAGGTTAAGGGTAAGGGTAAGGGTAAGGGTAAGGGTAAGGGTAAGGGTAAGCTTAAGGGTAAAAGCAAGGGTAAGGGTAAGGGTAAGGGTAAGGGTAAGTGAAAGGGTAAGGGTAAGCTTAAGGGTAAGGGTAAGGGTAAGGGTAAGCTTAAGGGTAAAAGCAAGGGTAAGGGTAAGGGTAAGGGTAAGGGTAAGGGTAAGCTTAAGGGTAAAAGCAAGGGTAAGGGTAAGGGTAAGTGTAAGGGTAAGGGTAAGGGTAAGGGTAAGCTTAAGGGTAAGGGTAAGGGTAAGGGTAAGGGTAAGCTTAAGGGTAAAAGCAAGGGTGAGGGTCAGGGTAAGGGTAAGTGTAAGGGTAAGGGTAAGGGTAAGGGTAAGGGTGAGCTTAAGGGTAAAAGCAAGGGTAAGGGTAAGGTTAAGGTTAAGGGTAAGGGTAAGGGTAAGGGTTAGCTTAAGGGTAAAAGCAAGGGTAAGGGTAAGGGTAAGGGTAAGGGTGAGGGTAAGGGTAAGGGTAAGGGTAAGGGTAAGGGTAAGGGTAAAGGTAAGGGTAAGCCTAAGGGTAAAAGCAAGGGTAAGGGTAAGGGTAAGGGTAAGGGTAAGGGTAAGAGTAAGGGTAAGGGTAAGGGTAAGGGTAAGCTTAAGGGTAAAAGCAAGGGTAAGGGTAAGGGTAAGGGTAAGGGTAAGCCTAAGGGTAAAAGCAAGGGTAAGGGTGAGGGTAAGGGTAAGGGTAAGGGTAAGCTTAAGGGTAAAAGCAAGGGTAAGGGTAAGGGTAAGGGTAAGGGTAAGGGTAAGGGTAAGCTTAAGGGTAAAAGCAAGGGTGAGGGTAAGGGTAAGGGTAAGGGTAAGGGTAAGGGTAAGGGTAAGGGTAAGGGTAAGGGTAAGGGTAAGGGTAAGGATAAGGGTAAGCTTAAGGGTAAAAGCAAGGGTAAGGGTAAGGGTAAGGGTAAGGGTAAGGGTAAGGGTAAGGGTAAGGGTAAGGGTAAGCTTAAGGGTAAAAGCAAGGGTAAGGGTAAGGGTAAGGGTAAGGGTAAGGGTAAGGTTAAGGGTAAGGGTAAGGGTAAGGGTAAGGGTAAGGGTAAGGGTAAGCTTAAGGGTAAAAGCAAGGGTAAGGGTAAGGGTAAGTGTAAGGGTAAGGGTAAGGGTAAGGGTAAGCTTAAGGGTAAGGGTAAGGGTAAGGGTAAGGGTAAGCTTAAGGGTAAAAGCAAGGGTGAGGGTCAGGGTAAGGGTAAGTGTAAGGGTAAGGGTAAGGGTAAGGGTAAGGGTGAGCTTAAGGGTAAAAGCAAGGGTAAGGGTAAGGTTAAGGTTAAGGGTAAGGGTAAGGGTAAGGGTTAGCTTAAGGGTAAAAGCAAGGGTAAGGGTAAGGGTAAGGGTAAGGGTGAGGGTAAGGGTAAGGGTAAGGGTAAGGGTAAGGGTAAGGGTAAAGGTAAGGGTAAGCCTAAGGGTAAAAGCAAGGGTAAGGGTAAGGGTAAGGGTAAGGGTAAGGGTAAGAGTAAGGGTAAGGGTAAGGGTAAGGGTAAGCTTAAGGGTAAAAGCAAGGGTAAGGGTAAGGGTAAGGGTAAGGGTAAGCCTAAGGGTAAAAGCAAGGGTAAGGGTGAGGGTAAGGGTAAGGGTAAGGGTAAGCTTAAGGGTAAAAGCAAGGGTAAGGGTAAGGGTAAGGGTAAGGGTAAGGGTAAGGGTAAGCTTAAGGGTAAAAGCAAGAGTAAGGGTAAGGGTAAGGGTAAGGGTAAGGGTAAGGGTAAGGGTAAGGGTAAGCTTGAGGGTAAAAGCAAGGGTAAGGGTAAAGGTAAGGGTAAGGGTAAGGGTAAGGGTAAGGGTAAGGGTAAGGGTAAGGGTAAGGGTAAAGGTAAGGGTAAGCCTAAGGGTAAAAGCAAGGGTAAGGGTAAGGGTAAGGGTAAGGGTAAGGGTAAGGGTAAGGTTAAGGGTAAGGGTAAGGGTAAGCTTAAGGGTAAAAGCAAGGGTAAGGGTAAGGGTAAGGGTAAGGGTAAGGGTAAGGGTAAGGGTAAGGGTAAGGGTAAGGGTAAGGGTAAAGGTTAGGGTAAGGGTAAGCTTAAGGGTAAAAGCAAGGGTAAGGGTAAGGGTAAGGGTAAGGGTAAGCTTACCCTTACCCTTCCCCTTGCTTTTACCCTTAAGCTTACCCTTGGCCTTACCCTTACCCTTAAGCTTACCCTTACCCTTACCCTTACCCTTACCCTTACCCTTACCCTTACCCTTACCCTTACCCTTACCCTTGCTTTTACCCTTAAGCTTACCCTTACCCTCACCCTTACCCTTGCTTTTACCCTTAGGCTTACCCTTACCCTTACCCTTACCCTTACCCTTACCCTTACCCTTACCTTTACCCTTACCCTTGCTTTTACCCTTAAGCTTACCCTTACCCTTACCCTTACCCTTACCCTCACCCTTACCCTTGCTTTTACCCTTAAGCTTACCCTTACCCTTACCCTTACCCTTACCCTTACCCTTACCCTTACCCTTACCCTAACCCTTGCTTTTACCCTTAAGCTTACCCTTTCCCTTACCCTTACCCTTACCCTTAAGCTTACCCTTACCCTTACCTTTACCCTTACCCTTACCCTTACCCTTACCCTTACCCTTACCCTTACCCTTGCTTTTACCCTTAAGCTTACCCTTACCCTTACCCTTACCCTTACCCCTACCCTTGCTTTTACCCTTAAGCTTACCCTTACCCTTACCCTTACCCTTAAGCTTACCCTTACCCTTACCCTTACCCTTACCCTTACCCTTACCCTTACCTCTACCCTTACCCTTGCTTTTACCCTTAAGCTTACCCTTACCCTTACCCTTACCCTTACCCTTAACCTTACCCTTACCCTTACCTTTACCCTTGCTTTTACCCTTAGGCCTACCCTTACCTTTACCCTTATCCTTACCCTTACCCTTACCCTTACCCTTACCCTTACCCTTACCCTTGCTTTTACCCTTAAGCTTACCCTTACCCTTACCCTCACCCTTACCCTTACCCTTACCCTTACCCTTACCCTTACCCTTACCCTTACCCTTACCCTTACCCTTACCCTTACCCTTACCCTTGCTTTTACCCTTAAGCTTACCCTTACCCTTACCCTTACCCTTACCCTTACCATTACCCTTACCCTTACCCTTACCCTTGCTTTTACCCTTAAGCTTAACCTTACCCTTACCCTTACCCTTACCCTTACCCTTGCTTTTACCCTTAAGCTTACCCTCACCCTTACCCTTACCCTTACCCTTACCCTTACCCTTACCCTTGCTTTTACCCTTAAGCTTACCCTTACCCTTACCCTTACCCTTACCCTTACCCTTACCCTTACCCTTGCTTTTACCCTTAGGCTCACCCTTACCCTTACCCTTACCCTTACCCTCGCTTTTACCCTTAAGCTTACCCTTACACTTACCCTTACCCTTACCCTTACCCTTACCCTTACCCTTACCCTTACCCTTACCCTTACCCTTACCCTTGTCCTTGCTTTTACCCTTAAGCTTACCCTTACCCTTACCCTTATCCTTACCCTTACCCTCACCCTTACCCTTGCTTTTACCCTTAAGCTTACCCTTACCCTTACCCTTACCCTTACCCTTACCCTTACCCTTACCCTTACCCTTACCCTTACTCTTACCCTTACCCTAACCCTTGCTTTTACCCTTAAGCTTACCCTTACCCTTACCCTTACCCTTACCCTTACCCTTGCTTTTACCCTTAGGCTTACCCTTACCCTTACCCTTACCCTTACCCTTACCCTTACCTTTACCCTTACCCTTGCTTTTACCCTTAAGCTTACCCTTACCCTTACCCTTACCCTTACCCTCACCCTTACCCTTGCTTTTACCCTTAAGCTTACCCTTACCCTTACCCTTACCCTTACCCTTACCCTTACCCTTACCCTTACCCTTACCCTTACCCTTACCCTAACCCTTGCTTTTACCCTTAAGCTTACCCTTACCCTTACCCTTACCCTTACCCTTAAGCTTACCCTTACCCTTACCCTTACCCTTACCCTTACCCTTACCCTTACCCTTACCCTTACCCTTACCCTTGCTTTTACCCTTAAGCTTACCCTTACCCTTACCCTCACCCTTACCCTTACCCCTACCCTTGCTTTTACCCTTAAGCTTACCCTTACCCTTACCCTTACCCTTAAGCTTACCCTTACCCTTACCCTTACCCTTACCCTTACCCTTACCCTTACCCTTACCCTAACCCTTGCTTTTACCCTTAAGCTTACCCTTACCCTTACCCTTACCCTTACCCTTACCCTTAACCTTACCCTTACCCTTACCCTTACCCTTGCTTTTACCCTTAGGCTTACCCTTACCTTTACCCTTATCCTTACCCTTACCCTTACCCTTACCCTTACCCTTACCCTTACCCTTACCCTTGCTTTTACCCTTAAGCTTACCCTTACCCTTACCCTCACCCTTACCCTTACCCTTACCCTTACCCTTACCCTTACCCTTACCCTTACCCTAACCCTTACCCTTACCCTTACCCTTACCCTTGCTTTTACCCTTAAGCTTACCCTTACCCTTACCCTTACCCTTACCCTTACCCTTACCCTTACCCTTACCCTTACCCCTACCCTTGCTTTTACCCTTAAGCTTAACCTTACCCTTACCCTTACCCTTACCCTTACCCTTACCCTTACCCTTACCCTTGCTTTTACCCTTAAGCTTACCCTTACCCTTACCCTTACCCTTACCCTTACCCTTGCTTTTACCCTTAGGCTCACCCTTACCCTTACCCTTACCCTTACCCTTGCTTTTACCCTTAAGCTTACCCTTACACTTACCCTTACCCTTACCCTTACCCTTACCCTTACCCTTACCCTTACCCTTACCCTTACCCTTACCCTTGTCCTTGCTTTTACCCTTAAGCTTACCCTTACCCTTACCCTTACCCTTACCCTTACCCTCACCCTTACCCTTGCTTTTACCCTTAAGCTTACCCTTACCCTTACCCTTACCCTTACCCTTACGCTTACCCTTACCCTTACCCTTACCCTTACCCTTACTCTTACCCTTACCCTAACCCTTGCTTTTACCCTTAAGCTTACCCTTACCCTTACCCTTATCCTTACCCTTAAGCTTACCCTTACCCTTACCCTTACCCTTACCCTTACCCTTACCCTTACCCTTACCCTTACCCTTACCCTTACCCTAACCCTTGCTTTTACCCTTAAGCTTACCCTTACCCTTACCCTTACCCTTACCCTTAAGCTTACCCTTACCCTTACCCTTACCCTTACCCTTACCCTTACCCTTACCCTTACCCTTACCCTTCCCCTTGCTTTTACCCTTAAGCTTACCCTTGGCCTTACCCTTACCCTTAAGCTTACCCTTACCCTTACCCTTACCCTTACCCTTACCCTTACCCTTACCCTTACCCTTACCCTTACCCTTGCTTTTACCCTTAAGCTTACCCTTACCCTCACCCTTACCCTTGCTTTTACCCTTAGGCTTACCCTTACCCTTACCCTTACCCTTACCCTTACCCTTACCCTTACCTTTACCCTTACCCTTGCTTTTACCCTTAAGCTTACCCTTACCCTTACCCTTACCCTCACCCTTACCCTTGCTTTTACCCTTAAGCTTACCCTTACCCTTACCCTTACCCTTACCCTTACCCTTACCCTTACCCTTACCCTAACCCTTGCTTTTACCCTTAAGCTTACCCTTTCCCTTACCCTTACCCTTACCCTTAAGCTTACCCTTACCCTTACCTTTACCCTTACCCTTACCCTTACCCTTACCCTTACCCTTACCCTTACCCTTGCTTTTACCCTTAAGCTTACCCTTACCCTTACCCTTACCCTTACCCCTACCCTTGCTTTTACCCTTAAGCTTACCCTTACCCTTACCCTTACCCTTAAGCTTACCCTTACCCTTACCCTTACCCTTACCCTTACCCTTACCCTTACCTCTACCCTTACCCTTGCTTTTACCCTTAAGCTTACCCTTACCCTTACCCTTACCCTTACCCTTAACCTTACCCTTACCCTTACCTTTACCCTTGCTTTTACCCTTAGGCTTACCCTTACCTTTACCCTTATCCTTACCCTTACCCTTACCCTTACCCTTACCCTTACCCTTACCCTTGCTTTTACCCTTAAGCTTACCCTTACCCTTACCCTCACCCTTACCCTTACCCTTACCCTTACCCTTACCCTTACCCTTACCCTTACCCTTACCCTTACCCTTACCCTTACCCTTACCCTTACCCTTGCTTTTACCCTTAAGCTTACCCTTACCCTTACCCTTACCCTTACCCTTACCATTACCCTTACCCTTACCCTTACCCTTGCTTTTACCCTTAAGCTTAACCTTACCCTTACCCTTACCCTTACCCTTACCCTTGCTTTTACCCTTAAGCTTACCCTCACCCTTACCCTTACCCTTACCCTTACCCTTACCCTTACCCTTGCTTTTACCCTTAAGCTTACCCTTACCCTTACCCTTACCCTTACCCTTACCCTTACCCTTACCCTTGCTTTTACCCTTAGGCTCACCCTTACCCTTACCCTTACCCTTACCCTCGCTTTTACCCTTAAGCTTACCCTTACACTTACCCTTACCCTTACCCTTACCCTTACCCTTACCCTTACCCTTACCCTTACCCTTACCCTTGTCCTTGCTTTTACCCTTAAGCTTACCCTTACCCTTACCCTTATCCTTACCCTTACCCTCACCCTTACCCTTGCTTTTACCCTTAAGCTTACCCTTACCCTTACCCTTACCCTTACCCTTACCCTTACCCTTACCCTTACCCTTACCCTTACTCTTACCCTTACCCTAACCCTTGCTTTTACCCTTAAGCTTACCCTTACCCTTACCCTTACCCTTACCCTTACCCTTAAGCTTACCCTTACCCTTCCCCTTACCCTTACCCTTACCCTTACCCTTACCCTTACCCTTACCCTTACCCTTACCCTTACCCTTACCCTTACCCTTGCTTTTACCCTTAAGCTTACCCTTGGCCTTACCCTTACCCTTAAGCTTACCCTTACCCTTACCCTTACCCTTACCCTTACCCTTACCCTTACCCTTACCCTTACCCTTACCCTTACCCTTGCTTTTACCCTTAAGCTTACCCTTACCCTTACCCTTACCCTTACCCTTACCCTTACCCTTACCCTCAACCTTACCCTTACCCTTACCCTTACCCTTGCTTTTACCCTTAGGCTTACCCTTACCTTTACCCTTACCCTTACCCTTACCCTTACCCTTACCCTCACCCTTACCCTTGGTTTTACCCTTAAGCTTACCCTTACCATTACCCTTACCCTTACCCTTACCCTTACCCTTACCCTTACCCTTACCCTTACCCTTACCCTTACCCTTACCCTTGCTTTTACCCTTAAGCTTACCCTTACCCTTACCCTTACCCTTACCCTTACCCTTACCCTTACCCTTACCCTTGCTTTTACCCTTGAGCTTACCCTTACCCTTACCCTTACCCTTACCCTTACCCTTACCCTTACCCTTACCCTTACCCTTACCCTTACCCTTACCCTTGCTTTAACCCTTAGGCTTACCCTTACCTTTACCCTCACCCTTACCCTAACCCTTACCCTTACCCTTACCCTTACCCTTACCCTTACCCTTGCTTTTACCCTTAAGCTTACCCTTACCCCTACCCTTACCCTTACCCTTTCCCTTACATTTACCCTTACCCTTTCCCTTGCTTTTACCCTTAAGCTTTCCCTTACCCTTACCCTTACCCTTACCTTTACCCTTACCCTTACCCTTACCCTTACCCTTACCCTTACCCTTGCTTTTACCCTTAAGCTTACCCTTACCCTTACCCTTACCCTTACCCTTACCCTTAACCTTACCCTTACCCTTACCCTTACTCTTACCCTTACCCTTACCCTTACCCTTACCCTTGCTTTTACCCTTAAGCTTACCCTTACCCTTACCCTTACCCTTACCCTTACCCTTACCCTTGCTTTTACCCTTAAGCTTACCCTTACCCTTACCCTTACCCTTACCCTTACCCTTGCTTTTACCCTTAAGCTTACCCTTACCCTTACCCTTTTCCTTACCCTTAAGCTTAACCTTACCCTTACCCTTACCCTTACCCTTACCCTTACCCTTACCCTTACCCTTACCCTTGCTTTTACCCTTAAGCTTACCCTTACCCTTACCCTTACCCTTACCCTTACACTTACCCTTACCCTTACCCTTACCCTTACCCTTACCCTTGCACTTACCCTTAGGCTTACCCTTACCTTTACCCTTACCCTTACCCTTACCCTTACCCTTACCCTTACCCTTACCCTTACCCTTACCCTTACCCTTACCCTTACCCTTGCTTTTACCCTTAAGCTTAGCCTTACCCTTACCCTTACCCTTACCCTTACCCTTACCCTTACCCTTGCTTTTACCCTAAAGCTTACCCTTACCCTTACCCTTACCCTTACCCTTACCCTTACCCTTACCCTAACCCTTACCCTTACCCTTGCTTTTACCCTTAAGCTTACCCTTACCCTTACCCTTACCCTTACCCTTACCCTTACCCTTACCCTTACCCTTACCCTTACCCTTACCCTTGCTTTTACCCTTAAGCTTACCCTTACCCTTACCCTTACCCTTACCCTTACCCTTACCCTTACCCTTACCCTTACCCTTACCCTTACCCTTACCCTTACCCTTACCCTTACCCTTACCCTTGCTTTTACCCTTAGGCTCACCCTTACCTTTACCCTTACCCTTACCCTTACCCTTACCCTTACCCTTACCCTTACCCTTGCTTTTACCCTTAAGCTTACCCTTACCCTTACCCTTACCCTTACCCTTACCCTTACCCTTGCTTTTACCCTTAAGCTTACCCTTACCCTTACCCTTACCCTTACCCTTACCCTTGCTTTTACCCTTAGGCTTACCCTTACCCTTACCCTTACCCTAACCCTTGCTTTTACACTTAAGCTTACCCTTACCCTTACCCTTACCCTTACCCTTACCCTTACCCTTGCTTTTACCCTTAGGCTTACCCTTACCTTTACCCTTACCCTTACCCTTACCCTTACCCTTACCCTTACCCTTACCCTTGCTTTTACCCTTGAGCTTACCCTTAAGCTTACCCTTACCCTTACCCTTACCCTTACCCTTACCCTTACCCTTACCCTTACCCTTACCCTTACCCTTACCCTTAGTTTTACCCTTAAGCTTACCCTTACCCTTACCCTCACCCTTACCCTTACCCTTAACCTTACCCTTACCCTTACCCTTACCCTTGCTTTTACCCTTAGGCTTACCCTTACCTTTACCCTTATCCTTACCCTTACCCTTACCCTTACCCTTACCCTTACCCTTACCCTTACCCTTGCTTTTACCCTTAAGCTTACCCTTACCCTTACCCTCACCCTTACCCTTACCCTTACCCTTACCCTTACCCTTACCCTTACCCTTACCCTTACCCTTACCCTTACCCTTACCCTTACCCTTACCCTTACCCTTACCCTTACCCTTACCCTTACCCTTACCCTTGCTTTTACCCTTAAGCTTACCCTTACCCTTACCCTTACCCTTACCCTTACCCTCACCCCTACCCTTGCTTTTACCCTTAAGCTTAACCTTACCCTTACCCTTACCCTTACCCTTACCCTTACCCTTACCCTTGCTTTTACCCTTAAGCTTACCCTTACCCTTACCCTTACCCTTACCCTTACCCTTACCCTTACCCTTACCCTTACCCTTACCCTTACCCTTACCCTTACCCTTGCTTTTACCCTTAAGCTTACCCTTACCCTTACCCTTACCCTTACCCTTACCCTTACCCTTGCTTTTACCCTTAGGCTTACCCTTACCCTTACCCTTACCCTTACCCTTGCTTTAACCCTTAAGCTTACCCTTACACTTACCCTTACCCTTACCCTTACCCTTACCCTTACCCTTACCCTTGTCCTTGCTTTTACCCTTAAGCTTACCCTTACCCTTACCCTTACCCTTACCCTTACCCTCACCCTTACCCTTGCTTTTACCCTTAAGCTTACCCTTACCCTTACCCTTACCCTTACCCTTACCCTTACCCTTACCCTTACCCTTACCCTTACCCTTACTCTTACCCTTACCCTAACCCTTGCTTTTAACCTTAAGCTTACCCTTACCCTTACCCTTACCCTTACCCTTAAGCTTACCCTTACCCTTACCCTTACCCTTACCCTTACCCTTACCCTTACCCTTACCCTTACCCTTACCCTTGCTTTTACCCTTAAGCTTACCCTTGGCCTTACCCTTACCCTTAAGCTTACCCTTACCCTTACCCTTACCCTTACCCTTACCCTTACCCTTAACCTTACCCTTGCTTTTACCCTTAAGCTTACCCTTACCCTTACCCTTACCCTTACCCTTGCTTTTACCCTTAAGCTTAGCCTTACCCTTACCCTTACCCTTACCCTTACCCTTACCCTTACCCTTGCTTTTACCCTAAAGCTTACCCTTACCCTTACCCTTACCCTTACCCTTACCCTTACCCTTACCCTTACCCTAACCCTTACCCTTACCCTTGCTTTTACCCTTAAGCTTACCCTTACCCTTACCCTTACCCTTACCCTTACCCTTACCCTTACCCTTACCCTTACCCTTACCCTTACCCTTGCTTTTACCCTTAAGCTTACCCTTACCCTTACCCTTACCCTTACCCTTACCCTTACCCTTACCCTTACCCTTACCCTTACCCTTACCCTTACCCTTACCCTTACCCTTACCCTTACCCTTGCTTTTACCCTTAGGCTCACCCTTACCTTTACCCTTACCCTTACCCTTACCCTTACCCTTACCCTTACCCTTACCCTTACCCTTGCTTTTACCCTTAAGCTTACCCTTACCCTTACCCTTACCCTTACCCTTACCCTTACCCTTGCTTTTACCCTTAAGCTTACCCTTACCCTTACCCTTACCCTTACCCTTACCCTTGCTTTTACCCTTAGGCTTACCCTTACCCTTACCCTTACCCTTACCCTTGCTTTTACACTTAAGCTTACCCTTACCCTTACCCTTACCCTTACCCTTACCCTTACCCTTACCCTTACCCTTACCCTTACCCTTACCCTTACCCTTACCCTCACCCTTACCCTTACCCTTACCCTTACCCTTACCCTTACCCTTACCCTTACCCTTACCCTTACCCTTACCCTTGCTTTTACCCTTAGGCTTACCCTTACCTTTACCCTTACCCTTACCCTTACCCTTACCCTTACCCTTACCCTTACCCTTGCTTTTACCCTTGAGCTTACCCTTAAGCTTACCCTTACCCTTACCCTTACCCTTACTCTTACCCTTACCCTTACCCTTACCCTTACCCTTACCCTTACCCTTACCCTTACCCTTACCCTTAGTTTTACCCTTAAGCTTACCCTTACCCTTACCCTTACCCTTACCCTTACCCTTAACCTTACCCTTACCCTTACCCTTACCCTTGCTTTTACCCTTAGGCTTACCCTTACCTTTACCCTTATCCTTACCCTTACCCTTACCCTTACCCTTACCCTTACCCTTACCCTTACCCTTGCTTTTACCCTTAAGCTTACCCTTACCCTTACCCTCACCCTTACCCTTACCCTTACCCTTACCCTTACCCTTACCCTTACCCTTACCCTTACCCTTACCCTTACCCTTACCCTTACCCTTACCCTTACCCTTACCCTTACCCTTACCCTTACCCTTACCCTTACCCTTACCCTTGCTTTTACCCTTAAGCTTACCCTTACCCTTACCCTTACCCTTACCCTTACCCTCACCCCTACCCTTGCTTTTACCCTTAAGCTTAACCTTACCCTTACCCTTACCCTTACCCTTACCCTTACCCTTACCCTTGCTTTTACCCTTAAGCTTACCCTTACCCTTACCCTTACCCTTACCCTTACCCTTACCCTTACCCTTACCCTTACCCTTACCGTTACCCTTGCTTTTACCCTTAAGCTTACCCTTACCCTTACCCTTACCCCTACCCTTACCCTTACCCTTGCTTTTACCCTTAGGCTTACCCTTACCCTTACCCTTACCCTTACCCTTGCTTTAACCCTTAAGCTTACCCTTACACTTACCCTTACCCTTACCCTTACCCTTACCCTTACCCTTACCCTTGTCCTTGCTTTTACCCTTAAGCTTACCCTTACCCTTACCCTTACCCTTACCCTTACCCTCACCCTTACCCTTGCTTTTACCCTTAAGCTTACCCTTACCCTTACCCTTACCCTTACCCTTACCCTTACCCTTACCCTTACCCTTACCCTTACCCTTTCCCTTACTCTTACCCTTACCCTAACCCTTGCTTTTACCCTTAAGCTTACCCTTACCCTTACCCTTACCCTTACCCTTAAGCTTACCCTTACCCTTACCCTTACCCTTACCCTTACCCTTACCCTTACCCTTACCCTTACCCTTACCCTTGCTTTTACCCTTAAGCTTACCCTTGGCCTTACCCTTACCCTTAAGCTTACCCTTACCCTTACCCTTACCCTTACCCTTACCCTTACCCTTAACCTTACCCTTGCTTTTACCCTTAAGCTTACCCTTACCCTTACCCTTACCCTTACCCTTACCCTTACCCTTAACCTTACCCTTACCCTTACCCTTACCCTTACCCTTGCTTTTACCCTTAGGCTTACCCTTACCTTTACCCTTACCCTTACCCTTACCCTTACCCTTACCCTTACCCTTACCCTTACCCTTGCTTTTACCCTTAAGCTTACCCTTACCCTTACCCTTACCCTTACCCTTACCCTTACCCTTACCCTTACCCTTACCCTTACCCTTGCTTTTACCCTTAGGCTTACCCTTACCTTTACCCTCACCCTTACCCTTACCCTTACCCTTGCTTTTACCCTTAAGCTTACCCTTACCCTTACCCTTACCCTTACCCTTACCCTTTCCCTTACCTTTACCCTTACCCTTTCCCTTGCTTTTACCCTTAAGCTTACCCTTACCCTTACCCTTACCCTTACCTTTACCCTTACCCTTACCCTTACCCTTACCCTAACCCTTGCTTTTACCCTTAAGCTTACCCTTACCCTTACCCTTACCCTTACCCTTACCCTTACCCTTACCCTTACCCTTACCCTTACCCTTACCCTTACCCTTACCCTTACCCTTACCCTTACCCTTACCCTTACCCTTACCCTTACCCTTACCCTTGCTTTTACCCTTAAGCTTACCCTTACCCTTACCCTTACCCTTACCCTTACCCTTACCCTTACCCTTACCCTTACCCTTGCTTTTACCCTTAAGCTTACCCTTACCCTTACCCTTACCCTTACCCTTACCCTTGCTTTTACCCTTAAGCTTACCCTTACCCTTACCCTTTTCCTTACCCTTATTCTTAACCTTACCCTTACCCTTACCCTTACCCTTACCCTTACCCTTACCCATGCTTTTACCCTTAAGCTTACCCTTACCCTTACCCTTACCCTTACCCTTACACTTACCCTTACCCTTACCCTTACCCCTACCCTTACCCTTGCATTTACCCTTAGGCTTACCCTTACCTTTTCCCTTACCCTTACCCTTACCCTTACCCTTACCCTTACCCTTACCCTTACCCTTACCCTTACCCTTGCTTTTACCCTTAAGCTTACCCTTACCCTTACCCTTACCCTTACCCTTACCCTTGCTTTTACCCTTACCCTTACCCTTACCCTTACCCTTACCCTTACCCTTGCTTTTACCCTTAAGCTTACCCTTACCCTTACCCTTACCCTTACCCTTACCCTTACCCTTACCCTTACCCTTACCCTTACCCTTACCCTTACCCTTACCCTTACCCTTACCCTTACCCTTACCCTTACCCTTACCCTTACCCTTACCCTTGCTTTTACCCTTAGGCTTACCCTTACCTTTACCCTTACCCTTACCCTTACCCTTACCCTTACCCTTACCCTTACCCTTACCCTTACCCTTGCTTTTACCCTTAAGCTTACCCTTACCCTTACCCTTACCCTTACCCTTACCCTTACCCTTGCTTTTACCCTTAAGCTTACCCTTACCCTTACCCTTACCCTTACCCTTGCTTTTACCCTTAGGCTTACCCTTACCCTTACCCTTACCCTTGCTTTTACCCTTAAGCTTACCCTTACCCTTACCCTTACCCTTACCCTTACCCTTACCCTTACCCTTACCCTTACCCTTACCCTTACCCTTACCCTTACCCTTACCCTTACCCTTACCCTTACCCTTACCCTTACCCTTACCCTTACCCTTACCCTTACCCTTACCCTTACCCTTACCCTTACCCTTACCCTTACCCTTACCCTTACCCTTGCTTTTACCCTTAAGCTTACCCTTACCCTTACCCTTACCCTTACCCTTGCTTTTACCCTTAAGCTTACCCTTACCCTTACCCTTACCCTTACCCTTACCCTTACCCTTACCCTTGCTTTTACCCTTAGGCTTACCCTTACCCTTACCCTTACCCTTACCCTTGCTTTTACCCTTAAGCTTACCCTTACCCTTACCCTTACCCTTACCCTTACCCTTACCCTTACCCTTACCCTTACCCTTACCCTTACCCTTACCCTTACCCTTACCCTTACCCTTACCCTTGCTTTTACCCTTAGGCTTACCCTTACCTTTACCCTTACCCTTACCCTTACCCTTACCCTTACCCTTACCCTTGCTTTTACCCTTAAGCTTACCCTTACCCTTACCCTTACCCTTACCCTTACCCTTACCCTTACCCTTACCCTTACCCTTACCCTTACCCTTACCCTTACTTTTACCCTTAAGCTTACCCTTACCCTTACCCTTACCCTTACCCTTACCCTTACCCTTACCCTTACCCTTACCCTTACCCTTGCTTTTACCCTTAAGCTTACCCTTACCCTTACCCTTACCCTTACCCTTAAGCTTACCCTTACCCTTACCCTTACCCTTACCCTTACCCTTACCCTTACCCTTACCCTTGCTTTTACCCTTAAGCTTACCCTTACCCTTACCCTTACCCTTACCCTTACCCTTGCTTTTACCCTTAAGCTTACCCTTACCCTTACCCTTACCCTTACCCTTAAGCTTACCCTTACCCTTACCCTTACCCTTACCCTTACCCTTACCCTTACCCTTACCCTTACCCTTACCCTTACCCTTGCTTTTACCCTTAAGCTCACCCTTACCCTTACCCTTACCCTTACCCTTAAGCTTACCCTTACCCTTACCCTTACCCTTACCCTTACCCTTGCTTTTACCCTTAAGCTTACCCTTACCCTTACCCTTACCCTTACCCTTACCCTTAAGCTTACCCTTACCCTTACCCTTACCCTTACCCTTACCCTTACCCTTACCCTTACCCTTGCTTTTACCCTTAAGCTTACCCTTACCCTTACCCTTACCCTTACCCTTAAGCTTACCCTTACCCTTACCCTTACCCTTACCCTTACCCTTACCCTTACCCTTGCTTTTACCCTTAAGCTTACCCTTACCCTTACCCTTACCCTTACCCTTACCCTTACCTTTACCCTTACCCTTACCCTTACCCTTACCCTTACCCTTACCCTTACCCTTGCTTTAACCCTTAAGTTTACCCTTACCCTCACCCTTACCCTTACCCTTACCCTTGCTTTTACCCTTAAGCTTACCCTCACCCTTACCCTTACCCTTACCCTTGTTTTACCCTTAGGCTTACCCTTACCCTTACCCTTACCCTTACCCTTGCTTTTACCCTTAAGCTTACCCTTACCCTTACCCTTACCCTTACCCTTACCCTTACCCTTACCCTTACCCTTACCCTTACCCTTACCCTTACCCTTACCCTTACCCTTACCCTTACCCTTACCCCTACCCTTACCCTTACCCTTACCCTTACCCTTACCCTTGCTTTTACCCTTAAGCTTACCCTTACCCTTACCCTTACCCTTACCCTTACCCTTACCCTTAACCTTACCCTTGCTTTTACCCTTAAGCTTACCCTTACCCTTACCCTTGCTTTTACCCTTAGGCTTACCCTTACCTTTACCCTTGCCCTTACCCTTACCCTTACCCTTACCCTTACCCTTACCCTTACCCTTGCTTTTACCCTTAAGCTTACCCTTACCCTTACCCTTACCCTTACCCTTACCCTTACCCTTACCCTTACCCTTACCCTTACCCTTGCTTTTACCCTTAGGCTTACCCTTACCTTTACCCTCACCCTTACCCTTACCCTTACCCTTGCTTTTACCCTTAAGCTTACCCTTACCCTTACCCTTACCCTTACCCTTACCCTTTCCCTTACCTTTACCCTTACCCTTTCCCTTGCTTTTACCCTTAAGCTTACCCTTACCCTTACCCTTACCCTTACCTTTACCCTTACCCTTACCCTTACCCTTACCCTTACCCTTACTTTTACCCTTAAGCTTACCCTTACCCTTACCCTTACCCTTACCCTTACCCTTACCCTTACCCTTACCCTTACCCTTACCCTTACCCTTACCCTTACCCTTACCCTTACCCTTACCCTTACCCTTACCCTTACCCTTACCCTTGCTTTTACCCTTAAGCTTACCCTTACCCTTACCCTTACCCTTACCCTTACCCTTACCCTTACCCTTACCCTTACCCTTGCTTTTACCCTTAAGCTTACCCTTACCCTTACCCTTACCCTTACCCTTACCCTTACCCTTGCTTTTACCCTTAAGCTTACCCTTACCCTTACCCTTTTCCTTACCCTTATTCTTAACCTTACCCTTACCCTTACCCTTACCCTTACCCTTACCCTTACCCTTGCTTTTACCCTTAAGCTTACCCTTACCCTTACCCTTACCCTTACCCTTACACTTACCCTTACCCTTACCCTTACCCCTACCCTTACCCTTGCATTTACCCTTAGGCTTACCCTTACCTTTTCCCTTACCCTTACCCTTACCCTTACCCTTACCCTTACCCTTACCCTTACCCTTACCCTTACCCTTGCTTTTACCCTTAAGCTTACCCTTACCCTTACCCTTACCCTTACCCTTACCCTTGCTTTTACCCTTACCCTTACCCTTACCCTTACCCTTACCCTTACCCTTGCTTTTACCCTTAAGCTTACCCTTACCCTTACCCTTACCCTTACCCTTACCCTTACCCTTACCCTTACCCTTACCCTTACCCTTACCCTTACCCTTACCCTTACCCTTACCCTTACCCTTACCCTTACCCTTACCCTTACCCTTACCCTTGCTTTTACCCTTAGGCTTACCCTTACCTTTACCCTTACCCTTACCCTTACCCTTACCCTTACCCTTACCCTTACCCTTACCCTTACCCTTACCCTTGCTTTTACCCTTAAGCTTACCCTTACCCTTACCCTTACCCTTACCCTTACCCTTACCCTTGCTTTTACCCTTAAGCTTACCCTTCCCCCTACCCTTACCCTTACCCTTGCTTTTACCCTTAGGCTTACCCTTACCCTTACCCTTACCCTTGCTTTTACCCTTAAGCTTACCCTTACCCTTACCCTTACCCTTACCCTTACCCTTACCCTTACCCTTACCCTTACCCTTACCCTTACCCTTACCCTTACCCTTACCCTTACCCTTACCCTTACCCTTACCCTTACCCTTACCCTTACCCTTACCCTTACCCTTACCCTTACCCTTACCCTTACCCTTACCCTTACCCTTACCCTTACCCTTACCCTTACCCTTGCTTTTACCCTTAAGCTTACCCTTACCCTTACCCTTACCCTTACCCTTGCTTTTACCCTTAAGCTTACCCTTACCCTTACCCTTACCCTTACCCTTACCCTTACCCTTACCCTTGCTTTTACCCTTAGGCTTACCCTTACCCTTACCCTTACCCTTACCCTTGCTTTTACCCTTAAGCTTACCCTTACCCTTACCCTTACCCTTACCCTTACCCTTACCCTTACCCTTACCCTTACCCTTACCCTTACCCTTACCCTTACCCTTACCCTTACCCTTACCCTTACCCTTGCTTTTACCCTTAGGCTTACCCTTACCTTTACCCTTACCCTTACCCTTACCCTTACCCTTACCCTTACCCTTGCTTTTACCCTTAAGCTTACCCTTACCCTTACCCTTACCCTTACCCTTACCCTTACCCTTACCCTTACCCTTACCCTTACCCTTACCCTTACCCTTACTTTTACCCTTAAGCTTACCCTTACCCTTACCCTTACCCTTACCCTTACCCTTACCCTTACCCTTACCCTTGCTTTTACCCTTAAGCTTACCCTTACCCTTACACTTACCCTTACCCTTAAGCTTACCCTTACCCTTACCCTTACCCTTACCCTCACCCTTACCCTTACCCTTACCCTTACCCTTGCTTTTACCCTTAAGCTTACCCTTACCCTTACCCTTACCCTTACCCTTACCCTTGCTTTTACCCTTAAGCTTACCCTTACCCTTACCCTTACCCTTACCCTTAAGCTTACCCTTACCCTTACCCTTACCCTTACCCTTACCCTTACCCTTACCCTTACCCTTACCCTTACCCTTACCCTTACCCTTGCTTTTACCCTTAAGCTCACCCTTACCCTTACCCTTACCCTTACCCTTAAGCTTACCCTTACCCTTACCCTTACCCTTACCCTTACCCTTGCTTTTACCCTTAAGCTTACCCTTACCCTTACCCTTACCCTTACCCTTAAGCTTACCCTTACCCTTACCCTTACCCTTACCCTTACCCTTACCCTTACCCTTACCCTTGCTTTTACCCTTAAGCTTACCCTTACCCTTACCCTTACCCTTACCCTTAAGCTTACCCTTACCCTTACCCTTACCCTTACCCTTACCCTTACCCTTACCCTTGCTTTTACCCTTAAGCTTACCCTTACCCTTACCCTTACCCTTACCCTTACCCTTACCTTTACCCTTACCCTTACCCTTACCCTTACCCTTACCCTTACCCTTGCTTTAACCCTTAAGTTTACCCTTACCCTCACCCTTACCCTTACCCTTACCCTTGCTTTTACCCTTAAGCTTACCCTCACCCTTACCCTTACCCTTACCCTTGTTTTACCCTTAGGCTTACCCTTACCCTTACCCTTACCCTTACCCTTGCTTTTACCCTTAAGCTTACCCTTACCCTTACCCTTACCCTTACCCTTACCCTTACCCTTACCCTTACCCTTACCCTTACCCTTACCCTTACCCTTACCCTTACCCTTACCCTTACCCTTACCCCTACCCTTACCCTTACCCTTACCCTTACCCTTACCCTTGCTTTTACCCTTAAGCTTACCCTTACCCTTACCCTTACCCTTACCCTTACCCTTAACCTTACACTTGCTTTTACCCTTAAGCTTACCCTTACCCTTACCCTTACCCTCACCCTTACCCTTACCCTTACCCTTGCTTATACCCTTAAGCTTACCCTTACCCTTACCCTTACCCTTACCCTTACCCTTACCCTTACCCTTACCCTTGCTTTTACCCTAAGGCTTACCCTTACCTTTACCCTTACCCTTACCCTTACCCTTACCCTTGCTTTTACCCTCAAGCTTACCCTTACCCTTACCCTTACCCTTACCCTAACCCTTACCCTTGCTTTTACCCTTAAGCTTACCCTTACCCTTACCCTTACCCTTACCCTTACCCTTACCCTTACCCTTACCCTTACCCTTGCTTTTACCCTTAAGCTTACCCTTACCCTTACCCTTACCCTTACCCTTACCCTTACCCTTACCCTTACCCTTACCCTTGCTTTTACCCTTAAGCTTACCCTTACCCTTACCCTTACCCTTACCCTTACCCTTACCCTTACCCTTACCCTTGCTTTTACCCTAAGGCTTACCTTTACCCTTACCCTTACCCTTACCCTTACCCTTGCTTTTACCCTTAAGCTTACCCTTACCCTTACCCTTACCCTTACCCTTACCCTTACCCTTACCCTTACCCTTACCCTTACCCTTGCTTTTACCCTTACCCTTACCCTTGCTTTTACCCTTAGGCTTACCCTTACCCTTACCCTTACCCTTACCCTTACCCTTGCTTTTACCCTTAAGCTTACCCTTACCCTTACCCTTACCCTTACCCTTACCCTTACCCTTACCCTTACCCTTGCTTTTACCCTTAAGCTTACCCTTACCCTTACCCTTACCCTTACCCTTACCCTTACCCTTACCCTTACCCTTACCCTAACCCTTACCCTTACCCTTACCCTTACCCTTGCTTTTACCCTTAAGCTTACCCTTACCCTTACCCTAACCCTCACCCTTACCCTTACCCTTACCCTTACCCTTACCTTTACCCTTACCCTTGCTTTTACCCTTAAGCTTACCCTTACCCTTACCCTTACCCTTACCCTTACCCTTACCCTTACCCTTACCCTTACCCTTACCCTTACCCTTACCCTTACCCTTACCCATACCCTTGCTTTTACCCTTAGGCTTACCCTTACCTTTACCCTTACCCTTACCCTTACCCTTACCCTTACCCTTACCCTTACCCTTGCTTTTACCCTTAAGCTTACCCTTACCCTTACCCTTACCCTTACCCTTACCCTTACCCTTGCTTTTACCCTTAAGCTTACCCTTACCCTTACCCTTACCCTTACCCTTACCCTTGCTTTTACCCTTAGGCTTACCCTTACCCTTACCCTTACCCTTACCCTTACCGTTACCCTTACCCTTACCCTTACCCTTACCCTTACCCTTACCCTTACCCTTACCCTTACCCTTACCCTTACCCTCACCCTTGCTTTTACCCTTAAGCTTACCCTTACCCTTACCCTTACCCTTACCCTTACCCTTACCCTTACCCTTACCCTTACCCTTACCCTTACCCTTACCCTTACCCTTACCCTTACCCTTGCTTTTACCCTTAGGCTTACCCTTACCTTTACCCTCACCCTTACCCTTACCCTTACCCTTACCCTTACCCTTACCCTTGCTTTTACCCTTAAGCTTACCCTTACCCTTACCCTTACCCTTACCCTTGCTTTTACCCTTAAGCTTACCTTTACCCTTACCCTTACCCTTACCCTTACCCTTACCCTTACCCTTACCCTTACCCTTGCTTTTACCCTTAAGCTTACCCTTACCCTTACCCTTACCCTTACCCTTACCCTTACCCTTACCCTTACCCTTGCTTTTACCCTTAAGCTTACCCTTACCCTTACCCTTACCCTTACCCTTACCCTTACCCTTACCCTTACCCTTACCCTTACCCTTACCCTTACCCTTACCCCTTACCCTTACCCTTACCCTTACTCTTACCCTTGCTTTTACCCTTAGGCTTACCCTTACCTTTACCCTTACCCTTACCCATACCCTTACCCTTACCCTTACCCTTGCTTTTACCCTTAAGCTTACCCTTACCCTTACCCTTACCCTTACCCTTACCCTTACCCTTACCCTTGCTTTTACCCTTAAGCTTACCCTTACCCTTACCCTTACCCTTACCCTTACCCTTGCTTTTACCCTTAGGCTTACCCTTACCCTTACCCTTACCCTTGCCCTTGCTTTTACCCTTAAGCTTACCCTTACACTTACCCTTACCCTTACCCTTACCCCTACCCTTACCCTTACCCTTACCCTTACCCTTACCCTTGCTTTCACCCTTACGCTTACCCTTACCTTTACCCTTACCCTTACCCTTACCCTTACCCTTACCCTTACCCTTACCCTTACCCTTACCCTTACCCTTACCCTTGCTTTTACCCTTAAGCTTACCCTTACCCTTACCCTTACCCTTACCCTTACCATTGCTTTTACCCTTAAGCTTACCCTTACCCTTACCCTTACCCTTACCCTTACCCTCACCCTTACCCTTACCCTTACCCTTGCTTATACCTTTAAGCTTACCCTTACCCTTACCCTTACCCTTACCCTTACCCTTACCCTTACCCTTACCCTTACCCTTACCCTTACCCTTACCCTTACCCTTACCCTTACCCTTACCCTTACCCTTGCTTTTACCCTTAGGCTTACCCTTACCTTTACCCTTACCCTTACCCTTACCCTTACCCTTACCCTTACCCTTACCCTTACCCTTACCCTTACCCTTACCCTTGCTTTTACCCTTAAGCTTACCCTTACCCTTACCTTACCCTTACCCTTACCCTAACCCTTACCCTTGCTTTTACCCTTTAGCTTACCCTTACCCTTACCCTTACCCTTACCCTTACCCTTACCCTTACCCTTACCCTTACCCTTACCCTTACCCTTACCCTTACCCTTACCCTTACCCTTACCCTTGCTTTTACCCTTAAGCTTACCCTTACCCTTACCCTTACTCTTACCCTTACCCTTACCCTTACCCTTACCCTTGCTTTTACCCTTAAGCTTACCCTTACCCTTACCCTTACCCTTACCCTTGCTTTTACCCTTAGGCTTACCCTTACCTTTACCCTTACCCTTACCCTTACCCTTACCCTTACCCTTACCCTTACCCTTACCCTTACCCTTACCCTTACCCTTACCCTTACCCTTACCCTTACCCTTACCCTTGACCCTTGCTTTTACCCTTAAGCTTACCCTTACCCTTACCCTTACCCTTACCCTTACCCTTGCTTTTACCCTTAGGCTTACCCTTACCCTTACCCTTACCCTTACCCTTGCTTTCACCCTTAAGCTTACCCTTACCCTTACCCTTACTCTTACCCTTACCCTTACCCTTACCCTTACCCTTACCCTTACCCTTACCCTTACCCTTACCCTTACCCTTAACCTTACCCTTACCCTTGCTTTTACCCTTAGGCTTACCCTTACCTTTACCCTTACCCTAACCCTTACCCTTACCCTTACCCTTACCCTTACCCTTGCTTTTACCCTTAAGCTTACCCTCACCCTTACCCTTACCCTTACCCTTACCCTTACCCTTACCCTTGCTTTTACCCTTAAGCTTACCCTTACCCTTACCCTTACCCTTACCCTTACCCTTACCCTTACCCTTACCCTTACCCTTACCCTTACCCTTACCCTTGCTTTTACCCTTAAGCTTACCCTTACCCTTACCCTTACCCTTACCCTTACTCTAACCCTTACCCTTGCTTTTACCCTTAAGCTTACCCTTACCCTTAACCTTACCCTTACCCTTACCCTTACCCTTACCTTTACCCTTACCCTTACCCTTACCCTTACCCTTACCCTTACCCTTGCTTTTACCCTTAAGCTTACCCTTACCCTTACCCTTACCCTTACCCTTACCCTTACCCTTACCCTTACCCTTACCCTTACCCTTACCCTTACCCTTGCTTTTACCCTTAAGCTTACCCTTACCCTTACCCTTACCCTTACCCTTACCCTTACCCTTACCCTTACCTTTACCCTTGCTTTTACCCTTAGGCTTACCCTTACCTTTACCCTAACCCTTACCCTTACCCTTACCCTTACCCTTACCCTTACCCTTGCTTTTACCCTTAAGCTTACCCTTACCCTTACCCTTACCCTTACCCTTACCCTTACCCTTGCTTTTACCCTTAAGCTTACCCTTACCCTTACCCTTACCCTTACCCTTACCCTTGCTTTTACCCTCAGGCTTACCCTTACCCTTACCCTTACACTTACCCTTGCTTTTACCCTTAAGCTTACCCTTACCCTTACCCTTACTCTTACCCTTACCCTTACCCTTACCCTTACCCTTACCCTTACCCTTACCCTTACCCTTACCCTTACCCTTACCCTTACCGTTACCCTAGCTTTTACCCTTAGGCTTACCCTTACCTTTACCCTTACCCTAACCCTTACCCTTACCCTTACCCTTACCCTTACCCTTGCTTTTACCCTTAAGCTTACCCTTACCCTTACCCTTACCCTTACCCTTGCTTTTACCCTTAAGCTTACCCTTACCCTTACCCTTACCCTTACCCTTACCCTTACCCTTACCCTTACCCTTACCCTTGCTTTTACCCTTAAGCTTACCCTTACCCTTACCCTTACCCTTACCCTTACCCTTACCCTTACCCTTACCCTTACCCTTACCCTTACCCTTACCCTTACCCTTACCCTTACCCTTACCCTTATCCTTGCTTTTACCCTTAGGCTTACCCTTACCTTTACCCTTACCCTTACCCTTACCCTTACCCTTACCCTTGCTTTTACCCTTAAGCTTACCCTTACCCTTACCCTTACCCTTACCCTTACCCTTACCCTTACCCTTACCCTTACCCTTACCCTTACCCTTGCTTTTACCCTTAAGCTTACCCTTACCCTTACCCTTACCCTTACCCTTAACCTTACCCTTAACCTTACCCTTGCTTTTACCCTTAAGCTTACCCTTACCCTTACCCTTACCCTTACCCTTAAGCTTTCCCTTACCCTTACCCTTACCCTTACCCTTACCCTTACCCTTACCCTTACCCTTACCCTTACCCTTACCCTTACCCTTACCCTTACCCTTACCCTTACTTTTACCCTTAAGCTTACCCTTACCCTTACCCTTACCCTTACCCTTACCCTTAAGCTTACCCTTACCCTTGCCCTTACCCTTACCCTCACCCTTACCCTTACCCTTGCTTTTACCCTTAAGCTTACCCTTACCCTTACCCTTACCCTTACCCTTAAGCTTACCCTTACCCTTACCCTTACCCTTACCCTTACCCTTGCTTTTACCCTTAAGCTTACCCTTACCCTTACCCTTACCCTTAAGCTTACCCTTACCCTTACCCTTACCCTTACCCTTACCCTTACCCTTACCCTTACCTTACCCTTACCCTTGCTTTTACCCTTAAGCTTACCCTTACCCTTACCCTTACCCTTACCCTTGCTTTTACCCTTAAGCTTACCCTTACCCTTACCCTTACCCTTAAGCTTACCCTTACCCTTACCCTTACCCTTACCCTTACCCTTACACTTACCCTTACCCTTACCCTTACCCTTACCCTTACCCTTACCCTTACCCTTACCCTTACCCTTACCCTTACCCTTACCCTTACCCTTACCCTTGCTTTTACCCTTAGGCTTACCCTTACCTTTACCCTTACCCTTACCCTTACCCTTACCCTTACCCTTACCCTTACCCTTACCCTTACCCTTACCTTTACCCTTACCCTTGCTTTTACCCTTAAGCTCACCCTTACCCTTACCCTTACCCTTACCCTTACCCTTACTCTTGCTTTTACCCTTAAGCTTACCCTTACCCTTACCCTTACCCTTGCTTTTACCCTTAGGCTTACCCTTACCCTTTCCCTCACCCTTACCCTTGCTTTTACCCTTAAGCTTACCCTTACCCTTACCCTTACCCTTACCCTTACCCTTACCCTTACCCTTACCCTTACCCTTACCCTTACCCTTACCCTAACCCTTACCCTTACCCTTACCCTTACCCTTACCCTTGCTTTTACCCTTAGGCTAACCCTTACCTTTACCCTTACCCTTACCCTTACCCTTACCCTTACCCTTGCTTTTACCCTTAAGCTTACCCTTACCCTTACCCTTACCCTTACCCTTACCCTTACCCTTACCCTTACCCTTACCCTTACCCTTGCTTTTACCCTTAAGCTTACCCTTACCCTTACCCTTACCCTTACCCTTACCCTTACCCTTACCCTTACCCTTACCCTTACCCCCACCCTTGCTTTTACCCTTAAGCTTACCCTTACCCTTACCCTTACCCTTACCCTTACCCTTACCCTTGCTTTTACCCTTAAGCTTACCCTTACCCTTACCCTTGCTTTAACCCTTAGGCTTACCCTTACCCTTACCCTTACCCTTACCCTTGCTTTTACCCTTAAGCTTACCCTTACCCTTACCCTTACCCTTACTCTTACCCTTACCCTTATCCTTACCCTTACCCTTGCTTTTACCCTTAGGCTTACCCTTACCTTTACCCTTACCCTTACCCTTACCCTTACCCTTACCCTTACCCTTACCCTTACCCTTGCTTTTACCCTTAAGCTAACCCTTACCCTTACCCTTACCCTTACCCTTACCCTTACCCTTACCCTTAACCTTACCCTTACCCTTGCTTTTACCCTTAAGCTCACCCTTACCCTTACCCTTACCTTTACCCTTACACCTACCCTTACCCTGACCCTTACCCTTGCTTTTACCCTTAAGCTTACCCTTACCCTTACCCTTACCCTTACCCTTAAGCTTACCGTTACCCTAACCCTTACCCTTACCCTTACCCTTACCCTTACCCTTGCTTTTACCCTTAAGCTTACCCTTACCCTTTCCCTTACCCTTACCCTAACCCTTGCTTTTACCCTTAAGCTTACCCTTACCCTTACCCTTACCCTTACCCTTAAGCTTACCCTTACCCTTACCCTTACCCTTACCCTTACCCTTACCCTTACCCTTGCTTTTACCCTTAAGCTTACCCTTACCCTTACCCTTACCCTTACCCTAACCCTTACCCTTAACCTTACCCTTACCCTTACCCTTACCCTTACCCTTACCCTTGCTTTTACCCTTAGGCTTACCCTTACCTTTACCCTTACCATTACCCTTACCCTTACCCTTACCCTTACCCTTACCCTTACCCTTGCTTTTACCCTTAAGCTTAACCTTACCCTTACCCTTACCCTTACCCTTACCCTTACCATTGCTTTTACCCTTAAGCTTACCCTTACCCTTACCCTTACCCTTACCCTTACCCTTGCTTTTACCCTTAAGCTTACCCTTACCCTTACCCTTACTCTTACCCTTACCCTTACCCTTACCCTTACCCTTGCTTTTACCCTTAAGCTTAAGGTACCTTACCCTTGCTTTTACCCTTAGGCTTACCCTTACCTTCACCCTTACCCTTACCCTTACCCTTACCCTTACCCTTGCTTTTACCCTTAAGCTTACCCTTACCCTTACCCTTACCCTTACCCTTACCCTTACCCTTACCCTTACCCTTGCTTTTACCCTTACCCTTACCCTTACCCTTACCCTTACCCTTACCCTTACCCTTACCCTTACCCTTACCCTTACCCTTGCTTTTACCCTTAAGCTTACCCTTACCCTTACCCTTACCCTTACCCTTACCCTTACCCTTACCCTTACCCCTACCCTTGCTTTTACCCTTAAGCTTAACCTTACCCTTACCCTTACCCTTACCCTTACCCTTACCCTTACCCTTAAGCTTACCCTTACCCTTACCCTTACCCTTACCCTTACCCTTACCCTTACCCTTACCCTTACCCTTACCCTTGCTTTTACCCTTAAGCTTACCCTTACCCTTACCCTTACCCTTACCCTTACCCCTACCCTTGCTTTTACCCTTAAGCTTACCCTTACCCTTACCCTTACCCTTAAGCTTACCCTTACCCTTACCCTTACCCTTACCCTTACCCTTACCCTTACCCTTACCCTTGCTTTTACCCTTAAGCTTACCCTTACCCTTACCCTTACCCTTACCCTTACCCTTAACCTTACCCTTACCCTTACCCTTACCCTTACCCTTGCTTTTACCCTTAGGCATACCCTTACCTTTACCCTTATCCTTACCCTTACCCTTACCCTTACCCTTACCCTTACCCTTGCTTTTACCCTTAAGCTTACCCTTACCCTTACCCTCACCCTTACCCTTACCCTTACCCTTACCCTTACCCTTACCCTTACCCTTACCCTTACCCTTACCCTTACCCTTACCCTTGCTTTTACCCTTAAGCTTACCCTTACCCTTACCCTTACCCTTACCCTTACCCTTACCCTTACCCTTACCCTTACCCTTACCCTTACCCTTACCTTTACCCTTACCCTTACCCTTACCCTTACCCCTACCCTTGCTTTTACCCTTAAGCTTAACCTTACCCTTACCCTTACCCTTACCCTTACCCTTACCCTTACCCTTACCCTTACCCTTGCTTTTATCCTTAAGCTTACCCTTACCCTTACCCTTACCCTTACCCTTACCCTTACCCTTGCTTTTACCCTTAAGCTTACCCTTACCCTTACCCTTACCCTTACCCTTACCCTTGCTTTTACCCTTAGGCTCACCCTTACCCTTACCCTTACCCTTACCCTTGCTTTTACCCTTAAGCTTACCCTTACACTTACCCTTACCCTTACCCTTACCCTTACCCTTACCCTTACCCTTACCCTTACCCTTGCTTTTACCCTTAGGCTTACCCTTACCCTTACCCTTACCCTTACACTTACCCTTACCCTTACCCTTACCCTTACCCTTACCCTTACCCTTACCCTTACCCTTACCCTTACCCTTACCCTTGCTTTTACCCTTAAGCTTACCCTTACCCTTACCCTTACCCTTACCCTTACCCTTACCCTTACCCTTGCTTTTACCCTTGAGCTTACCCTTACCCTTACCCTTACCCTTACCCTTACCCTTACCCTTGCTTTTACCCTTAGGCTTACCCTTACCTTCACCCTCACCCTTACCCTTACCCTTACCCTTACCCTTACCCTTACCCTTACCCTTGCTTTTACCCTTAAGCTTACCCTTACCCTTACCCTTACCCTTACCCTTACCCTTACCCTTTCCCTTACCTTTACCCTTACCCTTTCCCTTGCTTTTACCCTTAAGCTTACCCTTACCCTTACCCTTACCCTTACCTTTACCCTTACCCTTCCCCTTACCCTTACCCTTACCCTTGCTTTTACCCTTAAGCTTACCCTTACCCTTACCCTTACCCTTACCCTTACCCTTAACCTTACCCTTACCCTTACCCTTACCCTTACCCTTACCTCTACCCTTACCCTTACCCTTACCCTTACCCTTGCTTTTACCCTTAAGCTTACCCTTACCCTTACCCTTACCCTTACCCTTACCCTTACCCTTGCTTTTACCCTTAAGCTTACCCTTACCCTTAACCTTACCCTTACCCTTACCCTTGCTTTTACCCTTAAGCTTACCCTTACCCTTACCCTTTTCCTTACCCTTAAGCTTAACCTTACCCTTACCCTTACCCTTACCCTTACCCTTACCCTTACCCTTGCTTTTACCCTTAAGCTTACCCTTACCCTTACCCTTACCCTTACCCTTACACTTACCCTTACCCTTACCCTTACACTTGCACTTACCCTTAGGCTTACCCTTACCTTTACCCTTACCCTTACCCTTACCCTTACCCTTACCCTTACCCTTACCCTTACCCTTACCCTTGCTTTTACCCTTAAGCTTAGCCTTACCCTTACCCTTACCCTTACCCTTACCCTTACCCTTACCCTTACCCTTGCTTTTACCCTTAAGCTTACCCTTACCCTTACCCTTACCCTTAACCTTAAGCTTACCCTTACCCTTACCCTTACCCTTACCCTTACCCTTACCCTTACCCTTACCCTTACCCTTACCCTCACCCTTACCCTTGCTTTTACCCTTAAGCTTACCCTTACCCTTACCCTTACCCTTACCTTTACCCTTGCTTTTACCCTTAAGCTTACCCTTACCCTTACCCTTACCCTTACCCTTAAGCTTACCCTTACCCTTACCCTTACCCTTACCCTTACCCTTACCCTTACCCTTACCCTTACCCTTACCCTTACCCTTACCCTTACCCTTACCCTTACCCTTACCCTTACCCTTGCTTTTACCCTTAAGCTCACCCTTACCCTTACCCTTACCCTTACCCTTACCCTTACCCTTACCCTTACCCTTGCTTTTACCCTTAGGCTTACCCTTACCTTCACCCTTACCCTTACCCTTACCCTTACCCTTACCCTTGCTTTTACCCTTAAGCTTACCCTTACCCTTACCCTTACCCTTACCCTTACCCTTACCCTTACCCTTACCCTTACCCTTACCCTTACCCTTGCTTTTACCCTTACCCTTACCCTTACCCTTACCCTTACCCTTACCCTTACCCTTACCCTTACCCTTACCCTTACCCTTGCTTTTACCCTTAAGCTTACCCTTACCCTTACCCTTACCCTTACCCTTACCCTTACCCTTACCCTTACCCTTACCCTTACCCCTACCCTTGCTTTTACCCTTAAGCTTAACCTTACCCTTACCCTTACCCTTACCCTTACCCTTACCCTTACCCTTAAGCTTACCCTTACCCTTACCCTTACCCTTACCCTTACCCTTACCCTTACCCTTACCCTTACCCTTACCCTTGCTTTTACCCTTAAGCTTACCCTTACCCTTACCCTTACCCTTACCCTTACCCCTACCCTTGCTTTTACCCTTAAGCTTACCCTTACCCTTACCCTTACCCTTAAGCTTACCCTTACCCTTACCCTTACCCTTACCCTTACCCTTGCTTTTACCCTTAAGCTTACCCTTACCCTTACCCTTACCCTTACCCTTACCCTTACCCTTAACCTTACCCTTACCCTTACCCTTACCCTTACCCTTGCTTTTACCCTTAGGCTTACCCTTACCTTTACCCTTATCCTTACCCTTACCCTTACCCTTACCCTTACCCTTACCCTTACCCTTGCTTTTACCCTTAAGCTTACCCTTACCCTTACCCTCACCCTTACCCTTACCCTTACCCTTACCCTTACCCTTACCCTTACCCTTACCCTTACCCTTACCCTTACCCTTACCCTTGCTTTTACCCTTAAGCTTACCCTTACCCTTACCCTTACCCTTACCCTTACCCTTACCCTTACCCTTACCCTTACCCTTACCCTTACCCTTACCCTTACCCTTACCCCTACCCTTGCTTTTACCCTTAAGCTTAACCTTACCCTTACCCTTACCCTTACCCTTACCCTTACCCTTACCCTTACCCTTGCTTTTACCCTTAAGCTTACCCTTACCCTTACCCTTACCCTTACCCTTACCCTTACCCTTACCCTTGCTTTTACCCTTAAGCTTACCCTTACCCTTACCCTTACCCTTACCCTTACCCTTACCCTTACCCTTGCTTTTACCCTTAGGCTCACCCTTACCCTTACCCTTACCCTTACCCTTGCTTTTACCCTTAAGCTTACCCTTACACTTACCCTTACCCTTACCCTTACCCTTACCCTTACCCTTACCCTTACCCTTACCCTTGCTTTTACCCTTAGGCTTACCCTTACCCTTACCCTTACCCTTACCCTTACCCTTACCCTTACCCTTACCCTTACCCTTACCCTTACCCTTACCCTTACCCTTACCCTTGCTTTTACCCTTAAGCTTACCCTTACCCTTACCCTTACCCTTACCCTTACCCTTACCCTTACCCTTACCCTTGCTTTTACCCTTGAGCTTACCCTTACCCTTACCCTTACCCTTACCCTTACCCTTGCTTTTACCCTTAGGCTTACCCTTACCTTTACCCTCACCCTTACCCTTACCCTTACCCTTACCCTTACCCTTACCCTTGCTTTTACCCTTAAGCTTACCCTTACCCTTACCCTTACCCTTCCCCTACCCTTTCCCTTACCTTTACCCTTACCCTTTCCCTTGCTTTTACCCTTAAGCTTACCCTTACCCTTACCCTTACCCTTACCTTTACCCTTACCCTTCCCCTTACCCTTACCCTTACCCTTGCTTTTACCCTTAAGCTTACCCTTACCCTTACCCTTACCCTTACCCTTACCCTTAACCTTACCCTTACCCTTACCCTTACCCTTACCCTTACCCTTACCCTTACCCTTACCCTTACCCTTACCCTTACCCTTGCTTTTACCCTTAAGCTTACCCTTACCCTTACCCTTAACCTTTCCCTTACCCTTACCCTTGCTTTTACCCTTAAGCTTACCCTTACCCTTACCCTTACCCTTACCCTTACCCTTACCCTTGCTTTTACCCTTAAGCTTACCCTTACCCTTACCCTTTTCCTTACCCTTAAGCTTAACCTTACCCTTACCCTTACCCTTACCCTTACCCTTACCCTTACCCTTGCTTTTTCCCTTAAGCTTACCCTTACCCTTACCCTTACCCTTACCCTTACACTTACCCTTACCCTTACCCTTACCCTTGCACTTACCCTTAGGCTTACCCTTACCTTTACCCTTACCCTTACCCTTACCCTTACCCTTACCCTTACCCTTACACTTACCCTTACCCTTACCCTTGCTTTTACCCTTAAGCTTAGCCTTACCCTTACCCTTACCCTTACCCTTGCTTTTACCCTTAGGCTTACCCTTACCCTTACCCCTACCCTTACCCTTGCTTTTACCCTTAAGCTTACCCTTACCCTTACCCTTACCCTTACCCTTACCCTTACCCTTACCCTTACCCTTACCCTTACCCTTACCCTTACCCTTACCCTTACCCTTACCCTTACCCTTACCCTTACCCTTACCCTTGCTTTTACCCTCAGGCTTACCCTTACCTTTACCCTTACCCTTACCCTTACACTTACCCTTACCCTTACCCTTACCCTTACCCTTACCCTTACCCTTACCCTTACCCTTGCTTTTACCCTTAAGCTTACCCTTACTCTTACCCTTACCCTTACCCTTACCCTTTCCCTTGCTTTTACCCTTAAGCTTACCCTTACCCTTTCCCTTACCCTTACCCTTAACCTTACCCTTACCCTTACCCTTACCCTTCCCTTGCTTTTACCCTTAAGCTTACCCTTACCCTTACCCTTACCCTTACCCTTAAGCTAACCCTTACCCTTACCCTTACCCTTACCCTTACCCTTACCCTTACCCTTACCCTTACCCTAACCCTTACCCTTACCCTTACCCTTACCCTTACCCTTGCTTTTACCCTTAAGCTTACCCTTACCCTTACCCTTACCCTTACCCTCACCCTTGCTTTTACCCTTAAGCTTACCCTTACCCTTACCCTTACCCTTACCCTTAAGCTTACCCTTACCCTTACCCTTACCCTTACCCTTACCCTTACCCTTACCCTTACCCTTGCTTTTACCCTTAAGCTTACCCTTACCCTTACCCTTACCCTTACCCTTACCCTTACCCTTACCCTTACCCTTGCTTTTACCCTTAGGCTTACCCTTACCTTTACCCTTACCCTTACCCTTACCCTTACCCTTACCCTTACCCTTACCCTTACCCTTACCCTTGCTTTTACCCTTAAGCTTACCCTTACCCTTACCCTTACCCTTACCCTTACCCTTACCCTTACCCTTACCCTTACCCTTACCCTTGCTTTTACCCTTAAGCTTACCCTTACCCTTACCCTTACCCTTACCCTTACCCTTACCCTTACCCTTACCCTTACCCTTACCCTTACCCTTGCTTTTACCCTTAAGCTTACCCTTACCCTTACCCTTACCCTTACCCTTACCCTTACCCTTACCCTTGCTTTTACCCTTAAGCTTACCCTTACCCTTACCCTTACCCTTACCCTTACCCTTACCCTTGCTTTTACCCTTAGGCTTACCCTTACCTTTACCCTTACCCTTACCCTTACCCTTACCCTTACCCTTACCCTTGCTTTTACCCTTAAGCTTACCCTTACCCTTACCCTTACCCTTACCCTTACCCATACCCTTGCTTTTACCCTTAAGCTTACCCTTACCCTTACCCTTACTCTTACCCTTACCCTTGCTTTTACCCTTAGGCTTACCCTTACCCTCACCCTTACCCTTACCCTTGCTTTTACCCTTAAGCTTACCCTTACCATTACCCTTACCCTTACCCTTACCCTTACCCTTACCCTTACCCTTACCCTTACCCTTACCCTTACCCTTACCCTTACCCTTACCCTTACCCTTACCCTTACCCTTACCCTTACCCTTACCCTTACCCTTACCCTTACCCTTACCCTTACCCTTACCCTTACCCTTACCCTTACCCTTACCCTTACCCTTACCCTTACCCTTACCCTTACCCTTACCCTAACCCTTGCTTTTACCCTTAGGCTTACCCTTACCTTTACCCTTACCCTTACCCTTACCCTTACCCTTACCCTTACCCTAACCCTTGCTTTTACCCTTAAGCTTACCCTTACCCTTACCCTTACCCTTACCCTTACCCTTACCCTTACCCTTAGCCTTGCTTTTACCCTTAAGCTTACCCTTACCCTTACCCTTACCCTTACCCTTACCCTTACCCTTACCCTTACCCTTACCCTTACCCTTGCTTTTACCCTTAAGCTTACCCTTACCCTTACCCTTACCCTTACCCTTACCCTTGCTTTCACCCTTAGGCTTACCCTTACCCTTACCCTTGCTTTTACCCTCAAGCTTACCCTTACCCTTACCCTTACCCTTACCCTTACCCTTACCCTTACCCTTACCCTTACCCTTACCCTTACCCTTACCCTTACCCTTACCCTTACCCTTACCCTTACCCTTACCCTTACCCTTACCCTTACCCTTACCCTTACCCTTACCCTTACCCTTACCCTTACCCTAACCCTTGCTTTTACCCTTAGGCTTACCCTTAACTTTACCCTTACCCTTACCCTTACCCTTACCCTTACCCTTACCCTTACCCTTACCCTTACCCTTACCCTTGCTTTTACCCTTAAGCTTACCCTTACCCTTACCCTTACCCTTACCCTTACCCTTACCCTTACCCTTACCCTTACCCTTGCTTTTACCCTTAAGCTTACCCTTACCCTTACCCTTACCCTTACCCTTACCCTTACCCTTACCCTTACCCTTACCCTTACCCTTACCCTTACCCTTACCCTTGCTTTTACCCTTAAGCTTACCCTTACCCTTACCTTAACCCTTACCCTTACCCTTACCCTTGCTTTTACCCTTAAGCTTACCCTTACCCTTACCCTTACCCTTACCCTTACCCTTACCCTTACCCTTACCCTTACCCTTACCCTTACCCTTGTTTTTACCCTTAGGCTTACCCTTACCCTTACCCTTACCCTTACCCTTGCTTTTACCCTTAAGCTTACCCTTACCCTTACCCTTACCCTTACCCTTACCCTTACCCTTACCCTTACCCTTACCCTTACCCTTACCCTTACCCTTGCTTTTACCCTTAGGCTTACCCTTACCTTTACCCTTACCCTTACCCTTACCCTTACCCTTACCCTTACCCTTACCCTTACCCTTACCCTTACCCTTACCCTTGCATTTACCCTTGAGCTTACCCTTACCCTTACCCTTACCCTTACCCTTACCCTTACCCTTACCCTTACCCTTACCCTTACCCTTACCCTTGCTTTTACCCTCAAGCTTACCCTTACCCTTACCCTTACCCTTACCCTTACCCTTACCCTTACCCTTACCCTTACCCTTACCCTTACCCTTACCCTTGCTTTTACCCTTAAGCTTACCCTTGCCCTTACCCTTACCCTTACCCTTAAGCTTACCCTTACCCTTACCCTTACCCTTACCCTTACCCTTACCCTTACCTTTACCCTTACCCTTACCCTTGCTTTTACCCTTAAGCTTACCCTTACCCTAACCCTTACCCTTACCTTTACCCTTGCTTTTACCCTTAAGCTTACCCTTACCCTTACCCTTACCCTTAAGCTTACCCTTACCCTTACCCTTACCCTTACCCTTACCCTTAGCCTTACCCTTACCCTTACCCTTACCCTTACCCTTACCCTTACCCTTACCCTTGCTTTTACCCTTAAGCTCACCCTTACCCTTACCCTTACCCTTACCCTTAACCTTACCCTTACCCTTGCTTTTACCCTTAGGCTTACCCTTACCTTCACCCTTACCCTTACCCTTACCCTTACCCTTACCCTTGCTTTTACCCTTAAGCTTACCCTTACCCTTACCCTTACCCTTACCCTTACCCTTACCCTTACCCTTACCCTTACCCTTGCTTTTACCCTTACCCTTACCCTTACCCTTACCCTTACCCTTACCCTTACCCTTACCCTTACCCTTACCCTTGCTTTTACCCTTAAGCTTACCCTTACCCTTACCCTTACCCTTACCCTTACCCTTACCCTTACCCTTACCCCTACCCTTGCTTTTACCCTTAAGCTTAACCTTACCCTTACCCTTACCCTTACCCTTACCCTTACCCTTGCTTTTACCCTTAAGCTTACCCTTACCCTTACCCTTACCCTTACCCTTACCCTTACCCTTTACCCTTACTCTTACCCTTACCCTTACCCTTGCTTTTACCCTTAAGCTTACCCTTACCCTTACCCTTACCCTCACCCTTACCCTTGCTTTTACCCTTAGGCTTACCCTTACCCTTACCCTTACCCTTACCCTTACCCTTACCCTTACCCTTACCTTTACCCTTACCCTTGCTTTTACCCTTAAGCTTACCCTTACCCTTACCCTTACCCTTACCCTCACCCTTACCCTTGCTTTTACCCTTAAGCTTACCCTTACCCTTACCCTTACCCTTACCCTTACCCTTACCCTTACCCTTACCCTAACCCTTGCTTTTACCCTTAAGCTTACCCTTACCCTTACCCTTACCCTTACCCTTAAGCTTACCCTTACCCTTACCCTTACCCTTACCCTTACCCTTACCCTTACCCTTACCCTTACCCTTACCCTTACCCTTGCTTTTACCCTTAAGCTTACCCTTACCCTTACCCTTACCCTTACCCTTACCCCTACCCTTGCTTTTACCCTTAAGCTTACCCTTACCCTTACCCTTACCCTTAAGCTTACCCTTACCCTTACCCTTACCCTTACCCTTACCCTTACCCTTGCTTTTACCCTTAACCTTACCCTTACCCTTACCCTTACCCTTACCCTTACCCTTACCCTTACCCTTACCCTTACCCTTACCCTTACCCTTGCTTTTACCCTTAAGCTTACCCTTACCCTTACCCTTACCCTTGCTTTTACCCTTAAGCTTACCCTTACCCTTACCCTTACCCTTAAGCTTACCCTTACCCTTACCCTTACCCTTACCCTTACCCTTACCCTTACCCTTACCCTTACCCTTACCCTTACCCTTACCCTTACCCTTACCCTTACCCTTACCCTTACCCTTACCCTTACCCTTACCCTTGCTTTTACCCTTAAGCTTACCCTTACCCTTACCCTTACCCTTACCCTTAATCTTACCCTTACCCTTACCCTTACCCTTACCCTTACTCTTACCCTTACCCTTACCCTTACCCCTACCCTTGCTTTTACCCTTAAGGGTAAAAGCCAGGGTAAGGTTAAGGGTAAGGGTAAGGGTAAGGGTAAGGGTAAGGGTAAGATTAAGGGTAAGGGTAAGGGTAAGGGTAAGGGTAAGCTTAAGGGTAAAAGCAAGGGTAAGGGTAAGGGTAAGGGTAAGGGTAAGGGTAAGGGTAAGGGTAAGGGTAAGGGTAAGGGTAAGGGTAAGGGTAAGGGTAAGGGTAAGGGTAAGGGTAAAAGCAAGGGTAGGGGTAAGGGTAAGGGTAAGGGTAAGAGTAAGGGTAAGGCTAAGGGTAAGGGTAAGCTTAAGGGTAAAAGCAAGGGTAAGGGTAAGGGTAAGGGTAAGGGTAAGGGTAAGGGTAAGGGTAAGGGTAAGGGTAAGGGTAAGGGTAAGGGTAAGGGTAAGGGTAAGGGTGAGGGTAAGGGTAAGGGTAAGCTTAAGGGTAAAAGCAAGGGTAAGGGTAAGGGTAAGGGGAAGGGTAAGGGTAAGGGTAAGGATAAGGGTAAAGGTAAGGGTAAGCCTAAGGGTAAAAGCAAGGGTAAGGGTAAGGGTAAGGGTAAGGTTAAGGGTAAGGGTAAGGGTAAGGGTAAGGGTAAGGGTAAGGTTAAGGGTAACCCTTACCCTTACCCTTACCCTTGCTTTTACCCTTAAGCTCACCCTTACCCTTACCCTTACCCTTACCCTTACCCTTACCCTTACCCTTACCCTTGCTTTTACCCTTAGGCTTACCCTTACCTTCACCCTTACCCTTACCCTTACCCTTACCCTTACCCTTGCTTTTACCCTTAAGCTTACCCTTACCCTTACCCTTACCCTTACCCTTACCCTTACCCTTACCCTTACCCTTACCCTTACCCTTACCCTTGCTTTTACCCTTACCCTTACCCTTACCCTTACCCTTACCCTTACCCTTACCCTTACCCTTACCCTTACCCTTACCCTTGCTCTTACCCTTACCCTTACCCTTACCCTTACCCTTACCCTTACCCTTACCCTTACCCTTACCCCTACCCTTGCTTTTACCCTTAAGCTTAACCTTACCCTTACCCTTACCCTTACCCTTACCCTTACTCTTACCCTTGCTTTTACCCTTAAGCTTACCCTTACCCTTACCCTTACCCTTACCCTTACCCTTTACCCTTACCCTTACCCTTACCCTTACCCTTGCTTTTACCCTTAAGCTTACCCTTACCCTTACCCTTACCCTCACCCTTACCCTTGCTTTTACCCTTAGGCTTACCCTTACCCTTACCCTTACCCTTACCCTTACCCTTACCCTTACCCTTACCTTCACCCTTACCCTTGCTTTTACCCTTAAGCTTACCCTTACCCTTACCCTTACCCTTACCCTCACCCTTACCCTTGCTTTTACCCTTAAGCTTACCCTTACCCTTACCCTTACCCTTACCCTTACCCTTACCCTTACCCTAACCCTTGCTTTTACCCTTAAGCTTACCCTTACCCTTACCCTTACCCTTACCCTTAAGCTTACCCTTACCCTAACCCTTACCCTTACCCTTACCCTTACCCTTACCCTTACCCTTACCCTTACCCTTACCCTTGCTTTTACCCTTAAGCTTACCCTTACCCTTACCCTTACCCTTACCCTTACCCCTACCCTTGCTTTTACCCTTAAGCTTACCCTTACCCTTACCCTTACCCTTAAGCTTACCCTTACCCTTACCCTTACCCTTACCCTTACCCTTACCCTTACCCTTGCTTTTACCCTTAACCTTACCCTTACCCTTACCCTTACCCTTACCCTTACCCTTAACCTTACCCTTACCCTTACCCTTACCCTTGCTTTTACCCTTAGGCTTACCCTTACCTTTACCCTTATCCTTACCCTTACCCTTACCCTTACCCTTACCCTTACCCTTACCCTTGCTTTTACCCTTAAGCTTACCCTTACCCTTACCCTCACCCTTACCCTCACCCTTACCCTTACCCTTACCCTTACCCTTACCCTTACCCTTACCCTTACCCTTACCCTTACCCTTACCCTTACCCTTACCCTTACCCTTGCTTTTACCCTTAAGCTTACCCTTACCCTTACCCTTACCCTTACTCTTACCCTTACCCTTACCCTTACCCCTACCCTTGCTTTTACCCTTAAGGGTAAAAGCAAGGGTAAGGTTAAGGGTAAGGGTAAGGGTAAGGGTAAGGGTAAGGGTAAGGGTAAGCTTAAGGGTAAGGGTAAGGGTAAGGGTAAGCTTAAGGGTAAAAGCAAGGGTAAGGGTAAGGGTAAGGGTAAGGGTAAGGGTAAGGGTAAGGGTAAGGGTAAGGGTAAGGGTAAGGGTAAGGGTAAGGGTAAGGGTAAGGGTAAGGGTAAGGGTAAGGGTAAGGGTAAGGGTAAGGGTAAGCTTAAGGGTAAGGGTAAGGGTAAGGGTAAGCTTAAGGGTAAAAGCAAGGGTAAGGGTAAGGGTAAGGGTAAGGGTAAGGGTAAGCTTAAGGGTAAAAGCAAGGGTAAGGGTAAGGGTAAGGGTAAGGGTAAGGGTAAGGGTAAGGGTAAGGGTAAGGGTAAGGGTAAGGGTAAGGGTAAGGGTAAGGGTAAGGGTAAGGGTAAGGGTAAGGGTAAGGGTAAGGGTAAGGGTAAGGGTAAGGGTAAGGGTAAGGGTAAGGGTAAGGGTAAGGGTAAGGGTAAGCTTAAGGGTAAGGGTAAGGGTAAGGGTAAGCTTAAGGGTAAAAGCAAGGGTAAGGGTTAGGGTAATGGTAAGGGTAAGGGTAAAGGTAAGGGTAAGCCTAAGGGTAAAAGCAAGGGTAAGGGTAAGGGTAAGGGTAAGGGTTAGGGTAAGGGTAAGGGTAAGGGTAAGGGTAAGGGTAAGGGTAAGGGTAAGCTTAAGGGTAAAAGCAAGGGTAAGGGTAAGGGTAAGGGTAAGGGTAAGGGTAAGGGTAAGGGTAAGGGTAAGGGTGAGCTTTAGGGTAAAAGCAAGGGTAAGGGTAAGGGTAAGGGTAAGGGTAAGGGTAAGGGTAAGGGTAAGGGTAAGGGTAAGGGTAAGGGTAAGGGTAAGGGTAAGCTTAAGGGTAAAAGCAAGGGTAAGTTTAAGGGTAAGGGTAAGGGTAAGGGTTAGGGTAAGGGTAAAGGTAAGGGTAAGCCTAAGGGTAAAAGCAAGGGTAAGGGTAAGGGTAAGGGTAAGGGTAAGGGTAAGGGTAAGGGTAAGGGTAAGAGTAAGGGTAAGGGTAAGGGTAAGCTTAAGGGTAAAAGCAAGGGTAAGGGTAAGGGTAAGGGTAAGGGTAAGCCTAAGGGTAAAAGCAAGGGTAAGGGTAAGGTTAAGGGTAAGGGTAAGGGTAAGCTTAAGGGTAAAAGCAAGGGTAAGGGTGAGGGTAAGGGTAAGGGTAAGGGTAAGCTTAAGGGTAAAAGCAAGGGTAAGGGTAAGGGTGAGGGTAAGGGTAAGGGTAAGGGTAAGGGTAAAGGTAAGGGTAAGCCTAAGAGTAAAAGCAAGGGTAAGGGTAAGGGTAAGGGTAAGGGTAAGGGTAAGGGTAAGGGTAAGGGTAAGAGTAAGGGTAAGCTTAAGGGTAAAAGCAAGGGTAAGGATAAGGGTAAGGGTAAGGGTAAGGGTAAGGGTAAGGGTAAGGGTAAGGGTAAGGGTAAGGGTAAGGGTAAGGGTAAGCTTAAGGGTAAAAGCAAGGGTAAGGGTAAGGGTAAGGGTAAGGGTAAGGGTAAGGGTAAGGGTAAGGGTAAGGGTAAGGGTAAGGGTAAGGGTAAGGGTAAGCTTAAGGGTAAAAGCAAGGGTAAGGGTTAGGGTAAGGGTAAGAGTAAGGGTAAGGGTAAGGGTAAGCTTAAGGGTAAAAGCAAGGGTAAGGGTAAGGGTGAGGGTAAGGGTAAGGGTAAGGGTAAGGGTAAGGGTAAAGGTAAGGGTAAGCCTAAGGGTAAAAGCAAGGGTAAGGGTAAGGGTAAGGGTAAGGGGTAAGGGTAAGGGTAAGGGTAAGGGTAAGGGTAAGGGTAAGGGTAAGGGTAAGGGTAAGCTTAAGGGTATAAGCAAGTGTAAGGGTAAGGGTAAGGGTGAGGGTAAGGGTAAGGGTAAGGGTAAGGGTAAGCTTAAGGGTAAAAGCAAGGGTAAGGGTAAGGGTAAGGGTAAGGGTAAGGGTAAGCTTAAGGGTAAAAGCAAGGGTAAGGGTAAGGGTAAGGGTAAGGGTAAGGGTAAGGGTAAGGGTAAGGGTAAGGGTAAGGGTAAGGGTAAGGGTAAGAGTAAGGGTAAGGGTAAGGGTAAGGGTAAGGGTAAGGGTAAAGGTAAGGTTAAGCCTAAGGGTAAAAGCAAGGGTAAAGGTAAGGGTAAGGGTAAGGGTAAGGGTAAGGGTAAGGGTAAGGGTAAGGGTAAGGGTAAGGGTAAGGGTAAGGGTAAGGGTAAGGGTAAGGGTAAGCTTAAGGGTAAAAGCAAGGGTAAGGGTAAGGGTAAGGGTAAGGGTAAGCCTAAGGGTAAAAGCAAGGGTAAGGGTAAGGGTAAGGGTAAGCTTAAGGGTAAAAGCAAGGGTAAGGGTAAGGGTAAGGGTAAGGGTAAGGGTAAGGGTAAGGGTAAGCTTAAGGGTAAAAGCAAGGGTAAGGGTAAGGGTAAGGGTAAGGGTAAGGGTAAGGGTAAGGGTAAGGGTAAGGGTAAGGGTAAAGGTAAGGCTAAGCCTAAGGGTCAAAGCAAGGGTAAGGGTAAGGGTAAGGGTAAGGGTAAGGGTAAGAGTAAGGGTAAGGGTAAGGGTAAGCTTAAGGGTAAAAGCAAGGGTAAGGGTAAGGGTAAGGGTAAGGGTAAGGGTAAGGGTAAGGGTAAGGGTAAGGGTAAGGGTAAGGGTAAGGGTAAGGGTAAGCTTAAGGGTAAGGGTAAGGGTAAGGGTAAGGGTAAGCCTAAGGGTAAAAGCAAGGGTAAGTGTAAGGGTAAGGGTAAGGGTAAGGGTAAGCTTAAGGGTAAAAGCAAGGGTAAGGGTAAGGGTAAGGGTAAGGGTAAGGGTAAGGGTAAGGGTAAGCTTAAGGGTAAAAGCAAGGGTAAGGGTAAGGGTAAGGGTAAGGGTAAGGGTAAGGCTAAAGGTAAGGGTAAGCCTAAGGGTAAAAGCAAGGGTAAGGGTAAGGGTAAGGGTAAGAGTAAGGGTAAGGGTAAGGGTAATGGTAAGGGTAAGGGTAAGGGTAAAGGTAAGGGTAAGGGTAAGCTTAAGGGTAAAAGCAAGGGTAAGGGTAAGGGTAAGGGTAAGGGTAAGAGTAAGGGTAAGGGTAAGGGTAAGCTTAAGGGTAAAAGCAAGGGTAAGGGTAAGGGTAAGGGTAAGGGTAAGGGTAAGGGTAAGGGTAAGGGTAAGGGTAAGGGTAAGGGTAAGGGTAAGGGTAAGGGTAAGGGTAAGGGTAAGGGTAAGGGTAAGGGTAAGCTTAAGGGTAAAAGCAAGGGTAAGGGTAGGGGTAAGAGTAAGGGTAAGGGTAAGGGTAAGGGTAAGGGTAAGGGTAAGGGTAAGGGTAAGCTTAAGGGTAAAAGCAAGGGTAAGGGTAAGGGTAAGGTTAAAGGTAAGGGTAAGGGTAAGGGTAATGGTAAGGGTAAAGGTAAGGGTAAGCCTAAGGGTAAAAGCAAGGGTAAGGGTAAGGGTAAGGGTAAGGGTAAGCTTAAGGGTAAAAGCAAGGGTAAGGGTAAGGGTAAGGGTAAGGGTAAGGGTAAGGGTAAGGGTAAGCTTAAGGGTAAGGGTAAGGGTAAGGGTAAGCTTAAGGGTAAAAGCAAGGGTAAGGGTAAGGGTAAGGGTAAGGGTAAGGGTAAGCTTAAGGGTAAAAGCAAGGGTAAGGGTAAGGGTAAGGGTAAGGGTAAGGGTAAGGGTAAGGGTAAGGGTAAGGGTAAGCTTAAGGGTAAGGGTAAGGGTAAGAGTAAGGGTAAGCTTAAGGGTAAAAGCAAGGGTAAGGGTCAGGGTAAGGGTAAGTGTAAGGGTAAGGGTAAGGGTAAGGGTAAGGGTGAGCTTAAGGGTAAAAGCAAGGGTAAGGGTAAGGTTAAGGGTAAGGGTAAGGGTGAGGGTAAGGGTAAGGGTAAGGGTTAGCTTAAGGGTAAAAGCAAGGGTAAGGGTAAGGGTAAGGGTAAGGGTAAGGGTAAGGGTAAGGGTAAGGGTAAGGGTAAGGGTAAGGGTAAGGGTAAGGGTAAAGGTAAGGGTAAGCCTAAGGGTAAAAGCAAGGGTAAGGGTAAGGGTAAGGGTAAGGGTAAGAGTAAGGGTAAGGGTAAGGGTAAGCTTAAGGGTAAAAGCAGGGGTAAGGGTAAGGGTAAGGGTAAGGGTAAGCCTAAGGGTAAAAGCAAGGGTAAGGGTAAGGGTAAGGGTAAGGGTAAGGGTAAGCTTAAGGGTAAAAGCAAGGGTAAGGGTAAGGGTAAGGGTAAGGGTAAGCTTAAGGGTAAAAGCAAGGGTGAGGGTAAGGGTAAGGGTAAGGGTAAGGGTAAGGGTAAGGGTAAGGGTAAGGGTAAGGGTAAGGGTAAGTTTAAGGGTAAAAGCAAGGGTAAGGGTAAGGGTAAGGGTAAGGGTAAGGGTAAGGGTAAGGGTAAGGGTAAGGGTAATCTTAAGGGTAAAAGCAAGGGTAAGGGTAAGGGTAAGGGTAAGGGTAAGGGTAAAGGTTAGGGTAAGCCTAAGGGTAAAAGCAAGGGTAAGGGTAAGGGTAAGGGTAAGGGTAAGGGTAAGGGTAAGGGTAAGGGTAAGGGTAAGGGTAAGGGTAAGCTTAAGGGTAAAAGCAAGGGTAAGGGTAAGGGAAAGGGTAAGGGTAAGCCTAAGGGTAAAAGCAAGGTTAAGGGTAAGGGTAAGGGTAAGGGTAAGGGTAAGCTTAAGGGTAAAAGCAAGAGTAAGGGTAAGGGTAAGGGTAAGGGTAAGGGTAAGGGTAAGCTTAAGGGTAAGGGTAAGCTCAAGGGTAAAAGCAAGGGTAAGGGTAAAGGTAAGGGTAAGGGTAAGGGTAAGGGTAAGGGTAAGGGTAAAGGTAAGGGTATGCCTAAGGGTAAAAGCAAGGGTAAGGGTAAGGGTAAGGGTAAGGGTAAGGGTAAGGGTAAGGTTAAGGGTAAGGGTAAGGGTAAGCTTAAGGGTAAAAGCAAGGGTAAGGGTAAGGGTAAGGGTAAGGGTAAGGGTAAGGGTAAGGGTAAGGGTAAGGGTAAGGGTAAGGGTAAGGGTAAGCTTAAGGGTAAGGGTAAGGGTAAGGGTAAGGGTAAGCTTAAGGGTAAAAGCAAGGGTAAGGGTAAGGGTAAGGGTAAGGGTAAGCTTAAGGGTAAAAGCAAGGGTAAGGGTAGGGGTAAGGGTAAGGGTAAGGGTAAGGGTAAGGGTAAGGGTAAGGGTAAGGGTAAGCTTAAGGGTAAGGGTAAGGGTAAGGGTAAGGGTAAGCTTAAGGGTAAAAGCAAGGGTAAGGGTAAGGGTAAGGGTAAGGGTAAGGGTAAGGGTAAGGGTAAGGGTAAGCTTAAGGGTAAGGGTAAGGGTAAGGGTAAGGGTAAGGGTAAGCTTAAGGGTAAAAGCAAGGGTAAGGGTAAGGGTGAGGGTAAGGGTAAGGGTAAGGGTAAGGGTAAGCTTAAGGGTAAGGGTAAGGGTAAGGGTAAGGGTAAGCTTAAGGGTAAAAGCAAGGGTAAGGGTAAGGGTAAGGGTAAGGGTAAGGGTAAGGGTAAGGGTAAGGGTAAGGGTAAGGGTAAGGGTAAGGGTAAGGGAAAGCTTAAGGGTAAGGGTAAGGGTAAGGGTGAGGGTAAGCTTAAGGGTAAAAGCAAGGGTAAGGGTAAGGGTAAGGGTAAGGGTAAGGGTAAGCTTAAGGGTAAAAGCAAGGGTAAGGTTAAGGGTAAGGGTAAGGGTAAGGGTAAGGGTAAGGGTAAGGGTAAGGGTAAGGGTAAGGGTAAGGGTTAGCTTAAGGGTAAGGGTAAGGGTAAGGGTAAGGGTAAGCTTAAGGGTAAAAGCAAGGGTAAGGGTAAGGGTAAGGGTAAGGGTAAGGGTAAGGGTAAGGGTAAAGGTAAGGGTAAGCCTAAGGGTAAAAGCAAGGATAAGGGTAAGGGTAAGGGTAAGGGTAAGGGTAAGGGTAAGGGTAAGGGTAAGGGTAAGGGTAAGGGTAAGGGTAAGGGTAAGGGTAAGGGTAAGGGTAAGGGTAAGGGTAAGGGTAAGCTTAAGGGTAAAAGCAAGGGTAAGGGTAAGGGTAAGGGTAAGGGTAAGGGTAAGGGTAAGGGTAAGGGTAAGGGTAAGGGTAAGGGTAAGGGTAAGGGTAAGGGTAAGGGTAAGGGTAAGGGTAAGGGTAAGGGTAAGCTTAAGGGTAAAAGCAAGGGTAAGGGTAAGGGTAAGGGTAAGGGTAAGGGTAAGGGTAAGGGTAAGGGTAAGCTTAAGGGTAAAAGCAAGGGTAAGGGTAAGGGTAAGGGTAAGGGTAAGGGTAAGGTTAAGGGTAAGGGTAAGGGTAAGCTTAAGGGTAAAAGCAAGGGTAAGGGTAAGGGTAAGGGTAAGGGTAAGGGTAAGGGTAAGGGTAAGGGTAAGGGTAAGGGTAAGGGTAAGGGTAAGCTTAAGGGTAAGGGTAAGGGTAAGGGTAAGGGTAAGCTTAAGTGTAAAAGCAAGGGTAAGGGTAAGGGTAAGGGTAAGGGTAAGCTTAAGGGTAAAAGCAAGGGTAAGGGTAGGGGTAAGGGTAAGGGTAAGGGTAAGGGTAAGGGTAAGGGTAAGGGTAAGGGTAAGGGTAAGCTTAAGGGTAAGGGTAAGGGTAAGGGTAAGGGTAAGCTTAAGGGTAAAAGCAAGGGTAAGGGTAAGGGTAAGGGTAAGGGTAAGGGTAAGGGTAAGGGTAAGGGTAAGCTTAAGGGTAAGGGTAAGGGTAAGGGTAAGGGTAAGGGTAAGCTTAAGGGTAAAAGCAAGGGTAAGGGTAAGGGTGAGGGTAAGGGTAAGGGTAAGGGTAAGGGTAAGCTTAAGGGTAAGGGTAAGGGTAAGGGTAAGGGTAAGCTTAAGGGTAAAAGCAAGGGTAAGGGTAAGGGTAAGGGTAAGGGTAAGGGTAAGGGTAAGGGTAAGGGTAAGGGTAAGGGTAAGGGTAAGGGTAAGGGTAAGGGAAAGCTTAAGGGTAAGGGTAAGGGTAAGGGTAAGGGTAAGCTTAAGGGTAAAAGCAAGGGTAAGGGTAAGGGTAAGGGTAAGGGTAAGGGTAAGCTTAAGGGTAAAAGCAAGGGTAAGGTTAAGGGTAAGGGTAAGGGTAAGGGTAAGGGTAAGGGTAAGGGTAAGGGTAAGGGTAAGGGTAAGGGTAAGGGTAAGGGTAAGCTTAAGGGTAAGGGTAAGGGTAAGGGTAAGCTTAAGGGTAAAAGCAAGGGTAAGGGTAAGGGTAAGGGTAAGGGTAAGGGTAAGGGTAAGGGTAAAGGTAAGGGTAAGCCTAAGGGTAAAAGCAAGGATAAGGGTAAGGGTAAGGGTAAGGGTAAGGGTAAGGGTAAGGGTAAGGGTAAGGGTAAGGGTAAGGGTAAGGGTAAGGGTAAGGGTAAGGGTAAGCTTAAGGGTAAAAGCAAGGGTAAGGGTAAGGGTAAGGGTAAGGGTAAGGGTAAGGGTAAGGGTAAGGGTAAGGGTAAGGGTAAGGGTAAGGGTAAGGGTAAGGGTAAGGGTAAGGGTAAGGGTAAGGGTAAAAGTAAGGGTAAGGGTAAGGGTAAGCTTAAGGGTAAAAGCAAGGGTAAGGGTAAGGGTAAGGGTAAGGGTAAGGGTAAGGGTAAGGGTAAGCTTAAGGGTAAAAGCAAGGGTAAGGGTAAGGGTAAGGGTAAGGGTAAGGGTTAGGGTAAGGGTAAAGGTAAGGGTAAGCCTACGGGTAAAAGCAAGGGTAAGGGTAAGGGTAAGGGTAAGGGTAAGGGTAAGGGTAAGGGTAAGGGTAAGGGTAAGGGTAAGGGTAAGGGTAAGGGTAAGGGTAAGAGTAAGGGTAAGGGTAAGGGTAAGCTTAAGGGTAAAAGCAAGGGTAAGGGTAAGGGTAAGGGTAAGGGTAAGGGTAAGGGTAAGGGTAAGGGTAAGGGTAAGGGTAAGGGTAAGGGTAAGGGTAAGGGTAAAGGTAAGGGTAAGCCTAAGGGTAAAAGCAAGGGTAAGGGTAAGGGTAAGGGTAAGCTTAAGGGTAAAAGCAAGGGTAAGGGTAAGGGTAAGGGTAAGGGTAAGGGTAAGGGTAAGGGTAAGGGTAAGGGTAAGGGTAAGGGTAAGGGTAAGGGTAAGGGTAAGGGTAAGGGTAAGGGTAAGGGTAAAGGTAAGGGTAAAGGTAAGGGTAAGCCTAAGGGTAAAAGCAAGGGTAAGGGTAAGGGTAAGGGTAAGGGTAAGGTTAAGGGTAAGGGTAAGCTTAAGGGTAAAAGCAAGGGTAAGGGTAAGGGTAAGGGTAAGGGTAAGGGTAAGGGTAAGGGTAAGGGTAAGGGTAAGGGTAAGGGTAAGGGTAAGGGTAAGGGTAAGCTTAAGGGTAAAAGCAAGGGTAAGGGTAAGGGTAAGGGTAAGGGTAAGGGTAAGGGTATGGGTAAGGGTAAGGGTAAGGGTAAGGGTAAGGGTAAGGGTAAAGGTGAGGGTAAGGGTAAGGGTAAGGGTAAGGGTAAGGGTAAGCTTAAGGGTAAAAGCAAGGGTAAGGGTTAGGGTAAGGGTAAGGGTAAGGGTAAGGGTAAGGGTAAGCTTAAGGGTAAAAGCAAGGGTAAGGGTAAGGGTAAGGGTAAGGGTAAGGGTAAGGGTAAGGGTAAGGGTAAGGGTAAGGGTAAGGGTAAGGGTAAGGGTAAGGGTAAGGGTAAGGGTAAGCTTAAGGGTAAAAGCAAGGGTAAGGGTAAGGGTAATGGTAAGGGTAAGGGTAAGGGTAAGGGTAAGGGTAAGGGTAAGGGTAAGCTTAAGGGTAAAAGCAAGGGTAAGGGTAAGGGTAAGGGTAAGGGTTAGGGTAAGGGTAAAGGTAAGGGTAAGCCTAAGGGTAAAAGCAAGGGTAAGGGTAAGGGTAAGGGTAAGGGTAAGGGTAAGGGTAAGGGTAAGGGTAAGGGTAAGGGTAAGGGTAAGGGTAAGGGTAAGAGTAAGGGTAAGGGTAAGGGTAAGCTTAAGGGTAAAAGCAAGGGTAAGGGTAAGGGTAAGGGTAAGGGTAAGCCTAAGGGTAAAAGCAAGGGTAAGGGTCAGGGTAAGGGTAAGGGTAAGGGTAAGCTTAAGGGTAAAAGCAAGGGTAAGGGTAAGGGTAAGGGTAAGGGTAAGGGTAAGGGTAAGCTTAAGGGTAAAAGCAAGGGTAAGGGTAAGGGTAAGGGTAAGGGTAAGGGTAAGGGTAAGGGTAAGGGTAAGGGTAAAGGTAAGGGTAAGCTTAAGGGTAAAAGCAAGGGTAAGGGTAAGGGTAAGGGTAAGGGTAAGGGTAAGGGTAAGGGTAAGGGTAAGGGTAATGGTAAGGGTAAGGGTAAGGGTAAGGGTAAGGGTAAGGGTAAGCTAAAGGGTAAAAGCAAGGGTAAGGGTTAGGGTAAGGGTAAGGGTAAGGGTAAGGGTAAGGGAAAGGGTAAGGGTAAGGGTAAGGGTAAGGGTAAGGGTAAGGGTAAGGGTAAGGGTAAGGGTAAGGGTAAGGGTAAGCTTAAGGGTAAAAGCAAGGGTAAGGGTAAGGGTAAGCTTAAGGGTAAAAGCAAGCGTAAGGGTAAGGGTAAGGGTAAGGGTAATGGTAAGGGTAAGGGTAAGGGTAAGGGTAAGGGTAAGGGTAAGGGTAAGGGTAAGGGTAAGCTTAAGGGTAAAAGCAAGGGTAAGGGTAAGGGTAAGGGTAAGGGTAAGGGTAAGGGTAAGGGTAATGGTAAGGGTAAGGGTAAGGGTAAGGGTAAGGGTAAGGGTAAGGGTAAGCTAAAGGGTAAAAGCAAGGGTAAGGGTTAGGGTAAGGGTAAGGGTAAGGGTAAGGGTAAGGGAAAGCTTAAGGGTAAAAGCAAGGGTAAGGGTAAGGGTAAGGGTAAGGGTAAGGGTAAGGGTAAGGGTAAGGGTAAGGGTAAGGGTAAGGGTAAGGGTAAGGGTAAGGGTAAGGGTAAGGGTAAGGGTAAGGGTAAAGGTAAGGGTACTCCTAAGGGTAAAAACAAGGGTAAGGGTAAGGGTAAGGGTAAGGGTAAGGGTAAGGGTAAGGGTAAGGGTAAGGGTAAGGGTAAGGGTAAGGGTAAGGGTAAGGGTAAGGGTAAGGGTTAGCTTAAGGGTATAAGGAAGGGTAAGGGTAAGGGTAAGGGTAAGGGTAAGGGCTTGCTTTTACCCTTAAGCTTACCCTTACCCTTACCCTTACCCTGACCCTTACCCTTGCTTTTACCCTTAGGCTTACCCTTACCCTTACCCTTACCCTTACCCTTGCTTTTACCCTTAAGCTTACCCTTACCCTTACCCTTACTCTTACCCTTACCCTTACCCTTACCCTTACCCTTACCCTTACCCTTACCCTTACCCTTACCCTTACCCTTACCCTTGCTTTTACCCTTAGGCTTACCCTTACCTTTACCCTTACCCTAACCCTTACCCTTACCCTTACCCTTACCCTTGCTTTTACCCTTAAGCTTACCCTTACCCTTACCCTTACCCTTACCCTTACCCTTACCCTTACCATTACCCTTACCCTTACCCTTGCTTTTACCCTTAAGCTTACCCTTACCCTTACCCTTACCCTTACCCTTACCCTTACCCTTACCCTTACCCTTACCCTTACCCTTACCCTTACCCTTACCCTTACCCTTACCCTTACCCTTACCCTTGCTTTTACCCTTAAGCTTACCCTTACCCTTACCCTTACCCTTACCCTTACCCTAACCCTTACCCTTGCTTTTACCCTTAAGCTTACCCTTACCCTTACCCTTACCCTTACCCTTACCCTTACCCTTACCTTTACCCTTACCCTTACCCTTACCCTTACACTTACCCTTACCCATACCCTTACCCTTACCCTTACCCTTACCCTTACCCTTGCTTTTACCCTTAAGCTTACCCTTACCCTTACCCTTACCCTTACCCTTACCCTTACCCTTACCCTTACCCTTACCCTTACCCTTACCCTTACCCTTACCCTTACCCTTGCTTTTACCCTTAAGCTTACCCTTACCCTTAACCTTACCCTTACCCTTACCCTTACCCTTACCCTTGCTTTTACCCTTAGGCTTACCCTTACCTTTACCCTTACCTTTACCCTTACCCTTACCCTTACCCTTACCCTTACCCTTACCCTTACCCTTACCCTTACCCTTACCCTTACCCTTACCCTTACCCTTACCCTTACCCTTACCCTTACCCTTGCTTTTACCCTTAAGCTTACCCTTACCCTTACCCTTACCCTTACCCTTACCCTTGCTTTTACCCTTAGGCTTACCCTTACTTTATTGATGAATTTCTCCATAAGTGTGTTCAACTTCATCATAAAGGTTTTGTAATAAAACACACTATAAAAAGGTTATTCTATTGGCTATCGATTTCGGCGTTACGCCATCATCAGGCCAGCTGAAAAATACAATTAATGTAGTTTTACATATTCTACATGTGGTTCGATTTTTTTAAATGTCTCTCAAGTAAAAACAAACACAATAAAATACAACTCTTTTTCTCGAAAATCTAATTTTCTTAATTATTTGATTTTTTTAGGTTAGGTTAGAGGTATGCTCACCGTCTCTGTAGTATATAGTCTTTTTAAAACAGTGCATAAATTGATCTGAATTATGCTTTTTCTTCTTGATAAAGTCCAAAAATGAAAAAAAAAAATCCACAATCAAAATGAAATTTCTTTGTTATAATTTTTCGTTGTTTACTTACCCTTACCTTTACCCTTACCCTTACCCTTACCCTTACCCTTACCCTTACCCTTACCCTTACCCTTACCCTTACCCTTACCCTTACCCTTACCCTTACCCTTACCCTTGCTTTTACCCTTAAGCTTACCCTTACCCTTACCCTTACTCTTACCCTTACCCTTACCCTTACGCTTACCCTTACCCTTACCCTTACCCTTACCCTTACCCTTACCCTTACCCTTACCCTTACCCTTACCCTTGCTTTTACCCGTAGGCTTACCCTTACCTTTACCCTTACCCTAACCCTTACCCTTACCCTTACCCTTACCCTTACCCTTGCTTTTACCCTTAAGCTTACCCTTACCCTTACCCTTACCCTTACCCCTACCCTTACCCTTACCCTTGCTTTTACCCTTAAGCTTACCCTTACCCTTACCCTTACCCTTACCCTTACCCTTACCCTTACCCTTACCCTTACCCTTACCCTTACCCTTACCCTTACCCTTACCCTTACCCTTACCCTTACCCTTACCCTTACCCTTACCCTTGCTTTTACCCTTAAGCTTACCCTTACCCTTACCCTTACCCTTACCCTTACCCTTACCCTTACCCTTACCCTTACCCTTACCCTTACCCTTACCCTTACCCTTACCCTTACCCTTACCCTTACCCTTATCCTTGCTTTTACCCTTAGGCTTACCCTTACCTTTACCCTTACCCTTACCCTTACCCTTACCCTTACCCTTACCCTTACCCTTGCTTTTACCCTTAAGCTTACCCTTACCCTTACCCTTACCCTTACCCTTAAGCTTACCCTTACCCTTACCCTTACCCTTACCCTTACCCTTACCCTTACCCTTACCCTTACCCTTACCCTTACCCTTAACCTTACCCTTGCTTTTACCCTTAAGCTTACCCTTACCCTTACCCTTACCCTTACCCTTACCCTTGCTTTTACCCTTAAGCTTACCCTTACCCTTACCCTTACCCTTACCCTTAAGCTTTCCCTTACCCTTACCCTTACCCTTACCCTTACCCTTACCCTTACCCTTACCCTTACCCTTACCCTTACCCTTACCCTTACCCTTGCTTTTACCCTTAAGCTTACCCTTACCCTTACCCTTACCCTTACCCTTAAGCTTACCCTTACCCTTACCCTTACCCTTACCCTCACCCTTACCCTTACCCTTGCTTTTACCCTTAAGCTTACCCTTACCCTTACCCTTACCCTTACCCTTACCCTTAAGCTTACCCTTACCCTTACCCTTACCCTTACCCTTACCCTTACCCTTACCCTTACCCTTGCTTTTACCCTTAAGCTTACCCTTACCCTTACCCTTACCCTTACCCTTAAGCTTACCCTTACCCTTACCCTTACCCTTACCCTTACCCTTACCCTTACCCTTACCCTTACCCCTACCCTTACCCTTGCTTTTACCCTTAAGCTTACCCTTACCCTTACCCTTACCCTTACCCTTGCTTTTACCCTTAAGCTTACCCTTACCCTTACCCTTACCCTTACCCTTAAGCTTACCCTTACCCTTACCCTTACCCTTACCCTTACCCTTACCCTTACCCTTACCCTTACCCTTACCCTTACCCTTACCCTTGCTTTTACCCTTAAGCTTACCCTTACCCTTACCCTTAACCTTACCCTTACCCTTACCCTTACCCTTACCCTTACCCTTGCTTTTACCCTTAAGCTTACCCTTACCCTTACCCTTACCCTTACCCTTACCCTTACCCTTACCCTTACCCTTGCTTTTACCCTTAAGCTTACCCTTACCCTTACCCTTACCCTTACCCTTACCCTTACCCTTACCCTTACCCTTACCCTTACCCTTACCCTTACCCTTACCCTTACCCTTACCCTTACCCTTACCCTTGCTTTTACCCTTAAGCTTACCCTTACCCTTACCCTTACCCTTACCCTTACCCTTACCCTTACCCTTACCCTTACCCTTACCCTTACCCTTACCCTTACCCTTACCCTTACCCTTACCCTTATCCTTGCTTTTACCCTTAGGCTTACCCTTACCTTTACCCTTACCCTTACCCTTACCCTTACCCTTACCCTTACCCTTACCCTTGCTTTTACCCTTAAGCTTACCCTTACCCTTACCCTTACCCTTACCCTTAAGCTTACCCTTACCCTTACCCTTACCCTTACCCTTACCCTTACCCTTACCCTTACCCTTACCCTTACCCTTAACCTTACCCTTGCTTTTACCCTTAAGCTTACCCTTACCCTTACCCTTACCCTTACCCTTACCCTTGCTTTTACCCTTAAGCTTACCCTTACCCTTACCCTTACCCTTACCCTTAAGCTTTCCCTTACCCTTACCCTTACCCTTACCCTTACCCTTACCCTTACCCTTACCCTTACCCTTACCCTTACCCTTACCCTTACCCTTGCTTTTACCCTTAAGCTTACCCTTACCCTTACCCTTACCCTTACCCTTAAGCTTACCCTTACCCTTACCCTTACCCTTACCCTCACCCTTACCCTTACCCTTGCTTTTACCCTTAAGCTTACCCTTACCCTTACCCTTACCCTTACCCTTACCCTTAAGCTTACCCTTACCCTTACCCTTACCCTTACCCTTACCCTTACCCTTACCCTTACCCTTGCTTTTACCCTTAAGCTTACCCTTACCCTTACCCTTACCCTTACCCTTAAGCTTACCCTTACCCTTACCCTTACCCTTACCCTTACCCTTACCCTTACCCTTACCCTTACCCCTACCCTTACCCTTGCTTTTACCCTTAAGCTTACCCTTACCCTTACCCTTACCCTTACCCTTGCTTTTACCCTTAAGCTTACCCTTACCCTTACCCTTACCCTTACCCTTAAGCTTACCCTTACCCTTACCCTTACCCTTACCCTTACCCTTACCCTTACCCTTACCCTTACCCTTACCCTTACCCTTGCTTTTACCCTTAAGCTTACCCTTACCCTTACCCTTAACCTTACCCTTACCCTTACCCTTACCCTTACCCTTACCCTTGCTTTTACCCTTAGGCTTACCCTTACCTTTACCCTTACCCTTACCCTTACCCTTACCCTTACCCTTACCTTTACCCTTACCCTTGCTTTTACCCTTGAGCTTACCCTTACCCTTAAGCTTACCCTTACCCTTACCCTTACCCTTACTCTTGCTTTTACCCTTAAGCTTACCCTTACCCTTACCCTTACCCTTACCCTTAACCTTGCTTTTACCCTTAGGCTTACCCTTACCCTTTCCCTTACCCTTACCCTTGCTTTTACCCTTAAGCTTACCCTTACCCTTACCCTTACCCTTACCCTTACCCTTACCCTTACCCTTACCCTTACCCTTACACTTGCTTTTACCCTTAGGCTTACCCTTACCTTTACCCTTACCCTTACCCTTACCCTTACCCTTACCCTTGCTTTTACCCTTAAGATTACCCTTACCCTTACCCTTACCCTTACCCTTACCCTTACCCTTACCCTTACCCTTACCCTTGCTTTTACCCTTAAACTTACCCTTACCCTTACCCTTACCCTTACCCTTACCCTTACCCTTACCCTTACCCCTACCCTCACCCTTGCTTTTACCCTTAAGCTTACCCTTACCCTTACCCTTACCCTTACCCTTGCTTTTACCCTTAAGCTTACCCTTACCCTTACCCTTACCCTTACCCTTACCCTTGCTTTTACCCTTAGGCTTACCCTTACCCTGACCCTTACCCTTACCCCTGCTTTTACCCTTAAGCTTACCCTTACCCTTACCCTTACTCTTACCCTTACCCTTACCCTTACCCTTACCCTTGCTTTTACCCTTAGGCTTACCCTTACCTTTACCCTTACCCTTACCCTTACCCTTACCCTTACCCTTACCCTTACCCTTACCCTTACCCTTACCCTTACCCTTACCCTTACCCTTACCCTTGCTTTTACCCTTAAGCTAACCCTTACCCTTACCCTTACCCTTACCCTTACCCTTACCCTTAACCTTACCCTTACCCTTGCTTTTACCCTTAAGCTCACCCTTACCCTTACCCTTACCCTTACCCTTACACTTACCCTTACCCTGACCCTTACCCTTGCTTTTACCCTTAAGCTTACCCTTACTCTTACCCTTACCCTTACCCTTAAGCTTACCCTTACCCTTACCCTTACCCTTACCCTTACCCTTACCCTTACCCTTACCCTTACCCTTGCTTTTACCCTTAAGCTTACCCTTACCCTTACCCTTACCCTTACCCTTACCCTTGCTTTTACCCTTAAGCTTACCCTTACCCTTACCCTTACCCTTAAGCTTACCCTTACCCTTACCCTTACCCTTACCCTTACCCTTACCCTTACCCTTGCTTTTACCCTTAAGCTTACCCTTACCCTTACCCTTACCCTTACCCTTGCTTTTACCCTTAGGCTTACCCTTACCTTTACCCTTACCATTACCCTTACCCTTACCCTTACCCTTAACCTTACCCTTACCCTTACCCTTGCTTTTACCCTTAAGCTTACCCTTACCCTTACCCTTACCCTTACCCTTACCCTTACCCTTACCCTTACTCTTACCCCTACCCTTACCCTTGCTTTTACCCTTAAGCTTACCCTTACCCTTACCCTTACCCTTACCCTTACCCTTACCCTTACCCTTACCCTTACCCTTACCCTTACCCTTACCCTTACCCTTACCCTTACCCTTACCCTTACCCTTGCTTTTACCCTTAAGCTTACCCTTACCCTTACCCTTACTCTTACCCTTACCCTTACCCTTACCCTTACCCTTGCTTTTACCCTTAAGCTTACCCTTACCCTTACCTTTACCCTTACCCTTACCCTTACCCTTACCCTTACCCTTACCCTTACTCTTACCCTTACCCTTACCCTTACCCTTGCTTTTACCCTTAAGCTTACCCTTACCCTTACCCTTACCCTTACCCTTACCCTTACCCTTACCCTTACCCTTACCCTTACCCTTACCCTTACCCTTACCCTTACCCTTACCCTTATCCTTGCTTTTACCCTTAGGCTTACCCTTACCTTTACCCTTACCCTTACCCTTACCCTTACCCTTACCCTTACCCTTACCCTTGCTTTTACCCTTAAGCTTACCCTTACCCTTACCCTTACCCTTACCCTTAAGCTTACCCTTACCCTTACCCTTACCCTTACCCTTACCCTTACCCTTACCCTTACCCTTACCCTTACCCTTAACCTTACCCTTGCTTTTACCCTTAAGCTTACCCTTACCCTTACCCTTACCCTTACCCTTACCCTTGCTTTTACCCTTAAGCTTACCCTTACCCTTACCCTTACCCTTACCCTTAAGCTTTCCCTTACCCTTACCCTTACCCTTACCCTTACCCTTACCCTTACCCTTACCCTTACCCTTACCCTTACCCTTACCCTTACCCTTGCTTTTACCCTTAAGCTTACCCTTACCCTTACCCTTACCCTTACCCTTAAGCTTACCCTTACCCTTACCCTTACCCTTACCCTCACCCTTACCCTTACCCTTGCTTTTACCCTTAAGCTTACCCTTACCCTTACCCTTACCCTTACCCTTACCCTTAAGCTTACCCTTACCCTTACCCTTACCCTTACCCTTACCCTTACCCTTACCCTTACCCTTGCTTTTACCCTTAAGCTTACCCTTACCCTTACCCTTACCCTTACCCTTAAGCTTACCCTTACCCTTACCCTTACCCTTACCCTTACCCTTACCCTTACCCTTACCCCTACCCTTACCCTTGCTTTTACCCTTAAGCTTACCCTTACCCTTACCCTTACCCTTACCCTTGCTTTTACCCTTAAGCTTACCCTTACCCTTACCCTTACCCTTACCCTTAAGCTTACCCTTACCCTTACCCTTACCCTTACCCTTACCCTTACCCTTACCCTTACCCTTACCCTTACCCTGTACATGACTAAGACATTATCTCATCGATATCTCCTACCGTTTAGATTTTCACCTTTCAAATGGGAAATTTCCAAAATGTGAAATTTCAAAATCATTTATTTTCCCTGTCAACTGACGGAATCAACTGGGAATTGCAGATTATAATTCATCATCGAACCCTCTTCGATTATACCAATTTTGAAGGAAATCTATTTTTTCAAATTTTCATCGAAATTTTACTAAGGGTCTAGACCCCCCAAAAACGCTATATTTGGCATATTTTAAAGAATTCAGGGGTACCCGAGCGTAGTTTTTCGATGTGAAATTCTTGAGCTCGTTAGTGTGAATGATAAGAAGCAATAATAGAATCACCCACTCATCAATTCTTCCTTGTAGAGCCCTTCAAACAAAACTCGGAAACGAAAAACGCGAAAGTTTCAAATTGAAATAGTTTCGAAAATACCAGAGTTACCGGCCAAGTTTGGTATGCAAACATAGGTTTGCGAGGTCGCTGAACATGACTAAGACATTATCTCATCGATATTCCCTACCGTTTAGATTTTCACCTGTCAAATGGGAAATTTCCAAAATGTGAAATTTCAAAATCATTTATTTTCCCTGTCAATTGACGGAATCAACTGGGAATTGCAGATTATAATTCATCATCGAACCCTCTTCGATTATACCAATTTTGAAGGAAATCTATTTTTTCAAATTTTCATCGAAATTTTACTAAGGGTCTAGACCCCCCAAAAACGCTATATTTGGCTTATTTTAAAGAATTCAGGGGTACCCGAGCGTAGTTTTTCGATGTGAAGTTCTTGAGCTCGTTAGTGTGAATGATAAGAAGCAATAATAGAATCACCCACTCATCAATTCTTCCTTGTAGAGCCCTTCAAACAAAACTCGGAAACGAAAAACGCGAAAGTTTCAAATTGAAATAGTTTCGAAAATACCAGAGTTACCGGCCAAGTTTGGTATGCAAACATAGGTTTGCGAGGTCGCTGAACATGACTAAGACATTACCTCATCGATATCTCCTACCGTTTAGATTTTCACCTGTCAAATGGGATATTTCCAAAATGTGAAATTTCAAAATCATTTATTTTCCCTGTCAACTGACGGAATCAACTGGTAATTGCAGATTATAATTCATCATCGAACCCTCTTCGATTATACCAATTTTGAAGGAAATCTATTTTTTCAAATTTTCATCGAAATTTTACTAAGGGTCTAGACCCCCCAAAAACGCTATATTTGGCTTATTTTAAAGAATTCAGGGGTACCCGAGAGTAGTTTTTCGATGTGAAGTTCTTGAGCTCGTTAGTGTGAATGATAAGAAGCAATAATAGAATCACCCACTCATCAATTCTTCCTTGTAGAGCCCTTCAAACAAAACTCGGAAACGAAAAACGCGAAAGTTTCAAATTGAAATAGTTTCGAAAATACCAGAGCTACCGGCCAAGTTTGGTATGCAAACATAGGTTTGCGAGGTCGCTGAACATGACTAAGACATTATCTCATCGATATCTCCTACCGTTTAGATTTTCACCTGTCAAATGGGAAATTTCCAAAATGTGAAATTTCAAAATCATTTATTTTTCCTGTCAACTGACGGAATCAACTGGGAATTGCAGATTATAATTCATCATCGAACCCTCTTCGATTATACCAATTTTGAAGGAAATCTATTTTTTCAAATTTTCATCGAAATTTTACTAAGGGTCTAGACCCCCCAAAAACGCTATATTTGGCTTATTTTAAAGAATTCAGGGGTATCCGAGCGTAGTTTTTCGAAGTGAAGTTCTTGAGCTCGTTAGTGTGAATGATAAGAAGCAATAATAGAATCACCCACTCATCAATTCTTCCTTGTAGAGCCCTTCAAACAAAACTCGGAAACGAAAAACGCGAAAGATTCAAATTGAAATAGTTTCGAAAATACCAGAGTTACCGGCCAAGTTTGGTATGCAAACATAGGTTTGCGAGGTCGCTGAACATGACTAAGACATTATCTCATCGATATCTCCTACCGTTTAGATTTTCACCTGTCAAATGGGAAATTTCCAAAATGTGAAATTTCAAAATCATTTATTTTCCCTGTCAACTGACGGAATCAACTGGGAATTGCAGATTATAATTCATCATCGAACCCTCTTCGATTATACCAATTTTGAAGGAAATCTATTTTTTCAAATTTTCATCGAAATTTTACTAAGGGTCTAGACCCCCCAAAAACGCTATATTTGGCTTATTTTAAAGAATTCAGGGGTACCCGAGCGTAGTTTTTCGATGTGAAGTTCTTGAGCTCGTTAGTGTGAATGATAGGAAGCAATAATAGAATCACCCACTCATCAATTCTTCCTTGTAGAGCCCTTCAAACAAAACTCGGAAACGAAAAACGCGAAAGTTTCAAATTGAAATAGTTTCGAAAATACCAGAGTTACCGGCCAAGTTTGGTATGCAAACATAGGTTTGCGAGGTCGCTGAACATGACTAAGACATTATCTCATCGATATCTCCTACCGTTTAGATTTTCACCTGTCAAATGGGAAATTTCCAAAATGTGAAATTTCAAAATCATTTATTTTCCCTGTCAACTGACGGAATCAACTGGGAATTGCAGATTAAAATTCATCATCGAACCCTCTTCGATTGTACCAATTTTGAAGGAAATCTATTTTTTCAAATTTTCATCGAAATTTTACTAAGGGTCTAGACCCCGCAAAAACGCTATATTTGGCTTATTTTAAAGAATTCAGGGGTACCCGAGCGTAGTTTTCCGATGTGAAGTTCTTGAGCTCGTTAGTGTGAATGATAGGAAGCAATAATAGAATCACCCACTCATCAATTCTTCCTTGTAGAGCCCTTCAAACAAAACTCGGAAACGAAAAACGCGAAAGTTTCAAATTGAAATAGTTTCGAAAATACCAGAGTTACCGGCCAAGTTTGGTATGCAAACATAGGTTTGCGAGGTCGCTGAACATGACTAAGACATTATCTCATCGATATCTCCTACCGTTTAGATTTTCACCTGTCAAATGGGAAATTTCCAAAATGTGAAATTTCAAAATCATTTATTTTCCCTGTCAACTGACGGAATCAACTGGGAATTGCAGATTATAATTCATCATCGAACCCTCTTCGATTATACCAATTTTGAAGGAAATCTATTTTTTCAAATTTTCATCGAAATTTTACTAAGGGTCTAGACCCCCCAAAAACGCTATATTTGGCTTATTTCAAAGAATTCAGGGGTACCCGAGCGTAGTTTTTCGATGTGAAGTTCTTGAGCTCGTTAGTGTGAATGATAAGAAGCAATAATAGAATCACCCACTCATCAATTCTTCCTTGTAGAGCCCTTCAAACAAAACTCGGAAACGAAAAACGCGAAAGTTTCAAATTGAAATAGTTTCGAGAATACCAGAGTTACCGGCCAAGTTTGGTATGCAAACATAGATTTGCGAGGTCGCTGAACATGACTAAGACATTATCTCATCGATATCTCCTACCGTTTAGATTTTCACCTGTCAAATGGGAAATTTCCAAAATGTGAAATTTCAAAATCATTTATTTTCCCTGTCAACTGACGGAATCAACTGGGAATTGCAGATTATAATTCATCATCGAACCCTCTTCGATTATACCAATTTTGAAGGAAATCTATTTTTTCAAATTTTCATCGAAATTTTACTAAGGGTCTAGACCCCCCAAAAACGCTATATTTGGCTTATTTTAAAGAATTCAGGGGTACCCGAGCGTAGTTTTTCGATGTGAAGTTCTTGAGCTCGTTAGTGTGAATGATAAGAAGCAATAATAGAATCACCCACTCATCAATTCTTCCTTGTAGAGCCCTTCAAACAAAACTCGGAAACGAAAAACGCGAAAGTTTCAAATTGAAATAGTTTCGAAAATACCAGAGTTACCGGCCAAGTTTGGTATGCAAACATAGGTTTGCGAGGTCGCTGAACATGACTAAGACATTATCTCATCGATATCTCCTACCGTTTAGATTTTCACCTGTCAAATGGGAAATTTCCAAAATGTGAAATTTCAAAATCATTTATTTTCCCTGTCAATTGACGGAATCAACTGGGAATTGCAGATTATAATTCATCATCGAACCCTCTTCGATTATACCAATTTTGAAGGAAATCTATTTTTTCAAATTTTCATCGAAATTTTACTAAGGGTCTAGACCCCCCAAAAACGCTATATTTGGCTTATTTTAAAGAATTCAGGGGTACCCGAGCGTAGTTTTTCGATGTGAAGTTCTTGAGCTCGTTAGTGTGAATGATAAGAAGCAATAATAGAATCACCCACTCATCAATTCTTCCTTGTAGAGCCCTTCAAACAAAACTCGGAAACGAAAAACGCGAAAGTTTCAAATTGAAATAGTTTCGAAAATACCAGAGTTACCGGCCAAGTTTGGTATGCAAACATAGGTTTGCGAGGTCGCTGAACATGACTAAGACATTACCTCATCGATATCTCCTACCGTTTAGATTTTCACCTGTCAAATGGGATATTTCCAAAATGTGAAATTTCAAAATCATTTATTTTCCCTGTCAACTGACGGAATCAACTGGGAATTGCAGATTATAATTCATCATCGAACCCTCTTCGATTATACCAATTTTGAAGGAAATCTATTTTTTCAAATTTTCATCGAAATTTTACTAAGGGTCTAGACCCCCCAAAAACGCTATATTTGGCTTATTTTAAAGAATTCAGGGGTACCCGAGAGTAGTTTTTCGATGTGAAGTTCTTGAGCTCGTTAGTGTGAATGATAAGAAGCAATAATAGAATCACCCACTCATCAATTCTTCCTTGTAGAGCCCTTCAAACAAAACTCGGAAACGAAAAACGCGAAAGTTTCAAATTGAAATAGTTTCGAAAATACCAGAGTTACCGGCCAAGTTTGGTATGCAAACATAGGTTTGCGAGGTCGCTGAACATGACTAAGACATTATCTCATCGATATCTCCTACCGTTTAGATTTTCACCTGTCAAATGGGAAATTTCCAAAATGTGAAATTTCAAAATCATTTATTTTTCCTGTCAACTGACGGAATCAACTGGGAATTGCAGATTATAATTCATCATCGAACCCTCTTCGATTATACCAATTTTGAAGGAAATCTATTTTTTCAAATTTTCATCGAAATTTTACTAAGGGTCTAGACCCCCCAAAAACGCTATATTTGGCTTATTTTAAAGAATTCAGGGGTACCCGAGCGTAGTTTTTCGAAGTGAAGATCTTGAGCTCGTTAGTGTGAATGATAAGAAGCAATAATAGAATCACCCACTCATCAATTCTTCCTTGTAGAGCCCTTCAAACAAAACTCGGAAACGAAAAACGCGAAAGATTCAAATTGAAATAGTTTCGAAAATACCAGAGTTACCGGCCAAGTTTGGTACGCAAACATAGGTTTGCGAGGTTCCTGAACATGACTAAGACATTATCTCATCGATATCTCCTACCGTTTAGATTTTCACCTGTCAAATGGGAAATTTCCAAAATGTGAAATTTCAAAATCATTTATTTTCCCTGTCAACTGACGGAATCAACTGGGAATTGCAGATTATAATTCATCATCGAACCCTCTTCGATTATACCAATTTTGAAGGAAATCTATTTTTTCAAATTTTCATCGAAATTTTACTAAGGGTCTAGACCCCCCAAAAACGCTATATTTGGCTTATTTTAAAGAATTCAGGGGTACCCGAGCGTAGTTTTTCGATGTGAAGTTCTTGAGCTCGTTAGTGTGAATGATAGGAAGCAATAATAGAATCACCCACTCATCAATTCTTCCTTGTAGAGCCCTTCAAACAAAACTCGGAAACGAAAAACGCGAAAGTTTCAAATTGAAATAGGTTCGAAAATACCAGAGTTACCGGCCAAGTTTGGTATGCAAACATAGGTTTGCGAGGTCGCTGAACATGACTAAGACATTATCTCATCGATATCTCCTACCGTTTAGATTTTCACCTGTCAAATGGGAAATTTCCAAAATGTGAAATTTCAAAATCATTTACTTTCCCTGTCAACTGACGGAATCAACTGGGAATTGCAGATTATAATTCATCATCGAACCCTCTTCGATTATACCAATTTTGAAGGAAATCTATTTTCTCAAATTTTCATCGAAATTTTACTAAGGGTCTAGACCCCCCAAAAACGCTATATTTGGCTTATTTCACAGAATTCAGGGGTACCCGAGCGTGGTTTTTCGATGTGAAGTTCTTGAGCTCGTTAGTGTGAATGATGAGAAGCAATAATAGAATCACCCACTCATCAATTCTTCCTTGTAGAGCCCTTCAAACAAAACTCGGAAACGAAAAACGCGAAAGTTTCAAATTGAAATAGTTTCGAGAATACCAGAGTTACCGGCCAAGTTTGGTATGCAAACATAGGTTTGCGAGGTCGCTGAACATGACTAAGACATTATCTCATCGATATCTCCTACCGTTTAGATTTTCACCTGTCAAATGGGAAATTTCCAAAATGTGAAATTTCAAAATCATTTATTTTCCCTGTCAACTGACGGAATCAACTGGGAATTGCAGATTATAATTCATCATCGAACCCTCTTCGATTATACCAATTTTGAAGGAAATCTATTTTTTCAAATTTTCATCGAAATTTTACTAAGGGTCTAGACCCCCCAAAAACGCTATATTTGGCTTATTTTAAAGAATTCAGGGGTACCCGAGCGTAGTTTTTCGATGTGAAGTTCTTGAGCTCGTTAGTGTGAATGATAAGAAGCAATAATAGAATCACCCACTCATCAATTCTTCCTTGTAGAGCCCTTCAAACAAAACTCGAAAACGAAAAACGCGAAAGTTTCAAATTGAAATAGTTTCGAAAATACCAGAGTTACCGGCCAAGTTTGGTATGCAAACATAGGTTTGCGAGGTCGCTGAACATGACTTAGACATTATCTCATCGATATCTCCTACCGTTTAGATTTTCACCTGTCAAATGGGAAATTTCCAAAATGTGAAATTTCAAAATCATTTATTTTCCCTGTCAACTGACGGAATCAACTGGGAATTGCAGATTATAATTCATCATCGAACCCTCTTCGATTATACCAATTTTGAAGGAAATCTATTTTTTCAAATTTTCATCGAAATTTTACTAAGGGTCTAGACCCCCCAAAAACGCTATATTTGGCTTATTTTAAAGAATTCAGGGGTACCCGAGCGTAGTTTTTCGATGTGAAGTTCTTGAGCTCGTTAGTGTGAATGATAGGAAGCAATAATAGAATCACCCACTCATCAATTCTTCCTTGTAGAGCCCTTCAAACAAAACTCGGAAACGAAAAACGCGAAAGTTTCAAATTGAAATAGTTTCGAAAATACCAGAGTTACAGGCCAAAGTTGGTATGCAAACATAGGTTTGCGAGGTCGCTGAACATGACTAAGACATTATCTCATCGATATCTCCTACCGTTTAGATTTTCACCTGTCAAATGGGAAATTTCCAAAATGTGAAATTTCAAAATCATTTATTTTCCCTGTCAACTGACGGAATCAACTGGGAATTGCAGATTATAATTCATCATCGAACCCTCTTCGATTATACCAATTTTGAAGGAAATCTATTTTCTCAAATTTTCATCGAAATTTTACTAAGGGTCTAGACCCCCCAAAAACGCTATATTTGGCTTATTTCAAAGAATTCAGGGGTACCCGAGCGTAGTTTTTCGATGTGAAGTTCTTGAGCTCGTTAGTGTGAATGATAAGAAGCAATAATAGAATCACCCACTCATCAATTCTTCCTTGTAGAGCCCTTCAAACAAAACTCGGAAACGAAAAACGCGAAAGTTTCAAATTGAAATAGTTTCGAGAATACCAGAGTTACCGGCCAAGTTTGGTATGCAAACATAGGTTTGCGAGGTCGCTGAACATGACTAAGACATTATCTCATCGATATCTCCTACCGTTTAGATTTTCACCTGTCAAATGGGAAATTTCCAAAATGTGAAATTTCAAAATCATTTATTTTCCCTGTCAACTGACGGAATCAGCTGGGAATTGCAGATTATAATTCATCATCGAACCCTCTTCGATTATACCAATTTTGAAGGAAATCTATTTTTTCAAATTTTCATCGAAATTTTACTAAGGGTCTAGACCCCCCAAAAACGCTATATTTGGCTTATTTTAAAGAATTCAGGGGTACCCGAGCGTAGTTTTTCGACGTGAAGTTCTTGAGCTCGTTAGTGTGAATGATAAGAAGCAATAATAGAATCACCCACTCATCAATTCTTCCTTGTAGAGCCCTTCAAACAAAACTCGGAAACGAAAAACGCGAAAGTTTCAAATTGAAATAGTTTCGAAAATACCAGAGTTACCGGCCAAGTTTGGTATGCAAACATAGGTTTGCGAGGTCGCTGAACATGACTAAGACATTATCTCATCGATATCTCCTACCGTTTAGATTTTCACCTGTCAAATGGGAAATTTCCAAAATGTGAAATTTCAAAATCATTTATTTTCCCTGTCAACTGACGGAATCAACTGGGAATTGCAGATTATAATTCATCATCGAACCCGTTTCGATTATACCAATTTTGAAGGAAACCTATTTTTTCAAATTTTCATCGAAATTTTACTAAGGGTCTAGACCCCCCAAAAACGCTATATTTGGCTTATTTTAAAGAATTCAGGGGTACCCGAGCGTAGTTTTTCGATGTGAAGTTCTTGAGCTCGTTAGTGTGAATGATAAGAAGCAATAATAGAATCACCCACTCATCAATTCTTCCTTGTAGAGCCCTTCAAACAAAACTCGGAAACGAAAAACGCGAAAGTTTCAAATTGAAATAGTTTCGAAAATACCAGAGTTACCGGCCAAGTTTGGTATGCAAACATAGGTTTGCGAGGTCGCTGAACATGACTAAGACATTATCTCATCGATATCTCCTACCGTTTAGATTTTCACCTGTCAAATGGGAAATTTCCAAAATGTGAAATTTCAAAATCATTTATTTTCCCTGTCAACTGACGGAATCAACTGGGAATTGCAGATTATAATTCATCATCGAACCCTCTTCGATTATACCAATTTTGAAGGAAATCTATTTTTTCAAATTTTCATCGAAATTTTACTAAGGGTCTAGACCCCCCAAAAACGCTATATTTGGCTTATTTTAAAGAATTCAGGGGTACCCGAGCGTAGTTTTTCGATGTGAAGTTCTTGAGCTCGTTAGTGTAAATGATAAGAAGTAATAATAGAATCATCCACTCATCAATTCTTCCTTGTAGAGCCCTTCAAACAAAACTCGGAAACGAAAAACGCGAAAGTTTCAAATTGAAATAGTTTCGAAAATACCAGAGTTACCGGCCAAGTTTGGTATGCAAACATAGGTTTGCGAGGTCTCTGAACATGACTAAGACATTATCTCATCGATATCTCCAACCGTTTAGATTTTCACCTGTCAAATGGGAAATTTCCAAAATGTGAAATTTCAAAATCATTTATTTTCCCTGTCAACTGACGGAATCAACTGGGAATTGCAGATTATAATTCATCATCGAACCCTCTTCGATTATACCAATTTTGAAGGAAATCAATTTTTTCAAATTTTCATCGAAATTTTACTAAGGGTCTAGACTCCCCAAAAACGCTATATTTGGCTTATTTTAAAGAATTCAGGGGTACCCGAGCGTAGTTTTTCGAAGTGAAGTTCTTGAGCTCGTTAGTGTGAATGATAAGAAGCAATAATAGAATCACCCACTCATCAATTCTTCCTTGTAGAGCCCTTCAAACAAAACTCGGAAACGAAAAACGCGAAAGTTTCAAATTGAAATAGTTTCGAAAATACCAGAGTTACCGGCCAAGTTTGGTATGCAAACATAGGTTTGCGAGGTCGCTGAACATGACTAAGACATTATCTCATCGATATCTCCTACCGTTTAGATTTTCACCTGTCAAATGGGAAATTTCCAAAATGTGAAATTTCAAAATCATTTATTTTCCCTGTCAACTGACGGAATCAACTGGGAATTGCAGATTATAATTCATCATCGAACCCTCTTCGATTATACCAATTTTGAAGGAAATCTATTTTTTCAAATTTTCATCGAAATTTTACTAAGGGTCTAGACCCCCCAAAAACGCTATATTTGGCTTATTTTAAAGAATTCAGGGGTACCCGAGCGTAGTTTTTCGATGTGAAGTTCTTGAGCTCGTTAGTGTGAATGATAAGAAGCAATAATAGAATCACCCACTCATCAATTCTTCCTTGTAGAGCCCTTCAAACAAAACTCGGAAACGAAAAACGCGAAAGTTTCAAATTGAAATAGTTTCGAAAATACCAGAGTTACCGGCCAAGTTTGGTATGCAAACATAGGTTTGCGAGGTCGCTGAACATGACTAAGACATTATCTCATCGATATCTCCTACCGTTTAGATTTTCACCTGTCAAATGGGAAATTTCCAAAATGTGAAATTTCAAAATCATTTATTTTCCCTGTCAACTGACGGAATCAACTGGGAATTGCAGATTATAATTCATCATCGAACCCTCTTTGATTATACCAATTTTGAAGGAAATCTATTTTTTCAAATTTTCATCGAAATTTTACTAAGGGTCTAGACCCCCCAAAAACGCTATATTTGGCTTATTTTAAAGAATTCAGGGGTACCCGAGCGTAGTTTTTCGATGTGAAGTTCTTGAGCTCGTTAGTGTGAATGATAAGAAGCAATAATAGAATCACCCACTCATCAATTCTTCCTTGTAGAGCCCTTCAAACTAAACTCGGAAACGAAAAACGCGAAAGTTTCAAATTGAAATAGTTTCGAAAATACCAGAGTTACCGGCCAAGTTTGGTATGCAAACATAGGTTTGCGAGGTCGCTGAACATGACTAAGACATTATCTCATCGATATCTCCTACCGTTTAGATTTTCACCTGTCAAATGGGAAATTTCCAAAATGTGAAATTTCAAAATCATTTATTTTCCCTGTCAACTGACGGAATCAACTGGGAATTGCAGATTATAATTCATCATCGAACCCTCTTCGATTATACCAATTTTGAAGGAAATCTATTTTTTCAAATTTTCATCGAAATTTTACTAAGGGTCTAGACCCCTCAAAAACGCTATATTTGGCTTATTTTAAAGAATTCAGGGGTACCCGAGCGTAGTTTTTCGATGTGAAGTTCTTGAGCTCGTTAGTGTGAATGATAAGAAGCAATAATAGAATCACCCACTCATCAATTCTTCCTTGTAGAGCCCTTCAAACAAAACTCGGAAACGAAAAACGCGAAAGTTTCAAATTGAAATAGTTTCGAAAATACCAGAGTAACCGGCCAAGTTTGGTATGCAAACATAGGTTTGCGAGTTCGCTGAACATGACTAAGACATTATCTCATCGATATCTCCTACCGTTTAGATTTTCACCTGTCAAATGGGAAATTTCCAAAATGTGAAATTTCAAAATCATTTATTTTCCCTGTCAACTGACGGAATCAACTGGGAATTGCAGATTATAATTCATCATCGAACCCTCTTCGATTATACCAATTTTGAAGGAAATCTATTTTTTCAAATTTTCATCGAAATTTTACTAAGGGTCTAGACCCCCCAAAAACGCTATATTTGGCTTATTTTAAAGAATTCAGGGGTACCCGAGCGTAGTTTTTCGATGTGAAGTTCTTGAGCTCGTTAGTGTGAATGATAAGAAGCAATAATAGAATCACCCACTCATCAATTCTTCCTTGTAGAGCCCTTCAAACAAAACTCGGAAACGAAAAACGCGAAAGTTTCAAATTGAAATAGTTTCGAAAATACCAGAGTTACCGGCCAAGTTTGGTATGCAAACATAGGTTTGCGAGGTCGCTGAACATGACTAAGACATTATCTCATCGATATCTCCTTCCGTTTAGATTTTCACCTGTCAAATGGGAAATTTCCAAAATGTGAAATTTCAAAGTCAATTATTTCATCTCTCAATTGACGGAATCGATTAGGAATTGCAGATTATAATTCAGCATTGAACCCTCTCCGATTATACCGACTTTGAAGGAAATCTATTTTTTCGAATTTCCATCGAAATTTTACTAAGGGTCTAGACCCCCCAAAAACGCTATATTTGGCTTATTTTAAAGAATTCAGGGGTACCCGAGCGTAGTTTTTCGATGTGAAGTTCTTGAGCTCGTTAGTGTGAATGATAAGAAGCAATAATAGAATCACCCACTCATCAATTCTTCCTTGTAGAGCCCTTCAAACAAAACTCGGAAACGAAAAACACGAAAGTTTCAAATTGAAATAGTTTCGAAAATACCAGAGTTACCGGCCAAGTTTGGTATGCAAACGTAGGTTTGCGAGGTCGCTGAACATGACTAAGACATTATCTCATCGATATCTCCTACCGTTTAGATTTTCACCTGTCAAATGGGAAATTTCCAAAATGTGAAATTTCAAAATCATTTATTTTCCCTGTCAACTGACGGAATCAACTGGGAATTGCAGATTATAATTCATCATCGAACCCTCTTCGATTATACCAATTTTGAAGGAAATCTATTTTTTCAAATTTTCATCGAAATTTTACTAAGGGTCTAGACCCCCAAAAACGCTATATTTGGCTTATTTTAAAGAATTCAGGGGTACCCGAGCGTAGTTTTTCGATGTGAAGTTCTTGAGCTCGTTAGTGTGAATGATAAGAAGCAATAATAGAATCACCCACTCATCAATTCTTCCTTGTAGAGCCCTTCAAACTAAACTCGGAAACGAAAAACGCGAAAGTTTCAAATTGAAATAGTTTCGAAAATACCAGAGTTACCGGCCAAGTTTGGTATGCAAACATAGGTTTGCGAGGTCGCTGAACATGACTAAGACATTATCTCATCGATATCTCCTACCGTTTAGATTTTCACCTGTCAAATGGGAAATTTCCAAAATGTGAAATTTCAAAATCATTTATTTTCCCTGTCAACTGACGGAATCAACTGGGAATTGCAGATTATAATTCATCATCGAACCCTCTTCGATTATACCAATTTTGAAGGAAATCTATTTTTTCAAATTTTCATCGAAATTTTACTAAGGGTCTAGACCCCTCAAAAACGCTATATTTGGCTTATTTTAAAGAATTCAGGGGTACCCGAGCGTAGTTTTTCGATGTGAAGTTCTTGAGCTCGTTAGTGTGAATGATAAGAAGCAATAATAGAATCACCCACTCATCAATTCTTCCTTGTAGAGCCCTTCAAACAAAACTCGGAAACGAAAAACGCGAAAGATTCAAATTGAAATAGTTTCGAAAATACCAGAGTAACCGGCCAAGTTTGGTATGCAAACATAGGTTTGCGAGTTCGCTGAACATGACTAAGACATTATCTCATCGATATCTCCTACCGTTTAGATTTTCACCTGTCAAATGGGAAATTTCCAAAATGTGAAATTTCAAAATCATTTATTTTCCCTGTCAACTGACGGAATCAACTGGGAATTGCAGATTATAATTCATCATCGAACCCTCTTCGATTATACCAATTTTGAAGGAAATCTATCTTTTCAAATTTTCATCGAAATTTTACTAAGGGTCTAGACCCCCAAAAACGCTATATTTGGCTTATTTTAAAGAATTCAGGGGTACCTGAGCGTAGTTTTTCGATGTGAAGTTCTTGAGCTCGTTAGTGTGAATGATAAGAAGCAATAATAGAATCACCCACTCATCAATTCTTCCTTGTAGAGCCCTTCAAACAAAACTCGGAAACGAAAAACGCGAAAGTTTCAAATTGAAATAGTTTCGAAAATACCAGAGCTACCGGCCAAGTTTGGTATGCAAACATAGGTTTGCGAGGTCGCTGAACATGACTAAGACATTATCTCATCGATATCTCCTACCGTTTAGATTTTCACCTGTCAAATGGGAAATTTCCAAAATGTGAAATTTCAAAATCATTTATTTTCCCTGTCAACTGACGGAATCAACTGGGAATTGCAGATTATAATTCATCATCGGACCCTCTTCGATTATACCAATTTTGAAGGAAATCTATTTTTTCAAATTTTCATCGAAATTTTACTAAGGGTCTAGACCCCCCAAAAACGCTATATTTGGCTTATTTTAAAGAATTCAGGGGTACCCGAGCGTAGTTTTTCGATGTGAAGTTCTTGAGCTCGTTAGTGTGAATGATAAGAAGCAATAATAGAATCACCCACTCATCAATTCTTCCTTGTAGAGCCCTTCAAACAAAACTCGGAAACGAAAAACGCGAAAGTTACAAATTGAAATAGTTTCGAAAATACCAGAGTTACCGGCCAAGTTTGGTATGCAAACATAGGTTTGCGAGGTCGCTGAACATGACTAAGACATTATCTCATCGATATCTCCTACCGTTTAGATTTTCACCTGTCAAATGGGAAATTTCCAAAATGTGAAATTTCAAAATCATTTATTTTCCCTGTCAACTGACTGAATCAACTGGGAATTGCAGATTATAATTCATCATCGAACCCTCTTCGATTATACCAATTTTGAAGGAAATCTATTTTTTCAAATTTTCATCGAAATTTTACTAAGGGTCTAGACCCCCCAAAAACGCTATATTTGGCTTATTTTAAAGAATTCAGGGGTACCCGAGCGTAGTTTTTCGATGTGAAGTTCTTGAGCTCGTTAGTGTGAATGATAAGAAGCAATAATAGAATCACCCACTCATCAATTCTTCCTTGTAGAGCCCTTCAAACAAAACTCGGAAACGAAAAACGCGAAAGTTTCAAATTGAAATAGTTTCGAAAATACCAGAGTTACCGGCCAAGTTTGGTATGCAAACATAGGTTTTTGAGGCCGCTGAACATGACTAAGACATTATCTCATCGATATCTTCTACCGTTTAGATTTTCACCTGTCAAATGGGAAATTTCCAAAATGTGAAATTTCAAAATCATTTATTTTCCCTGTCAACTGACGGAATCAACTGGGAATTGCAGATTATAATTCATCATCGAACCCTCTTCGATTATACCAATTTTGAAGGAAATCTATTTTTTCAAATTTTCATCGAAATTTTACTAAGGGTCTAGACCCCCCAAAAACGCTATATTTGGCTTATTTTAAAGAATTCAGGGGTACCCGAGCGTAGTTTTTCGATGTGAAGTCCTTGAGCTCGTTAGTGTGAATGATAAGAAGCAATAATAGAATCACCCACTCATCAATTCTTCCTTGTAGAGCCCTTCAAACAAAACTCGGAAACGAAAAACGCGAAAGTTTCAAATTGAAATAGTTTCGAAAATACCAGAGTTACCGGCCAAGTTTGGTATGCAAACATAGGTTTGCGAGGTCGCTGAACATGACTAAGATATTATCTCATCGATATCTCCTACCGTTTAGATTTTCACCTGTCAAATGGGAAATTTCCAAAATGTGAAATTTCAAAATCATTTATTTTCCCTGTCAACTGACGGAATCAACTGGGAATTGCAGATTATAATTCATCATCGAACCCTCTTCGATTATGCCAATTTTGAAGGAAATCTATTTTTTCAAATTTTCATCGAAATTTTACTAAGGGTCTAGACCCCCCAAAAACGCTATATTTGGCTCATTTTAAAGAATTCAGGGGTACCCGAACGTAGTTTTTCGATGTGAAGTTCTTGAGGTGGTTAGTGTGAATGATAAGAAGCAATAATAGAATCACCCACTCATCAATTCTTCCTTGTAGAGCCCTTCAAACAAAACTCGGAAACGAAAAACGCGAAAGTTTCAAATTGAAATAGTTTCGAAAATACCAGAGTTACCGGCCAAGTTTGGTATGCAAACATAGGTTTGCGAGGTCGCTGAACATGACTAAGACATTATCTCATCGATATCTCCTACCGTTTAGATTTTCACCTGTCAAATGGGAAATTTCCAAAATGTGAAATTTCAAAATCATTTATTTTCCCTGTCAACTGACGGAATCAACTGGGAATTGCAGATTATGATTCTTCACCGAACCCTCTTCGATTATACCAATTTTGAAGGAAATCTATTTTTTCAAATTTTCATCGAAATTTTACTAAGGGTCTAGACCCCCCAAAAACGCTATATTTGGCTTATTTTAAAGAATTCAGGGGTACCCGAGCGTAGTTTTTCGATGTGAAGTTCTTGAGGTCGTTAGTGTGAATGATAAGAAGCAATAATAGAATCACCCACTCCTCAATTCTTCCTTGTAGAGCCCTTCAAACAAAACTCGGAAACGAAAAACGCGAAAGTTTCAAATTGAAATAGTTTCGAAAATACCAGAGTTACCGGCCAAGTTTGGTATGCAAACATAGGTTTGCGAGGTCGCTGAACATGACTAAGACATTATCTCATCGATATCTCCTACCGTTTAGATTTTCACCTGTCAAATGGGAAATTTCCAAAATGTGAAATTTCAAAATCATTTATTTTCCCTGTCAACTGACGGAATCAACTGGGAATTGCAGATTATAATTCATCATCGAAACCTCTTCGATTATACCAATTTTGAAGGAAATCTATTTTTTCAAATTTTCATCGAAATTTTACTAAGGGTCTAGACCCCCCAAAAACGCTATATTTGGCTTATTTTAAAGAATTCAGGGGTACTTGAGCGTAGTTTTTCGATGTGAAGTTGTTGAGCTCGTTAGTGTGAATGATAAGAAGCAATAATAGAATCACCCACTCATCAATTCTTCCTTGTAGAGCCCTTCAAACAAAACTCGGAAACGAAAAACGCGAAAGTTTCAAATTGAAATAGTTTCGAAAATACCAGAGTTACCGGCCAAGTTTGGTATGCAAACATAGGTTTGCGAGGTCGCTGAACATGACTAAGACATTATCTCATCGATATCTCCTACCGTTTAGATTTTCACCTGTCAAATGGAAAATTTCCAAAATGTGAAATTTCAAAATCATTTATTTTCCCTGTCAACTGACGGAATCAACTGGGAATTGCAGATTATAATTCATCATCGAACCCTCTTCGATTATACTAATTTTGAAGGAAATCTATTTTTTCAAATTTTCATCGAAATTTTACTAAGGGTCTAGACCCCCAAAAACGCTATATTTGGCTTATTTTAAAGAATTCAGGGGTACCCGAGCGTAGTTTTTCGATGTGAAGTTCTTGAGCTCGTTAGTGTGAATGATAAGAAGCAATAATAGAATCACCCACTCATCAATTCTTCCTTGTAGAGCCCTTCAAACAAAACTCGGAAACGAAAAACGCGAAAGTTTCAAATTGAAATAGTTTCGAAAATACCAGAGTTACCGGCCAAGTTTGGTATGCAAACATAGGTTTGCGAGGTCGCTGAACATGACTAAAACATTATCTCATCGATATCTCCTACCGTTTAGATTTTCACCTGTCAAATGGGAATTTTCCAAAATGTGAAATTTCAAAATCATTTATTTTCCCTGTCAACTGACGGAATCAACTGGGAATTGCAGATTATGATTCATCACCGAACCCTCTTCGAGTATACCAATTTTGAAGGAAATCTATTTTTTCAAATTTTCATCGAAATTTTACTAAGGGTCTAGACCCCCCAAAAACGCTATATTTGGCTCATTTTAAAGAATTCAGGGGTACCCGAGCGTAGTTTTTCGATGTGAAGTTCTTGAGGTCGTTAGTGTGAATGATAAGAAGCAATAATAGAATCACCCACTCATCAATTCTTCCTTGTAGAGCCCTTCAAACAAAACTCGGAAACGAAAAACGCGAAAGTTTCAAATTGAAATAGTTTCGAAAATACCAGAGTTACCGGCCAAGTTTGGTATGCAAACATAGGTTTGCGAGGTCGCTGAACATGACTAAGACATTATCTCATCGATATCTCCTACCGTTTAGATTTTCACCTGTCAAATGGGAAATTTCCAAAATGTGAAATTTCAAAATCATTTATTTTCCCTGTCAACTGACGGAATCAACTGGGAATTGCAGATTATGATTCATCACCGAACCCTCTTCGATTATACCAATTTTGAAGGAAATCTATTTTTTCAAATTTTCATCGAAATTTTACTAAGGGTCTAGACCCCCCAAAAACGCTATATTTGGCTTATTTTAAAGAATTCAGGGGTACCCGAGCGTAGTTTTTCGATGTGAAGTTCTTGAGCTCGTTAGTGTGAATGATAAGAAGCAATAATAGAATCACCCACTCATCAATTCTTCCTTGTAGAGCCCTTCAAACAAAACTCGGAAACGAAAAACGCGAAAGTTTCAAATTGAAATAGTTTCGAAAATACCAGAGTTACCGGCCAAGTTTGGTATGCAAACATAGGTTTGCGAGGTCGCTGAACATGACTAAGACATTATCTCATCGATATCTCCCACCGTTTAGATTTTCACCTGTCAAATGGGAAATTTCCAAAATGTGAAATTTCAAAATCATTTATTTTCCCTGTCAACTGACGGAATCAACTGGGAATTGCAGAATATAATTCATCATCGAAACCTCTTCGATTATACCAATTTTGAAGGAAATCTATTTTTTCAAATTTTCATCGAAATTTTACTAAGGGTCTAGACCCCCCAAAAACGCTATATTTGGCTTATTTTAAAGAATTCAGGGGTACTTGAGCGTAGTTTTTCGATGTGAAGTTCTTGAGCTCGTTAGTGTGAATGATAAGAAGCAATAATAGAATCACCCACTCATCAATTCTTCCTTGTAGAGCCCTTCAAACAAAACTCGGAAACGAAAAACGCGAAAGTTTCAAATTGAAATAGTTTCGAAAATACCAGAGTTACCGGCCAAGTTTGGTATGCAAACATAGGTTTGCGAGGTCGCTGAACATGACTAAGACATTATCTCATCGATATCTCAAACCGTTTAGATTTTCAGCTGTCAAATGGGAAATTTCCAAAATGTGAAATTTCAAAATCATTTATTTTCCCTGTCAACTGACGGAATCAACTGGGAATTGCAGATTATAATTCATCATCGAACCCTCTTCGATTATACCAATTTTGAAGGAAATCTATTTTTTCAAATTTTCATCGAAATTTTACTAAGGGTCTAGACCCCCCAAAAACGCTATATTTGGCTTATTTTAAAGAATTCAGGGGTACCCGAGCGTAGTTTTTCGATGTGAAGTTCTTGAGCTCGTTAGTGTGAATGATAAGAAGCAATAATAGAATCACCCACTCATCAATTCTTCCTTGTAGAGCCCTTAAAACAAAACTCGGAAACGAAAAACGCGAAAGTTTCAAATTGAAATAGTTTCGAAAATACCAGAGTTACCGGCCAAGTTTGGTATGCAAACATAGGTTTGCGAGGTCGCTGAACATGACTAAGACATTATCTCATCGATATCTCCCACCGTTTAGATTTTCACCTGTCAAATGGGAAATTTCCAAAATGTGAAATTTCAAAATCATTTATTTTCCCTGTCAACTGACGGAATCAACTGGGAATTGCAGATTATAATTCATCATCGAAACCTCTTCGATTATACCAATTTTGAAGGAAATCTATTTTTTCAAATTTTCATCGAAATTTTACTAAGGGTCTAGACCCCCCAAAAACGCTATATTTGGCTTATTTTAAAGAATTCAGGGGTACTTGAGCGTAGTTTTTCGATGTGAAGTTCTTGAGCTCGTTAGTGTGAATGATAAGAAGCAATAATAGAATCACCCACTCATCAATTCTTCCTTGTAGAGCCCTTCAAACAAAACTCGGAAACGAAAAACGCGAAAGTTTCAAATTGAAATAGTTTCGAAAATACCAGAGTTACCGGCCAAGTTTGGTATGCAAACATAGGTTTGCGAGGTCGCTGAACATGACTAAGACATTATCTCATCGATATCTCAAACCGTTTAGATTTTCAGCTGTCAAATGGGAAATTTCCAAAATGTGAAATTTCAAAATCATTTATTTTCCCTGTCAACTGACGGAATCAACTGGGAATTGCAGATTATAATTCATCATCGAACCCTCCTCGATTATACCAATTTTGAAGGAAATCTTTTTTTTCAAATTTTCATCGAAATTTTACTAAGGGTCTAGACCCCCCAAAAACGCTATATTTGGCTTATTTTAAAGAATTCAGGGGTACCCGAGCGTAGTTTTTCGATGTGAAGTCCTTGAGCTCGTTAGTGTGAATGATAAGAAGCAATAATAGAATCACCCACTCATCAATTCTTCCTTGTAGAGCCCTTCAAACAAAACTCGGAAACGAAAAACGCGAAAGTTTCAAATTGAAATAGTTTCGAAAATACCAGAGTTACCGGCCAAGTTTGGTATGCAAACATAGGTTTGCGAGGTCGCTGAACATGACTAAGACATTATCTCATCGATATCTCCTACCGTTTAGATTTTCACCTGTCAAATGGGAAATTTCCAAAATGTGAAATTTCAAAATCATTTATTTTCCCTGTCAACTGACGGAATCAACTGGGAATTGCAGATTATAATTCATCATCGAACCCTCTTCGATTATGCCAATTTTGAAGGAAATCTATTTTTTCAAATTTTCATCGAAATTTTACTAAGGGTCTAGACCCCCCAAAAACGCTATATTTGGCTCATTTTAAAGAATTCAGGGGTACCCGAGCGTAGTTTTTCGATGTGAAGTTCTTGAGGTGGTTAGTGTGAATGATAAGAAGCAATAATAGAATCACCCACTCATCAATTCTTCCTTGTAGAGCCCTTCAAACAAAACTCGGAAACGAAAAACGCGAAAGTTTCAAATTGAAATAGTTTCGAAAATACCAGAGTTACCGGCCAAGTTTGGTATGCAAACATAGGTTTGCGAGGTCGCTGAACATGACTAAGACATTATCTCATCGATATCTCCTACCGTTTAGATTTTCACCTGTCAAATGGGAAATTTCCAAAATGTGAAATTTCAAAATCATTTATTTTCCCTGTCAACTGACGGAATCAACTGGGAATTGCAGATTATGATTCATCATCGAACCCTCTTCGATTATACCAATTTTGAAGGAAATCTATTTTTTCAAATTTTCATCGAAATTTTACTAAGGGTCTAGACCCCCCAAAAACGCTATATTTGGCTTATTTTAAAGAATTCAGGGGTACCCGAGCGTAGTTTTTCGATGTGAAGTTCTTGAGCTCGTTAGTGTGAATGATAAGAAGCAATAATAGAATCACCCACTCCTCAATTCTTCCTTGTAGAGCCCTTCAAACAAAACTCGGAAACGAAAAACGCGAAAGTTTCAAATTGAAATAGTTTCGAAAATACCAGAGTTACCGGCCAAGTTTGGTATGCAAACATAGGTTTGCGAGGTCGCTGAACATGACTAAGACATTATCTCATCGATATCTCCTACCGTTTAGATTTTCACCTGTCAAATGGGAAATTTCCAAAATGTGAAATTTCAAAATCATTTATTTTCCCTGTCAACTGACGGAATCAACTGGGAATTGCAGATTATAATTCATCATCGAAACCTCTTCGATTATACCAATTTTGAAGGAAATCTATTTTTTCAAATTTTCATCGAAATTTTACTAAGGGTCTAGACCCCCCAAAAACGCTATATATGGCTTATTTTAAAGAATTCAGGGGTACTTGAGCGTTGTTTTTCGATGTGAAGTTCTTGAGCTCGTTAGTGTGAATGATAAGAAGCAACAATAGAATCACCCACTCATCAATTCTTCCTTGTAGAGCCCTTCAAACAAAACTCGGAAACGAAAAACGCGAAAGTTTCAAATTGAAATAGTTTCGAAAATACCAGAGTTACCGGCCAAGTTTGGTATGCAAACATAGGTTTGCGAGGTCGCTGAACATGACTAAGACATTATCTCATCGATATCTCCTACCGTTTAGATTTTCACCTGTCAAATGGGAAATTTCCAAAATGTGAAATTTCAAAATCATTTATTTTCCCTGTCAACTGACGGAATCAACTGGGAATTGCAGATTATAATTCATCATCGAACCCTCTTCGATTATACTAATTTTGAAGGAAATCTATTTTTTCAAATTTTCATCGAAATTTTACTAAGGGTCTAGACCCCCAAAAACGCTATATTTGGCTTATTTTAAAGAATTCAGGGGTACCCGAGCGTAGTTTTTCGATGTAAAGTTCTTGAGCTCGTTAGTGTGAATGATAAGAAGCAATAATAGAATCACCCACTCATCAATTCTTCCTTGTAGAGCCCTTCAAACAAAACTCGGAAACGAAAAACGCGAAAGTTTCAAATTGAAATAGTTTCGAAAATACCAGAGTTACCGGCCAAGTTTGGTATGCAAACATAGGTTTGCGAGGTCGCTGAACATGACTAAGACATTATCTCATCGATATCTCAAACCGTTTAGATTTTCACCTGTCAAATGGGAAATTTCCAAAATGTGAAATTTCAAAATCATTTATTTTCCCTGTCAACTGACGGAATCAACTGGGAATTGCAGATTATAATTCATCATCGAACCCTCTTCGATTATACCAATTTTGAAGGAAATCTATTTTTTCAAATTTTCATCGAAATTTTACTAAGGGTCTAGACCCCCCAAAAACGCTATATTTGGCTTATTTTAAAGAATTCAGGGGTACCCGAGCGTAGTTTTTCGATGTGAAGTTCTTGAGCTCGTTAGTGTGAATGATAAGAAGCAATAATAGAATCACCCACTCATCAATTCTTCCTTGTAGAGCCCTTCAAACAAAACTCGGAAACGAAAAACGCGAAAGTTTCAAATTGAAATAGTTTCGAAAATACCAGAGTTACCGGCCAAGTTTGGTATGCAAACATAGGTTTGCGAGGTCGCTGAACATGACTAAAACATTATCTCATCGATATCTCCTACCGTTTAGATTTTCACCTGTCAAATGGGAATTTTCCAAAATGTGAAATTTCAAAATCATTTATTTTCCCTGTCAACTGACGGAATCAACTGGGAATTGCAGATTATGATTCATCACCGAACCCTCTTCGATTATACCAATTTTGAAGGAAATCTATTTTTTCAAATTTTCATCGAAATTTTACTAAGGGTCTAGACCCCCCAAAAACGCTATATTTGGCTCATTTCAAAGAATTCAGGGGTACCCGAGCGTAGTTTTTCGATGTGAAGTTCTTGAGGTCGTTAGTGTGAATGATAAGAAGCAATAATAGAATCACCCACTCATCAATTCTTCCTTGTAGAGCCCTTCAAACAAAACTCGGAAACGAAAAACGAGAAAGTTTCAAATTGAAATAGTTTCGAAAATACCAGAGTTACCGGCCAAGTTTGGTATGCAAACATAGGTTTGCGAGGTCGCTGAACATGACTAAGACATTATCTCATCGATATCTCCTACCGTTTAGATTTTCACCTGTCAAATGGGAAATTTCCAAAATGTGAAATTTCAAAATCATTTATTTTCCCTGTCAACTGACGGAATCAACTGGGAATTGCAGATTATGATTCATCACCGAACCCTCTTCGATTATACCAATTTTGAAGGAAATCTATTTTTTCAAATTTTCATCGAAATTTTACTAAGGGTCTAGACCCCCCAAAAACGCTATATTTGGCTTATTTTAAAGAATTCAGGGGTACCCGAGCGTAGTTTTTCGATGTGAAGTTCTTGAGCTCGTTAGTGTGAATGATAAGAAGCAATAATAGAATCACCCACTCATCAATTCTTCCTTGTAGAGCCCTTCAAACAAAACTCGGAAACGAAAAACGCGAAAGTTTCAAATTGAAATAGTTTCGAAAATACCAGAGTTACCGGCCAAATTTGGTATGCAAACATAGGTTTGCGAGGTCGCTGAACATGACTAAGACATTATCTCATCGATATCTCCCACCGTTTAGATTTTCACCTGTCAAATGGGAAATTTCCAAAATGTGAAATTTCAAAATCATTTATTTTCCCTGTCAACTGACGGAATCAACTGGGAATTGCAGATTATAATTCATCATCGAAACCTCTTCGATTATACCAATTTTGAAGGAAATCTATTTTTTCAAATTTTCATCGAAATTTTACTAAGGGTCTAGACCCCCCAAAAACGCTATATTTGGCTTATTTTAAAGAATTCAGGGGTACTTGAGCGTAGTTTTTCGATGTGAAGTTCTTGAGCTCGTTAGTGTGAATGATAAGAAGCAATAATAGAATCACCCACTCATCAATTCTTCCTTGTAGAGCCCTTCAAACAAAACTCGGAAACGAAAAACGCGAAAGTTTCAAATTGAAATAGTTTCGAAAATACCAGAGTTACCGGCCAAGTTTGGTATGCAAACATAGGTTTGCGAGGTCGCTGAACATGACTAAGACATTATCTCATCGATATCTCAAACCGTTTAGTTTTTCAGCTGTCAAATGGGAAATTTCCAAAATGTGAAATTTCAAAATCATTTATTTTCCCTGTCAACTGACGGAATCAACTGGGAATTGCAGATTATAATTCATCATCGAACCCTCTTCGATTATACCAATTTTGAAGGAAATCTATTTTTTCAAATTTTCATCGAAATTTTACTAAGGGTCTAGACCCCCCAAAAACGCTATATTTGGCTTATTTTAAAGAATTCAGGGGTACCCGAGCGTAGTTTTTCGATGTGAAGTTCTTGAGCTCGTTAGTGTGAATGATAAGAAGCAATAATAGAATCACCCACTCATCAATTCTTCCTTGTAGAGCCCTTAAAACAAAACTCGGAAACGAAAAACGCGAAAGTTTCAAATTGAAATAGTTTCGAAAATACCAGAGTTACCGGCCAAGTTTGGTATGCAAACATAGGTTTGCGAGGTCGCTGAACATGACTAAGACATTATCTCATCGATATCTCCTACCGTTTAGATTTTCACCTGTCAAATGGGAATTTTCCAAAATGTGAAATTTCAAAATCATTTATTTTCCCTGTCAACTGACGGAATCAACTGGGAATTGCAGATTATGATTCATCACCGAACCCTCTTCGATTATACCAATTTTGAAGGAAATCTATTTTTTCAAATTTTCATCGAAATTTTACTAAGGGTCTAGACCCCCCAAAAACGCTATATTTGGCTCATTTTAAAGAATTCAGGTGTACCCGAGCGTAGTTTTTCGATGTGAAGTTCTTGAGGTCGTTAGTGTGAATGATAAGAAGCAATAATAGAATCACCCACTCATCAATTCTTCCTTGTAGAGCCCTTCAAACAAAACTCGGAAACGAAAAACGCGAAAGTTTCAAATTGAAATAGTTTCGAAAATACCAGAGTTACCGGCCAAGTTTGGTATGCAAACATAGGTTTGCGAGGTCGCTGAACATGACTAAGACATTATCTCATCGATATCTCCTACCGTTTAGATTTTCACCTGTCAAATGGGAAATTTCCAAAATGTGAAATTTCAAAATCATTTATTTTCCCTGTCAACTGACGGAATCAACTGGGAATTGCAGATTATGATTCATCACCGAACCCTCTTCGATTATACCAATTTTGAAGGAAATCTATTTTTTCAAATTTTCATCGAAATTTTACTAAGGGTCTAGACCCCCCAAAAACGCTATATTTGGCTTATTTTAAAGAATTCAGGGGTACCCGAGCGTAGTTTTTCGATGTGAAGTTCTTGAGCTCGTTAGTGTGAATGATAAGAAGCAATAATAGAATCACCCACTCATCAATTCTTCCTTGTAGAGCCCTTCAAACAAAACTCGGAAACGAAAAACGCGAAAGTTTCAAATTGAAATAGTTTCGAAAATACCAGAGTTACCGGCCAAGTTTGGTATGCAAACATAGGTTTGCGAGGTCGCTGAACATGACTAAGACATTACCTCATTGATATCTCCCACCGTTTAGATTTTCACCTGTCAAATGGGAAATTTCCAAAATGTGAAATTTCAAAATCATTTATTTTCCCTGTCAACTGACGGAATCAACTGGGAATTGCAGATTATAATTCATCATCGAAACCTCTTCGATTATACCAATTTTGAAGGAAATCTATTTTTTCAAATTTTCATCGAAATTTTACTAAGGGTCTAGACCCCCCAAAAACGCTATATTTGGCTTATTTTAAAGAATTCAGGGGTACTTGAGCGTAGTTTTTCGATGTGAAGTTCTTGAGCTCGTTAGTGTGAATGATAAGAATCAATAATAGAATCACCCACTCATCAATTCTTCCTTGTAGAGCCCTTCAAACAAAACTCGGAAACGAAAAACGCGAAAGTTTCAAATTGAAATAGTTTCGAAAATACCAGAGTTACCGGCCAAGTTTGGTATGCAAACATAGGTTTGCGAGGTCGCTGAACATGACTAAGACATTATCTCATCGATATCTCAAACCGTTTAGATTTTCAGCTGTCAAATGGGAAATTTCCAAAATGTGAAATTTCAAAATCATTTATTTTCCCTGTCAACTGACGGAATCAACTGGGAATTGCAGATTATAATTCATCATCGAACCCTCTTCGATTATACTAATTTTGAAGGAAATCTATTTTTTCAAATTTTCATCGAAATTTTACTAAGGGTCTAGACCCCCAAAAACGCTATATTTGGCTTATTTTAAAGAATTCAGGGGTACCCGAGCGTAGTTTTTCGATGTAAAGTTCTTGAGCTCGTTAGTGTGAATGATAAGAAGCAATAATAGAATCACCCACTCATCAATTCTTCCTTGTAGAGCCCTTCAAACAAAACTCGGAAACGAAAAACGCGAAAGTTTCAAATTGAAATAGTTTCGAAAATACCAGAGTTACCGGCCAAGTTTGGTATGCAAACATAGGTTTGCGAGGTCGCTGAACATGACTAAGACATTATCTCATCGATATCTCCCACCGTTTAGATTTTCACCTGTCAAATGGGAAATTTCCAAAATGTGAAATTTCAAAATCATTTATTTTCCCTGTCAACTGACGGAATCAACTGGGAATTGCAGATTATAATTCATCATCGAACCCTCTTCGATTATACCAATTTTGAAGGAAATCTATTTTTTCAAATTTTCATCGAAATTTTACTAAGGGTCTAGACCCCCCAAAAACGCTATATTTGGCTTATTTTAAAGAATTCAGGGGTACCCGAGCGAAATAGTTTCGAAAATACCAGAGTTACCGGCCAAGTTTGGTATGCAAACATAGGTTTGCGAGGTCGCTGAACATGACTAAGACATTATCTCATCGATGTCTCCTACCGTTTAGATTTTCACCTGTCAAATGGGAAATTTCCAAAATGTGAAATTTCAAAATCATTTATTTTCCCTGTCAACTGACGGAATCAACTGGGAATTGCAGATTATTATTCATCATCGAACCCTCTTCGATTATACCAATTTTGAAGGAAATCTATTTTTTCAAATTTTCATCGAAATTTTACTAAGGGTCTAGACCCCCCAAAAACGCTATATTTGGCTTATTTTAAAGAATTCAGGGGTACCCGAGCGTAGTTTTTCGATGTGAAGTTCTTGAGCTCGTTAGTGTGAATGATAAGAAGCAATAATAGAATCACCCACTCATCAATTCTTCCTTGTAGAGCCCTTCAAACAAAACTCGGAAACGAAAAACGCGAAAGTTTCAAATTGAAATAGTTTCGAAAATACCAGAGTTACCGGCCAAGTTTGGTATGCAAACATAGGTTTGTTAGGTCGCTGAACATGACTAAGACATTATCTCATCGATATCTCCTACCGTTTAGATTTTCACCTGTCAAATGGGAAATTTCCAAAATGTGAAATTTCAAAATCATTTATTTTCCCTGTCAACTGACGGAATCAACTGGGAATTGCAGATTATAATTCATCATCGAACCCTCTTCGATTATACCAATTTTGAAGGAAATCTATTTTTTCAAATTTTCATCGAAATTTTACTAAGGGTCTAGACCCCCCAAAAACGCTATATTTGGCTTATTTTAAAGAATTCAGGGGTACCCGAGCGTAGTTTTTCGATGTGAAGTTCTTGAGCTCGTTAGTGTGAATGATAAGAAGCAATAATAGAATCACCCACTCATCAATTCTTCCTTGTAGAGCCCTTCAAACAAAACTCGGAAACGAAAAACGCGAAAATTTCAAATTGAAATAGTTTCGAAAATACCAGAGTTACCGGCCAAGTTTGGTATGCAAACATAGGTTTGCGAGGTCGCTGAACATGACTAAGACATTATCTCATCGATATCTCCTACCGTTTAGATTTTCACCTGTCAAATGGGAAATTTCCAAAATGTGAAATTTCAAAATCATTTATTTTCCCTGTCAACTGACGGAATCAACTGGAAATTGCAGATTATAATTCATCATCGAACCCTCTTCGATTATACCAATTTTGAAGGAAATCTATTTTTTCAAATTTTCATCGAAATTTTACTAAGGGTCTAGACCCCCCAAAAACGCTATATTTGGCTTATTTTAAAGAATTCAGGGGTACCCGAGCGTAGTTTTTCGATGTGAAGTTCTTGAGCTCGTTAGTGTGAATGATAAGAAGCAATAATAGAATCACCCACTCATCAATTCTTCCTTGTAGAGCGCTTCAAACAAAACTCGGAAACGAAAAACGCGAAAGTTTCAAATTGAAATAGTTTCGAAAATACCAGAGTTACCGGCCAAGTTTGGTATGCAAACATAGGTTTGCGAGGTCGCTGAACATGACTAAGACATTATCTCATCGATATCTCCTACCGTTTAGATTTTCACCTGTCAAATGGGAAATTTCCAAAATGTGAAATTTCAAAATCATTTATTTTCCCTGTCAACTGACGGAATCAACTGGGAATTGCAGATTATAATTCATCATCGAACCCTCTTCGATTATACCAATTTTGAAGGAAATCTATTTTTTCAAATTTTCATCGAAATTTTACTAAGGGTCTAGACCCCCCAAAAACGCTATATTTGGCTTATTTTAAAGAATTCAGGGGTACCCGAGCGTAGTTTTTCGATGTGAAGTTCTTGAGCTCGTTAGTGTGAATGATAAGAAGCAATAATAGATTCACCCACTCATCAATTCTTCCTTGTAGAGCCCTTCAAACAAAACTCGGAAACGAAAAACGCGAAAGTTTCAAATTGAAATAGTTTCGAAAATACCAGAGTTACCGGCCAAGTTTGGTATGCAAACATAGGTTTGCGAGGTCGCTGAACATGACTAAGACATTATCTTATCGATATCTCCTACCGTTTAGATTTTCACCTGTCAAATGGGAAATTTCCAAAATGTGAAATTTCAAAATCATTTATTTTCCCTGTCAACTGACGGAATCAACTGGGAATTGCATATTATAATTCATCATCGAACCCTCTTCGATTATACCAATTTTGAAGGAAATCTATTTTTTCAAATTTTCATCGAAATTTTACTAAGGGTCTAGACCCCCCAAAAACGCTATATTTGGCTTATTTTAAAGAATTCAGGGGTACCTGAGCGTAGTTTTTCGATGTGAAGTTCTTGAGCTCGTTAGTGTGAATGATAAGAAGCAATAATATAATAGAATCACCCACTCATCAATTCTCCTTGTAGAGCCCTTCAAACAAAACTCGGAAACGAAAAACGCGAAAGTTTCAAATTGAAATAGTTTCGAAAATACCAGAGTTACCGGCCAAGTTTGGTATGCAAGCATAGGTTTGCGAGGTCGCTGAACATGACTAAGACATTATCTCATCGATATCTCCTACCGTTTAGATTTTCACCTGTCAAATGGGAAATTTCCAAAATGTGAAATTTCAAAATCATTTATTTTCCCTGTCAACTGACGGAATCAACTGGGAATTGCAGATTATAATTCATCATCGAACCCTCTTCGATTATACCAATTTTGAAGGAAATCTATTTTTTCAAATTTTCATCGAAATTTTACTAAGGGTCTAGACCCCCCAAAAACGCTATATTTGGCTTATTTTAAAGAATTCGGGGGTACCCGAGCGTAGTTTTCCGATGTGAAGTTCTTGAGCTCGTTAGTGTGAATGATAAGAAGCAATAATAGAATCACCCACTCGTCAATTCTTCCTTGTAGAGCCCTTCAAACAAAACTCGGAAACGAAAAACGCGAAAGTTTCAAATTGAAATAGTTTCGAAAATACCAGAGTTACCGGCCAAGTTTGGTATGCAAACATAGGTTTGCGGGGTCGCTGAACATGACTAAGACATTATCTCATCGATATCTCCTACCGTTTAGATTTTCACCTGTCAAATGGGAAATTTCCAAAATGTGAAATTTCAAAATCATTTATTTTCCCTGTCAACTGACGGAATCAACTGGGAATTGCAGATTATAATTCATCATCGAACCCTCTTCGATTATACCAATTTTGAAGGAAATCTATTTTTTCAAATTTTCATCGAAATTTTACTAAGGGTCTAGACCCCCCAAAAACGCTATATTTGGCTTATTTTAAAGAATTCAGGGGTACCCGAGCGTAGTTTTTCGATGTGAAGTTCTTGAGCTCGTTAGTGTGAATGATAAGAAGCAATAATAGAATCACCCACTCATCAATTCTTCCTTGTAGAGCCCTTCAAACAAAACTCGGAAACGAAAAACGCGAAAGTTTCAAATTGAAATAGTTTCGAAAATACCAGAGTTACCGGCCAAGTTTGGTATGCAAACATAGGTTTGCGAGGTCGCTGAACATGACTAAGACATTATCTCATCGATATCTCCTACCGTTTAGATTTTCACCTGTCAAATGGGAAATTTCCAAAATGTGAAATTTCAAAATCATTTATTTTCCCTGTCAACTGACGGAATCAACTGGGAATTGCAGATTAAAATTCATCATCGAACCCTCTTCGATTATACCAATTTTGAAGGAAATCTATTTTTTCAAATTTTCATCGAAATTTTACTAAGGGTCTAGACCCCCCAAAAACGCTATATTTGGCTTATTTTAAAGAATTCAGGGGTACCCGAGCGTAGTTTTTCGATGTGAAGTTCTTGAGCTCGTTCGTGTGAATGATAAGAAGCAATAATAGAATCACCCACTCATCAATTCTTCCTTGTAGAGCCCTTCAAACAAAACTCGGAAACGAAAAACGCGAAAGTTTCAAATTGAAATAGTTTCGAAAATACCAGAGTTACCGGCCAAGTTTGGTATGCAAACATAGGTTTGCGAGGTCGCTGAACATAACTAAGACATTATCTCATCGATATCTCCTACCGTTTAGATTTTCACCTGTCAAATGGGAAATTTCCAAAATGTGAAATTTCAAAATCATTTATTTTCCCTGTCAACTGACGGAATCAACTGGGAATTGCAGATTATAATTCATCATCGAACCCTCTTCGATTATACCAATTTTGAAGGAAATCTATTTTTTCAAATTTTCATCGAAATTTTACTAAGGGTCTAGACCCCCCAAAAACGCTATATTTGGCTTATTTTAAAGAATTCAGGGGTACCCGAGCGTAGTTTTTCGATGTGAAGTTCTTGAGCTCGTTAGTGTGAATGATAAGAAGCAATAATAGAATCACCCACTCATCAATTCTTCCTTGTAGAGCCCTTCAAACAAAACTCGGAAACGAAAAACGCGAAAGTTTCAAATTGAAATAGTTTCGAAAATACCAGAGTTACCGGCCAAGTTTGGTATGCAAACATAGGTTTGCGAGGTCGCTGAACATGACTAAGACATTATCTCATCGATATCTCCTACCGTTTAGATTTTCACCTGTCAAATGGGAAATTTCCAAAATGTGAAATTTCAAAATCATTTATTTTCCCTGTCAACTGACGGAATCAACTGGGAATTGCAGATTATAATTCATCATCGAACCCTCTTCGATTATACCGATTTTGAAGGAAATCTATTTTTTCAAATTTTCATCGAAATTTTACTAAGGGTCTAGACCCCCCAAAAACGCTATATTTGGCTTATTTTAAAGAATTCAGGGGTACCCGAGCGTAGTTTTTCGTTGTGAAGTTCTTGAGCTCGTTAGTGTGAATGATAAGAAGCAATAATAGAATCACCCACTCATCAATTCTTCCTTGTAGAGCCCTTCAAACAAAACTCGGAAACGAAAAACGCGAAAGTTTCAAATTGAAATAGTTTCGAAAATACCAGAGTTACCGGCCAAGTTTGATATGCAAACATGGGTTTGCGAGGTCGCTGAACATGACTAAGACATTATCTCATCGATATCTCCTACCGTTTAGATTTTCACCTGTCAAATGGGAAATTTCCAAAATGTGAAATTTCAAAATCATTTATTTTCCCTGTCAACTGACGGAATCAACTGGGAATTGCAGATTATAATTCATCATCGAACCCTCTTCGATTATACCAATTTTGAAGGAAATCTATTTTTTCAAATTTTCATCGAAATTTTACTAAGGGTCTAGACCCCCCAAAAACGCTATATTTGGCTTATTTTAAAGAATTCAGGGGTACCCGAGCGTAGTTTTTCGATCTGAAGTTCTTGAGCTCGTTAGTGTGAATGATAAGAAGCAATAATAGAATCACCCACTCATCAATTCTTCCTTGTAGAGCCCTTCAAACAAAACTCGGAAACGAAAAACGCGAAAGTTTCAAATTGAAATAGTTTCGAAAATACCAGAGTTACCGGCCAAGTTTGGTATGCAAACATAGGTTTGCGAGATCGCTGAACATGACTAAGACATTATCTCATCGATATCTCCTACCGTTTAGATTTTCACCTGTCAAATGGGAAATTTCCAAAATGTGAAATTTCAAAATCATTTATTTTCCCTGTCAACTGACGGAATCAACTGGGAATTGCAGATTATAATTCATCATCGAACCCTCTTCGATTATACCAATTTTGAAGGAAATCTATTTTTTCAAATTTTCATCGAAATTTTACTAAGGGTCTAGACCCCCCAAAAACGCTATATTTGGCTTATTTTAAAGAATTCAGGGGTACCCGAGCGTAGTTTTTCGATGTGAAGTTCTTGAGCTTGTTAGTGTGAATGATAAGAAGCAATAATAGGATCACCCACTCATCAATTCTTCCTTGTAGAGCCCTTCAAACAAAACTCGGAAACGAAAAACGCGAAAGTTTCAAATTGAAATAGTTTCGAAAATACCAGAGTTACCGGCCAAGTTTGGTATGCAAACATAGGTTTGCGAGGTCGCTGAACATGACTAAGACATTATCTCATCGATGTCTCCTACCGTTTAGATTTTCACCTGTCAAATGGGAAATTTCCAAAATGTGAAATTTCAAAATCATTTATTTTCCCTGTCAACTGACGGAATCAACTGGGAATTGCAGATTATTATTCATCATCGAACCCTCTTCGATTATACCAATTTTGAAGGAAATCTATTTTTTCAAATTTTCATCGAAATTTTACTAAGGGTCTAGACCCCCCAAAAACGTTATATTTGGCTTATTTTAAAGAATTCAGGGGTACCCGAGCGTAGTTTTTCGATGTGAAGTTCTTGAGCTCGTTAGTGTGAATGACAAGAAGCAATAATAGAATCACCCACTCATCAATTCTTCCTTGTAGAGCCCTTCAAACAAAACTCGGAAACGAAAAACGCGAAAGTTTCAAATTGAAATAGTTTCGAAAATACCAGAGTTACCGGCCAAGTTTGGTATGCAAACATAGGTTTGCGAGGTCGCTGAACATGACTAAGACATTATCTCATCGATATCTCCTACCGTTTAGATTTTCACCTGTCAAATGGGAAATTTCCAAAATGTGAAATTTCAAAATCATTTATTTTTCCTGTCAACTGACGGAATCAACTGGGAATTGCAGATTATAATTCATCATCGAACCCTCTTCGATTATACCAATTTTGAAGGAAATCTATTTTTTCAAATTTTCATCGAAATTTTACTAAGGGTCTAGACCCCCCAAAAACGCTATATTTGGCTTATTTTAAAGAATTCAGGGGTACCCGAGCGTAGTTTTTCGATGTGAAGTTCTTGAGCTCGTTAGTGTGAATGATAAGAAGCAATAATAGAATCACCCACTCATCAATTCTTCCTTGTAGAGCGCTTCAAACAAAACTCGGAAACGGAAAACGCGAAAGTTTCAAATTGAAATAGTTTCGAAAATACCAGAGTTACCGGCCAAGTTTGGTATGCAAACATAGGTTTGCGAGGTCGCTGAACATGACTAAGACATTATCTCATCGATATCTCCTACCGTTTAGATTTTCACCTGTCAAATGGGAAATTTCCAAAATGTGAAATTTCAAAATCATTTATTTTCCCTGTCAACTGACGGAATCAACTGGGAATTGCAGATTATAATTCATCATCGAACCCTCTTCGATTATACCAATTTTGAAGGAAATCTATTTTTTCAAATTTTCATCGAAATTTTACTAAGGGTCTAGACCCCCCAAAAACGCTATATTTGACTTATTTTAAAGAATTCAGGGGTACCCGAGCGTAGTTTTTCGATGTGAAGTTCTTGAGCTCGTTAGTGTGAATGATAAGAAGCAAAAATAGAATCACCCACTCATCAATTCTTCCTTGTAGAGCCCTTCAAACAAAACTCGGAAACGAAAAACGCGAAAGTTTCAAATTGAAATAGTTTCGAAAATACCAGAGTTACCGGCCAAGTTTGGTATGCAAACATAGGTTTGCGAGGTCGCTGAACATGACTAAGACATTATCTCATCGATATCTCCTACCGTTTAGATTTTCACCTGTCAAATGGGAAATTTCCAAAATGTGAAATTTCAAAATCATTTATTTTCCCTGTCAACTGACGGAATCAACTGGGAATTGCAGATTATAATTCATCATCGAACCCTCTTCGATTATACCAATTTTGAAGGAAATCTATTTTTTCAAATTTTCATCGAAATTTTACTAAGGGTCTAGACCCCCCAAAAACGCTATATTTGGCTTATTTTAAAGAATTCAGGGGTACCCGAGCGTAGTTTTTCGATGTGAAGTTCTTGAGCTCGTTAGTGTGAATGATAAGAAGCAATAATAGAATCACCCACTCATCAATTCTTCCTTGTAGAAACCTTCAAACAAAACTCGGAAACGAAAAACGCGAAAGTTTCAAATTGAAATAGTTTCGAAAATACCAGAGTTACCGGCCAAGTTTGGTATGCAAACATAGGTTTGCGAGGTCGCTGAACATGACTAAGACATTATCTCATCGATATCTCCTACCTTTTAGATTTTCACCTGTCAAATGGGAAATTTCCAAAATGTGAAATTTCAAAATCATTTATTTTCCCTGTGAACTGACGGAATCAACTGGGAATTGCAGATTATAATTCATTATCGAACCCTCTTCGATTATACCAATTTTGAAGGAAATCTATTTTTTCAAATTTTCATCGAAATTTTACTAAGGGTCTAGACCCCCCAAAAACACTATATTTGGCTTATTTTAAAGAATTCAGGGGTACCCGAGCGTAGTTTTTCGATGTGAAGTTCTTGAGCTCGTTAGTGTGAATGATAAGAAGCAATAATAGAATCACCCACTCATCAATTCTTCCTTGTAGAGCCCTTCAAACAAAACTCGGAAACGAAAAACGCGAAAGTTTCAAATTGAAATAGTTTCGAAAATACCAGAGTTACCGGCCAAGTTTGGTATGCAAACATAGGTTTGCGAGGTCGCTGAACATGACTAAGACATTATCTCATCGATATCTCCTACCGTTTAGATTTTCACCTGTCAAATGGGAAATTTCCAAAATGTGAAATTTCAAAATCATTTATTTTCCCTGTCAACTGACGGAATCAACTGGGATTGCAGATTATAATTCATCATCGAACCCTCTTCGATTATACCAATTTTGAAGGAAATCTATTTTTTCAAATTTTCATCGAAATTTTACTAAGGGTCTAGACCCCCCAAAAACGCTATATTTGGCTTATTTTAAAGAATTCAGGGGTACCCGAGCGTAGTTTTTCGATGTGAAGTTCTTGAGCTCGTTAGTGTGAATGATGAGAAGCAATAATAGAATCACCCACTCATCAATTCTTCCTTGTAGAGCCCTTCAAACAAAACTCGGAAACGAAAAACGCGAAAGTTTCAAATTGAAATAGTTTCGAAAATACCAGAGTTACCGGCCAAGTTTGGTATGCAAACATAGGTTTGCGAGGTCGCTGAACATGACTAAGACATTATCTCATCGATATCTCCTACCGTTTAGATTTTCACCTGTCAAATGGGAAATTTCCAAAATGTGAAATTTCAAAATCATTTATTTTCCCTGTCAACTGACGGAATCAACTGGGAATTGCAGATAATAATTCATCATCGAACCCTCTTCGATTATACCAATCTTGAAGGAAATCTATTTTTTCAAATTTTCATCGAAATTTTACTAAGGGTCTAGACCCCCCAAAAACGCTAAATTTGGCTTATTTTAAAGAATTCAGGGGTACCCGAGCGTAGTTTTTCGATGTGAAGTTCTTGAGCTCGTTAGTGTGAATGATAAGAAGCAATAATAGAATCACCCACTCATCAATTCTTCCTTGTAGAGCCCTTCAAACAAAACTCGGAAACGAAAAACGCGAAAGTTTCAAATTGAAATAGTTTCGAAAATACCAGAGTTACCGGCCAAGTTTGGTATGCAAACATAGGTTTGCGAGGTCGCTGAACATGACTAAGACATTATCTCATCGATATCTCCTACCGTTTAGATTTTCACCTGTCAAATGGGAAATTTCCAAAATGTGAAATTTCAAAATCATTTATTTTCCCTGTCAACTGACGGAATCAACTGGGAATTGCAGATTATAATTCATCATCGAACCCTCTTCGATTATACCAATTTTGAAGGAAATCTATTTTTTCAAATTTTCATCGAAATTTTACTAAGGGTCTAGACCCCCCAAAAACGCTATATTTGGCTTATTTTAAAGAATTCAGGGGTACCCGAGCGTAGTTTTTCGATGTGAAGTTCTTGAGCTCGTTAGTGTGAATGATAAGAAGCAATAATAGAATCACCCACTCATCAATTCTTCCTTGTAGAGCCCTTCAAACAAAACTCGGAAACAAAAAACGCGAAAGTTTCAAATTGAAATAGTTTCGAAAATACCAGAGTTACCGGCCAAGTTTGGTATGCACACATAGGTTTGCGAGGTCGCTGAACATGACTAAGACATTATCTCATTGATATATCCCACCGTTTAGATTTTCACCTGTCAAATGGGAAATTTCCAAAATGTGAAATTTCAAAATCATTTATTTTCCCTGTCAACTGACGGAATCAACTGGGAATTGCAGATTATAATTCATCATCGAACCCTCTTCGATTATACCAATTTTGAAGGAAATCTATTTTTTCAAATTTTCATCGAAATTTTACTAAGGGTCTAGACCCCCCAAAAACGCTATATATGGCTTATTTTAAAGAATTCAGGGGTACCCGAGCGTAGTTTTTCGATGTGAAGTTCTTGAGCTTGTTAGTGTGAATGATAAGAAGCAATAATAGAATCACCCACTCATCAATTCTTCCTTGTAGAGCCCTTCAAACAAAACTCGGAAACGAAAAACGCGAAAGTTTCAAATTGAAATAGTTTCGAAAATACCAGAGTTACCGGCCAAGTTTGGTATGCAAACATAGGTTTGCGAGGTCGCTGAACATGACTAAGACATTATCTCATCGATGTCTCCTACCGTTTAGATTTTCACCTGTCAAATGGGAAATTTCCAAAATGTGAAATTTCAAAATCATTTATTTTCCCTGTCAACTGACGGAATCAACTGGGAATTGCAGATTATTATTCATCATCGAACCCTCTTCGATTATACCAATTTTGAAGGAAATCTATTTTTTCAAATTTTCATCGAAATTTTACTAAGGGTCTAGACCCCCCAAAAACGCTATATTTGGCTTATTTTAAAGAATTCAGGGGTACCCGAGCGTAGTTTTTCGATGTGAAGTTCTTGAGCTCGTTAGTGTGAATGATAAGAAGCAATAATAGAATCACCCACTCATCAATTCTTCCTTGTAGAGCCCTTCAAACAAAACTCGGAAACGAAAAACGCGAAAGTTTCAAATTGAAATAGTTTCGAAAATACCAGAGTTACCGGCCAAGTTTGGTATGCAAACATAGGTTTGTTAGGTCGCTGAACATGACTAAGACATTATCTCATCGATATCCCCTACCGTTTAGATTTTCACCTGTCAAATGGGAAATTTCCAAAATGTGAAATTTCAAAATCATTTATTTTCCCTGTCAACTGACGGAATCAACTGGGAATTGCAGATTATAATTCATCATCGAACCCTCTTCGATTATACCAATTTTGAAGGAAATCTATTTTTTCAAATTTTCATCGAAATTTTACTAAGGGTCTAGACCCCCCAAAAACGCTATATTTGGCTTATTTTAAAGAATTCAGGGGTACCCGAGCGTAGTTTTTCGATGTGAAGTTCTTGAGCTCGTTAGTGTGAATGATAAGAAGCAATAATAGAATCACCCACTCATCAATTCTTCCTTGTAGAGCCCTTCAAACAAAACTCGGAAACGAAAAACGCGAAAATTTCAAATTGAAATAGTTTCGAAAATACCAGGGTTACCGGCCAAGTTTGGTATGCAAACATAGGTTTGCGAGGTCGCTGAACATGACTAAGACATTATCTCATCGATATCTCCTACCGTTTAGATTTTCACCTGTCAAATGGGAAATTTCCAAAATGTGAAATTTCAAAATCATTTATTTTCCCTGTCAACTGACGGAATCAACTGAAAATTGCAGATTATAATTCATCATCGAACCCTCTTCGATTATACCAATTTTGAAGGAAATCTATTTTTTCAAATTTTCATCGAAATTTTACTAAGGGTCTAGACCCCCCAAAAACGCTATATTTGGCTTATTTTAAAGAATTCAGGGGTACCCGAGCGTAGTTTTTCGATGTGAAGTTCTTGAGCTCGTTAGTGTGAATGATAAGAAGCAATAATAGAATCACCCACTCATCAATTCTTCCTTGTAGAGCGCTTCAAACAAAACTCGGAAACGAAAAACGCGAAAGTTTCAAATTGAAATAGTTTCGAAAATACCAGAGTTACCGGCCAAGTTTGGTATGCAAACATAGGTTTGCGAGGTCGCTGAACATGACTAAGACATTATCTCATCGATATCTCCTACCGTTTAGATTTTCACCTGTCAAATGGGAAATTTCCAAAATGTGAAATTTCAAAATCATTTATTTTCCCTGTCAACTGACGGAATCAACTGGGAATTGCAGATTATAATTCATCATCGAACCCTCTTCGATTATACCAATTTTGAAGGAAATCTATTTTTTCAAATTTTCATCGAAATTTTACTAAGGGTCTAGACCCCCCAAAAACGCTATATTTGGCTTATTTTAAAGAATTCAGGGGTACCCGAGCGTAGTTTTTCGATGTGAAGTTCTTGAGCTCGTTAGTGTGAATGATAAGAAGCAATAATAGATTCACCCACTCATCAATTCTTCCTTGTAGAGCCCTTCAAACAAAACTCGGAAACGAAAAACGCGAAAGTTTCAAATTGAAATAGTTTCGAAAATACCAGAGTTACCGGCCAAGTTTGGTATGCAAACATAGGTTTGCGAGGTCGCTGAACATGACCAAGACATTATCTCATCGATATCTCCTACCGTTTAGATTTTCACCTGTCAAATGGGAAATTTCCAAAATGTGAAATTTCAAAATCATTTATTTTCCCTGTCAACTGACGGAATAAACTGGGAATTGCAGATTATAATTCATCATCGAACCCTCTTCGATTATACCAATTTTGAAGGAAATCTATTTTTTCAAATTTTCATCGAAATTTTACTAAGGGTCTAGACCCCCCAAAAACGCTATATTTGACTTATTTTAAAGAATTCAGGGGTACCCGAGCGTAGTTTTTCGATGTGAAGTTCTTGAGCTCGTTAGTGTGAATGATAAGAAGCAAAAATAGAATCACCCACTCATCAATTCTTCCTTGTAGAGCCCTTCAAACAAAACTCGGAAACGAAAAACGCGAAAGTTTCAAATTGAAATAGTTTCGAAAATACCAGAGTTACCGGCCAAGTTTGGTATGCAAACATAGGTTTGCGAGGTCGCTGAACATGACTAAGACATTATCTCATCGATATCTCCTACCGTTTAGATTTTCACCTGTCAAATGGGAAATTTCCAAAATGTGAAATTTCAAAATCATTTATTTTCCCTGTCAACTGACGGAATCAACTGGGAATTGCAGATTTTAATTCATCATCGAACCCTTTTCGATTATACCAATTTTGAAGGAAATCTATTTTTTCAAATTTTCATCGAAATTTTACTAAGGGTCTAGACCCCCCAAAAACGCTATATTTGGCTTATTTTAAAGAATTCAGGGGTACCCGAGCGTAGTTTTTCGATGTGAAGTTCTTGAGCTCGTTAGTGTGAATGATAAGAAGCAATAATAGAATCACCCACTCATCAATTCTTCCTTGTAGAGCCCTTCAAACAAAACTCGGAAACGAAAAACGCGAAAGTTTCAAATTGAAATAGTTTCGAAAATACCAGAGTTACCGGCCAAGTTTGGTATGCAAACATAGGTTTGCGAGGTCGCTGAACATGACTAAGACATTATCTCATCGATATCTCCTACCGTTTAGATTTTCACCTGTCAAATGGGAAATTTCCAAAATGTGAAATTTCAAAATCATTTATTTTCCCTGTCAACTGACGGAATCGACTGGAAATTGCAGATTATAATTCATCATCGAACCCTCTTCGATTATACCAATTTTGAAGGAAATCTATTCTTTTAAATTTTCATCGAAATTTTACTAAGGGTCTAGACCCCCCAAAAACGCTATATTTGGCTTATTTTAAAGAATTCAGGGGTACCCGAGCGTAGTTTTTCGATGTGAAGTTCTTGAGCTCGTTAGTGTGAATGATAAGAAGCAATAATAGATTCACCCACTCATCAATTCTTCCTTGTAGAGCCCTTCAAACAAAACTCGGAAACGAAAAACGCGAAAGTTTCAAATTGAAATAGTTTCGAAAATACCAGAGTTACCGGCCAAGTTTGGTATGCAAACATAGGTTTGCGAGGTCGCTGAACATGACTAAGACATTATCTCATCGGTATCTCCTACCGTTTAGATTTTCACCTGTCAAATGGGAAATTTCCAAAATGTGAAATTTCAAAATCATTTATTTTCCCTGTCAACTGACGGAATCAACTGGGAATTGCAAATTATAATTCATCATCGAACCCTCTTCGATTATACCAATTTTGAAGGAAATCTATTTTTTCAAATTTTCATCGAAATTTTACTAAGGGTCTAGACCCCCCAAAAACGCTATATTTGACTTATTTTAAAGAATTCAGGGGTACCCGAGCGTAGTTTGTCGATGTGAAGTTCTTGAGCTCGTTAGTGTGAATGATAAGAAGCAAAAATAGAATCACCCACTCATCAATTCTTCCTTGTAGAGCCCTTCAAACAAAACTCGGAAACGAAAAACGCGAAAGTTTCAAATTGAAATAGTTTCGAAAATACCAGAGTTACCGGCCAAGTTTGGTATGCAAACATAGGTTTGCGAGGTCGCTGAACATGACTAAGACATTATCTCATCGATATCTCCTACCGTTTAGATTTTCACCTGTCAAATGGGAAATTTCCAAAATGTGAAATTTCAAAATCATTTATTTTCCCTGTCAACTGACGGAATCAACTGGGAATTGCAGATTATAATTCATCATCGAACCCTCTTCGATTATACCAATTTTGAAGGAAATCTATTTTTTCAAATTTTCATCGAAATTTTACTAAGGGTCTAGACCCCCCAAAAACGCTATATTTGGCTTATTTTAAAGAATTCAGGGGTACCCGAGCGTAGTTTTTCGATGTGAAGTTCTTGAGCTCGTTAGTGTGAATGATAAGAAGCAATAATAGAATCACCCACTCATCAATTCTTCCTTGTAGAACCCTTCAAACAAAACTCGGAAACGAAAAACGCGAAAGTTTCAAATTGAAATAGTTTCGAAAATACCAGAGTTACCGGCCAAGTTTGGTATGCAAACATAGGTTTGCGAGGTCGCTGAACATGACTAAGACATTATCTCATCGATATCTCCTACCTTTTAGATTTTCACCTGTCAAATGGGAAATTTCCAAAATGTGAAATTTCAAAATCATTTATTTTCCCTGTAAACTGACGGAATCAACTGGGAATTGCAGATTATAATTCATTATCGAACCCTTTTCGATTATACCAATTTTGAAAGAAATCTATTTTTTCAAATTTTCATCGAAATTTTACTAAGGGTCTAGACCCCCCAAAAACGCTATATTTGGCTTATTTTAAAGAATTCAGGGGTACCCGAGCGTAGTTTTTCGATGTGAAGTTCTTGAGCTCGTTAGTGTGAATGATAAGAAGCAATAATAGAATCACCCACTCATCAATTCTTCCTTGTAGAGCCCTTCAAACAAAACTCGGAAACGAAAAACGCGAAAGTTTCAAATTGAAATAGTTTCGAAAATACCAGAGTTACCGGCCAAGTTTGGTATGCAAACAGAGGTTTGCGAGGTCGCTGAACATGACTAAGACATTATCTCATCGATATATCCTACCGTTTAGATTTTCACCTGTCAAATGGGAAATTTCCAAAATGTGAAATTTCAAAATCATTTATTTTCCCTGTCAACTCACGGAATCAACTGGGAATTGCAGATTATAGTTCATCATCGAACCCTCTTCGATTATACCAATTTTGAAGGAAATCTATTTTTTCAAATTTTCATCGAAATTTTACTAAGGGTCTAGACCCCCCAAAAACGCTATATTTGGCTTATTTTAAAGAATTCAGGGGTACCCGAGCGTAGTTTTTCGATGTGAAGTTCTTGAGCTCGTTAGTGTGAATGATAAGAAGCAATAATAGAATCACCCACTCATCAATTCTTCCTTGTAGAGCCCTTCAAACAAAACTCGGAAACGAAAAACGCGAAAGTTTCAAATTGAAATAGTTTCGAAAATACCAGAGTTACCGGCCAAGTTTGGTATGCAAACATAGGTTTGCGAGGTCGCTGAACATGACTAAGACATTATCTCATCGTTATCTCCTACCGTTTAGATTTTCACCTGTCAAATGGGAAATTTCCAAAATGTGAAATTTCAAAATCATTTATTTTCCCTGTCAACTGACGGAATCAACTGGGAATTGCAGATTATAATTCATCATCGAACCCTCTTCGATTATACCAATTTTGAAGGAAATCTATTTTTTCAAATTTTCATCGAAATTTTACTAAGGGTCTAGACCCCCCAAAAACGCTATATTTGGCTTATTTTAAAGAATTCAGGGGTACCCGAGCGTAGTTTTTCGATGTGAAGTTCTTGAGCTCGTTAGTGTGAATGATAAGAAGCAAAAATAGAATCACCCACTCATCAATTCTTCCTTGTAGAGCCCTTCAAACAAAACTCGGAAACGAAAAACGCGAAAGTTTCAAATTGAAATAGTTTCGAAAATACCAGAGTTACCGGCCAAGTTTGGTATGCAAACATAGGTTTGCGAGGTCGCTGAACATGACTAAGACATTATCTCATCGATATCTCCTACCGTTTAGATTTTCACCTGTCAAATGGGAAATTTCCAAAATGTGAAATTTCAAAATCATTTATTTTCCCTGTCAACTGACGGAATCAACTGGGAATTGCAGATTATAATTCATCATCGAACCCTCTTCGATTATACCAATTTTGAAGGAAATCTATTTTTTCAAATTTTCATCGAAATTTTACTAAGGGTCTAGACCCCCCAAAAACGCTATATTTGGCTTATTTTAAAGAATTCAGGGGTACCCGAGCGTAGTTTTTCGATGTGAAGTTCTTGAGCTCGTTAGTGTGAATGATAAGAAGCAATAATAGAATCACCCACTCATCAATTCTTCCTTGTAGAACCCTTCAAACAAAACTCGGAAACGAAAAACGCGAAAGTTTCAAATTGAAATAGTTTCGAAAATACCAGAGTAACCGGCCAAGTTTGGTATGCAAACATAGGTTTGCGAGGTCGCTGAACATGACTAAGACATTATCTCATCGATATCTCCTACCTTTTAGATTTTCACCTGTCAAATGGGAAATTTCCAAAATGTGAAATTTCAAAATCATTTATTTTCCCTGTAAACTGACGGAATCAACTGGGAATTGCAGATTATAATTCATTATCGAACCCTCTTCGATTATACCAATTTTGAAAGAAATCTATTTTTTCAAATCTTCATCGAAATTTTACTAAGGGTCTAGACCCCCCAAAAACGCTATATTTGGCTTATTTTAAAGAATTCAGGGGTACCCGAGCGTAGTTTTTCGATGTGAAGTTCTTGAGCTCGTTAGTGTGAATGATAAGAAGCAATAATAGAATCACCCACTCATCAATTCTTCCTTGTAGAGCCCTTCAAACAAAACTCGGAAACGAAAAACGCGAAAGTTTCAAATTGAAATAGTTTCGAAAATACCAGAGTTACCGGCCAAATTTGGTATGCAAACATAGGTTTGCGAGGTCGCTGAACATGACTAAGACATTATCTCATCGATATATCCTACCGTTTAGATTTTCACCTGTCAAATGGGAAATTTCCAAAATGTGAAATTTCAAAATCATTTATTTTCCCTGTCAACTCACGGAATCAACTGGGAATTGCAGATTATAATTCATCATCGAACCCTCTTCGATTATACCAATTTTGAAGGAAATCTATTTTTTCAAATTTTCATCGAAATTTTACTAAGGGTCTAGACCCCCCAAAAACGCTATATTTGGCTTATTTTAAAGAATTCAGGGGTACCCGAGCGTAGTTTTTCGATGTGAAGTTCTTGAGCTCGTTAGTGTGAATGATAAGAAGCAATAATAGAATCACCCACTCATCAATTCTTCCTTGTAGAGCCCTTCAAACAAAACTCGGAAACGAAAAACGCGAAAGTTTCAAATTGAAATAGTTTCGAAAATACCAGAGTTACCGGCCAAGTTTGGTATGCAAACATAGGTTTGCGAGGTCGCTGAACATGACTAAGACATTATCTCATCGATATCTCCTACCGTTTAGATTTTCACCTGTCAAATGGGAAATTTCCAAAATGTGAAATTTCAAAATCATTTATTTTCCCTGTCAACTGACGGAATCAACTGGGAATTGCAGATTATAATTCATCATCGAACCCTCTTCGATTATACCAATTTTGAAGGAAATCTATTTTTTCAAATTTTCATCGAAATTTTACTAAGGGTCTAGACCCCCCAAAAACGCTATATTTGGCTTATTTTAAAGAATTCAGGGGTACCCGAGCGTAGTTTTTCGATGTGAAGTTCTTGAGCTCGTTAGTGTGAATGATAAGAAGCAATAATAGAATCACCCACTCATCAATTCTTCCTTGTAGAGCCCTTCAAACAAAACTCGGAAACGAAAAACGCGAAAGTTTCAAATTGAAATAGTTTCGAAAATACCAGAGTTACCGGCCAAGTTTGGTATGCAAACATAGGTTTGCGAGGTCGCTGAACATGACTAAGACATTATCTCATCGATATCTCCTCCGTTTAGATTTTCACCTGTCAAATGGGAAATTTCCAAAATGTGAAATTTCAAAATCATTTATTCTCCCTGTCAACTGACGGAATCAACTGGGAATTGCAGATTATAATTCATCATCGAACCCTCTTCGATTATACCAATTTTGAAGGAAATCTATTTTTTCAAATTTTCATCGAAATTTTACTATGGGTCCAGACCCCCCAAAAACGCTATATTTGGCTTATTTTAAAGAATTCAGGGGTACCCGAGCGTGGTTTTTCGATGTGAAGTTCTTGAGCTCGTTAGTGTGAATGATAAGAAGCAATAATAGAATCACCCACTCATCAATTCTTCCTTGTAGAGCCCTTCAAACAAAACTCGGAAACGAAAAACGCGAAAGTTTCAAATTGAAATAGTTTCGAAAATACCAGAGTTACCGGCCAAGTTTGGTATGCAAACATAGGTTTGCGAGGTCGCTGAACATGACTAAGTCATTATCTCATCGATATCTCCTACCGTTTAGATTTTCACCTGTCAAATGGGAAATTCCAAAATGTGAAATTTCAAAATCATTTATTTTCCCTGTCAACTGACGGAATCAACTGGGAATTGCAGATTATAATTCATCATCGAACCCTCTTCGATTATACCAATTTTGAAGGAAATCTATTTTTTCAAATTTTCATCGAAATTTTACTAAGGGTCTAGACCCCCAAAAAACGCTATATTTGGCTTATTTTAAAGAATTCAGGGGTACCCGAGCGTAGTTTTTCGATGTGAAGTTCTTGAGCTCGTTAGTGTGAATGATAAGAAGCTATAATAGAGTCACCCACTCATCAATTCTTCCTTGTAGAGCCCTTCAAACAAAACTCGGAAACGAAAAACGCGAAAGTTTCAAATTGAAATAGTTTCGAAAATACCAGAGTTACTGGCCAAGTTTGGTATGCAAACATAGGTTTGCGAGGTCGCCGAACATGACTAAGACATTATCTCATCGATATCTCGTACCGTTTAGATTTTCACCTGTCAAATGGGAAACTTCCAAAATGTGAAATTTCAAAATCATTTATTTTCCCTGTCAACTGACGGAATCAACTGGGAATTGCAGATTATAATTCATCATCGAACCCTCTTCGATTATACCGATTTTGAAGGAAATCTATTTTTTCAAATTTTCATCGAAATTTTACTAAGGGTCTAGACCCCCCAAAAACGCTATATTTGGCTTATTTTAAAGAATTCAGGGGTACATGAGCGTAGTTTTTCGTTGTGAAGTTCTTGAGCTCGTTAGTGTGAATGATAAGAAGCAATAATAGAATCACCCACTCATCAATTCTTCCTTGTAGAGCCCTTCAAACAAAACTCGGAAACGAAAAACGCGAAAGTTTCAAATTGAAATAGTTTCGAAAATACCAGAGTTACCGGCCAAGTTTGGTATGCAAACATGGGTTTGCGAGGTCGCTGAACATGACTAAGACATTATCTCATCGATATCTCCTACCGTTTAGATTTTCACCTGTCAAATGGGAAATTTCCAAAATGTGAAATTTCAAAATCATTTATTTTCCCTGTCAACTGACGGAATCAACTGGGAATTGCAGATTATAATTCATCATCGAACCCTCTTCGATTATACCAATTTTGAAGGAAATCTATTTTTTCAAATTTTCATCGAAATTTTACTAAGGGTCTAGACCCCCCAAAAACGCAATATTTGGCTTATTTTAAAGAATTCAGGGGTACCCGAGCGTAGTTTTTCGATGTGAAGTTCTTGAGCTCGTTAGTGTGAATGATAAGAAGCAATAATAGAATCACCCACTCATCAATTCTTCCTTGTAGAGCCCTTCAAACAAAACTCGGAAACGAAAAACGCGAAAGTTTCAAATTGAAATAGTTTCGAAAATACCAGAGTTACCGGCCAAGTTTGGTATGCAAACATAGGTTTGCGAGATCGCTGAACATGACTAAGACATTATCTCATCGATATCTCCCACCGTTTAGATTTTCACCTGTCAAATGGGAAATTTCCAAAATGTGAAATTTCAAAATCATTTATTTTCCCTGTCAACTGACGGAATCAACTGGGAATTGCAGATTATAATTCATCATCGAACCCTCTTCGATTATACCAATTTTGAAGGAAATCTATTTTTTCAAATTTTCATCGAAATTTTACTAAGGGTCTAGACCCCCCAAAAACGCTATATTTGGCTTATTTTAAAGAATTCAGGGGTACCCGAGCGTAGTTTTTCGATGTGAAGTTCTTGAGCTTGTTAGTGTGAATGATAAGAAGCAATAATAGAATCACCCACTCATCAATTCTTCCTTGTAGAGCCCTTCAAACAAAACTCGGAAACGAAAAACGCGAAAGTTTCAAATTGAAATAGTTTCGAAAATACCAGAGTTACCGGCCAAGTTTGGTATGCAAACATAGGTTTGCGAGGTCGCTGAACATGACTAAGTTATTATCTCATCGATGTCTCCTACCGTTTAGATTTTCACCTGTCAAATGGGAAATTTCCAAAATGTGAAATTTCAAAATCATTTATTTTCCCTGTCAACTGACGGAATCAACTGGGAATTGCAGATTATTATTCATCATCGAACCCTCTTCGATTATACCAATTTTGAAGGAAATCTATTTTTTCAAATTTTCATCGAAATTTTACTAAGGGTCTAGACCCCCCAAAAACGTTATATTTGGTTTATTTTAAAGAATTCAGGGGTACCCGAGCGTAGTTTTTCGATGTGAAGTTCTTGAGCTCGTTAGTGTGAATGATAAGAAGCAATAATAGAATCACCCACTCATCAATTCTTCCTTGTAGAGCCCTTCAAACAAAACTCGGAAACGAAAAACGCGAAAGTTTCAAATTGAAATAGTTTCGAAAATACCAGAGTTACCGGCCAAGTTTGGTATGCAAACATAGGTTTGCGAGGTCGCTGAACATGACTAAGACATTATCTCATCGATATCTCCTACCGTTTAGATTTTCACCTGTCAAATGGGAAATTTCCAAAATGTGAAATTTCAAAATCATTTATTTTCCCTGTCAACTGACGGAATCAACTGGGAATTGCAGATTATAATTCATCATCGAACCCTCTTCGATTATACCAATTTTGAAGGAAATCTATTTTTTCAAATTTTCATCGAAATTTTACTAAGGGTCTAGACCCCCCAAAAACGCTATATTTGGCTTATTTTAAAGAATTCAGGGGTACCCGAGCGTAGTTTTTCGATGTGAAGTTCTTGAGCTCGTTAGTGTGAATGATAAGAAGCAATAATAGAATCACCCACTCATCAATTCTTCCTTGTAGAGCGCTTCAAACAAAACTCGGAAACGAAAAACGCGAAAGTTTCAAATTGAAATAGTTTTGAAAATACCAGAGTTACCGGCCAAGTTTGGTATGCAAACATAGGTTTGCGAGGTCGCTGAACATGACTAAGACATTATCTCATCGATATCTCCTACCGTTTAGATTTTCACCTGTCAAATGGGAAATTTCCAAAATGTGAAATTTCAAAATCATTTATTTTCCCTGTCAACTGACGGAATCAACTGGGAATTGCAGATTATAATTCATCATCGAACCCTCTTCGATTATACCAATTTTGAAGGAAATCTATTTTTTCAAATTTTCATCGAAATTTTACTAAGGGTCTAGACCCCCCAAAAACGCTATATTTGAATTATTTTAAAGAATTCAGGGGTACCCGAGCGTAGTTTTTCGATGTGAAGTTCTTGAGCTCGTTAGTGTGAATGATAAGAAGCAAAAATAGAATCACCCACTCATCAATTCTTCCTTGTAGAGCCCTTCAAACAAAACTCGGAAACGAAAAACGCGAAAGTTTCAAATTGGAATAGTTTCGAAAATACCAGAGTTACCGGCCAAGTTTGGTATGCAAACATAGGTTTGCGAGGTCGCTGAACATGACTAAGACATTATCTCATCGATATCTCCTACCGTTTAGATTTTCACCTGTCAAATGGGAAATTTCCAAAATGTGAAATTTCAAAATCATTTATTTTCCCTGTCAACTGACGGAATCAACTGGGAATTGCAGATTTTAATTCATCATCGAACCCTCTTCGATTATACCAATTTTGAAGGAAATCTATTTTTTCAAATTTTCATCGAAATTTTACTAAGGGTCTAGACCCCCCAAAAACGCTATATTTGGCTTATTTTAAAGAATTCAGGGGTACCCGAGCGTAGTTTTTCGATGTGAAGTTCTTGAGCTCGTTAGTGTGAATGATAAGAAGCAATAATAGAATCACCCACTCATCAATTCTTCCTTGTAGAACCCTTCAAACAAAACTCGGAAACGAAAAACGCGAAAGTTTCAAATTGAAATAGTTTCGAAAATACCAGAGTTACCGGCCAAGTTTGGTATGCAAACATAGGTTTGCGAGGTCGCTGAACATGACTAAGACATTATCTCATCGATATCTCCTACCTTTTAGATTTTCACCTGTCAAATGGGAAATTTCCAAAATGTGAAATTTCAAAATCATTTATTTTCCCTGTAAACTGACGGAATCAACTGGAAATTGCAGATTATAATTCATTATCGAACCCTCTTCGATTATACCAATTTTGAAGGAAATCTATTTTTTCAAATTTTCATCGAAATTTTACTAAGGGTCTAGACCCCCCAAAAACGCTATATTTGGCTTATTTTAAAGAATTCAGGGGTACCCGAGCGTAGTTTTTCGATGTGAAGTTCTTGAGCTCGTTAGTGTGAATGATAAGAAGCAATAATAGAATCACCCACTCATCAATTCTTCCTTGTAGAGCCCTTCAAACAAAACTCGGAAACGAAAAACGCGAAAGTTTCAAATTGAAATAGTTTCGAAAATACCAGAGTTACCGGCCAAGTTTGGTATGCAAACATAGGTTTGCGAGGTCGCTGAACATGACTAAGACATTATCTCATCGATATCTCCTACCGTTTAGATTTTCACCTGTCAAATGGGAAATTTCCAAAATGTGAAATTTCAAAATCATTTATTTTCCCTGTCAACTGACGGAATCAACTGGGATTGCAGATTATAATTCATCATCGAACCCTCTTCGATTATACCAATTTTGAAGGAAATCTATTTTTTCAAATTTTCATCGAAATTTTACTAAGGGTCTAGACCCCCCAAAAACGCTATATTTGGCTTATTTTAAAGAATTCAGGGGTACCCGAGCGTAGTTTTTCGATGTGAAGTTCTTGAGCTCGTTAGTGTGAATGATAAGAAGCAATAATAGAATCACCCACTCATCAATTCTTCCTTGTAGAGCCCTTCAAACAAAACTCGGAAACGAAAAACGCGAAAGTTTCAAATTGAAATAGTTTCGAAAATACCAGAGTTACCGGCCAAGTTTGGTATGCAAACATAGGTTTGCGAGGTCGCTGAACATGACTAAGACATTATCTCATCGATATCTCCTCCGTTTAGATTTTCACCTGTCAAATGGGAAATTTCCAAAATGTGAAATTTCAAAATCATTTATTCTCCCTGTCAACTGACGGAATCAACTGGGAATTGCAGATTATAATTCATCATCGAACCCTCTTCGATTATACCAATTTTGAAGGAAATCTATTTTTTCAAATTTTCATCGAAATTTTACTATGGGTCCAGACCCCCCAAAAACGCTATATTTGGCTTATTTTAAAGAATTCAGGGGTACCCGAGCGTGGTTTTTCGATGTGAAGTTCTTGAGCTCGTTAGTGTGAATGATAAGAAGCAATAATAGAATCACCCACTCATCAATTCTTCCTTGTAGAGCCCTTCAAACAAAACTCGGAAACGAAAAACGCGAAAGTTTCAAATTGAAATAGTTTCGAAAATACCAGAGTTACCGGCCAAGTTTGGTATGCAAACATAGGTTTGCGAGGTCGCTGAACATGACTAAGTCATTATCTCATCGATATCTCCTACCGTTTAGATTTTCACCTGTCAAATGGGAAATTCCAAAATGTGAAATTTCAAAATCATTTATTTTCCCTGTCAACTGACGGAATCAACTGGGAATTGCAGATTATAATTCATCATCGAACCCTCTTCGATTATACCAATTTTGAAGGAAATCTATTTTTTCAAATTTTCATCGAAATTTTACTAAGGGTCTAGACCCCCAAAAAACGCTATATTTGGCTTATTTTAAAGAATTCAGGGGTACCCGAGCGTAGTTTTTCGATGTGAAGTTCTTGAGCTCGTTAGTGTGAATGATAAGAAGCTATAATAGAGTCACCCACTCATCAATTCTTCCTTGTAGAGCCCTTCAAACAAAACTCGGAAACGAAAAACGCGAAAGTTTCAAATTGAAATAGTTTCGAAAATACCAGAGTTACTGGCCAAGTTTGGTATGCAAACATAGGTTTGCGAGGTCGCCGAACATGACTAAGACATTATCTCATCGATATCTCGTACCGTTTAGATTTTCACCTGTCAAATGGGAAACTTCCAAAATGTGAAATTTCAAAATCATTTATTTTCCCTGTCAACTGACGGAATCAACTGGGAATTGCAGATTATAATTCATCATCGAACCCTCTTCGATTATACCGATTTTGAAGGAAATCTATTTTTTCAAATTTTCATCGAAATTTTACTAAGGGTCTAGACCCCCCAAAAACGCTATATTTGGCTTATTTTAAAGAATTCAGGGGTACATGAGCGTAGTTTTTCGTTGTGAAGTTCTTGAGCTCGTTAGTGTGAATGATAAGAAGCAATAATAGAATCACCCACTCATCAATTCTTCCTTGTAGAGCCCTTCAAACAAAACTCGGAAACGAAAAACGCGAAAGTTTCAAATTGAAATAGTTTCGAAAATACCAGAGTTACCGGCCAAGTTTGGTATGCAAACATGGGTTTGCGAGGTCGCTGAACATGACTAAGACATTATCTCATCGATATCTCCTACCGTTTAGATTTTCACCTGTCAAATGGGAAATTTCCAAAATGTGAAATTTCAAAATCATTTATTTTCCCTGTCAACTGACGGAATCAACTGGGAATTGCAGATTATAATTCATCATCGAACCCTCTTCGATTATACCAATTTTGAAGGAAATCTATTTTTTCAAATTTTCATCGAAATTTTACTAAGGGTCTAGACCCCCCAAAAACGCAATATTTGGCTTATTTTAAAGAATTCAGGGGTACCCGAGCGTAGTTTTTCGATGTGAAGTTCTTGAGCTCGTTAGTGTGAATGATAAGAAGCAATAATAGAATCACCCACTCATCAATTCTTCCTTGTAGAGCCCTTCAAACAAAACTCGGAAACGAAAAACGCGAAAGTTTCAAATTGAAATAGTTTCGAAAATACCAGAGTTACCGGCCAAGTTTGGTATGCAAACATAGGTTTGCGAGATCGCTGAACATGACTAAGACATTATCTCATCGATATCTCCCACCGTTTAGATTTTCACCTGTCAAATGGGAAATTTCCAAAATGTGAAATTTCAAAATCATTTATTTTCCCTGTCAACTGACGGAATCAACTGGGAATTGCAGATTATAATTCATCATCGAACCCTCTTCGATTATACCAATTTTGAAGGAAATCTATTTTTTCAAATTTTCATCGAAATTTTACTAAGGGTCTAGACCCCCCAAAAACGCTATATTTGGCTTATTTTAAAGAATTCAGGGGTACCCGAGCGTAGTTTTTCGATGTGAAGTTCTTGAGCTTGTTAGTGTGAATGATAAGAAGCAATAATAGAATCACCCACTCATCAATTCTTCCTTGTAGAGCCCTTCAAACAAAACTCGGAAACGAAAAACGCGAAAGTTTCAAATTGAAATAGTTTCGAAAATACCAGAGTTACCGGCCAAGTTTGGTATGCAAACATAGGTTTGCGAGGTCGCTGAACATGACTAAGTTATTATCTCATCGATGTCTCCTACCGTTTAGATTTTCACCTGTCAAATGGGAAATTTCCAAAATGTGAAATTTCAAAATCATTTATTTTCCCTGTCAACTGACGGAATCAACTGGGAATTGCAGATTATTATTCATCATCGAACCCTCTTCGATTATACCAATTTTGAAGGAAATCTATTTTTTCAAATTTTCATCGAAATTTTACTAAGGGTCTAGACCCCCCAAAAACGTTATATTTGGTTTATTTTAAAGAATTCAGGGGTACCCGAGCGTAGTTTTTCGATGTGAAGTTCTTGAGCTCGTTAGTGTGAATGATAAGAAGCAATAATAGAATCACCCACTCATCAATTCTTCCTTGTAGAGCCCTTCAAACAAAACTCGGAAACGAAAAACGCGAAAGTTTCAAATTGAAATAGTTTCGAAAATACCAGAGTTACCGGCCAAGTTTGGTATGCAAACATAGGTTTGCGAGGTCGCTGAACATGACTAAGACATTATCTCATCGATATCTCCTACCGTTTAGATTTTCACCTGTCAAATGGGAAATTTCCAAAATGTGAAATTTCAAAATCATTTATTTTCCCTGTCAACTGACGGAATCAACTGGGAATTGCAGATTATAATTCATCATCGAACCCTCTTCGATTATACCAATTTTGAAGGAAATCTATTTTTTCAAATTTTCATCGAAATTTTACTAAGGGTCTAGACCCCCCAAAAACGCTATATTTGGCTTATTTTAAAGAATTCAGGGGTACCCGAGCGTAGTTTTTCGATGTGAAGTTCTTGAGCTCGTTAGTGTGAATGATAAGAAGCAATAATAGAATCACCCACTCATCAATTCTTCCTTGTAGAGCGCTTCAAACAAAACTCGGAAACGAAAAACGCGAAAGTTTCAAATTGAAATAGTTTTGAAAATACCAGAGTTACCGGCCAAGTTTGGTATGCAAACATAGGTTTGCGAGGTCGCTGAACATGACTAAGACATTATCTCATCGATATCTCCTACCGTTTAGATTTTCACCTGTCAAATGGGAAATTTCCAAAATGTGAAATTTCAAAATCATTTATTTTCCCTGTCAACTGACGGAATCAACTGGGAATTGCAGATTATAATTCATCATCGAACCCTCTTCGATTATACCAATTTTGAAGGAAATCTATTTTTTCAAATTTTCATCGAAATTTTACTAAGGGTCTAGACCCCCCAAAAACGCTATATTTGAATTATTTTAAAGAATTCAGGGGTACCCGAGCGTAGTTTTTCGATGTGAAGTTCTTGAGCTCGTTAGTGTGAATGATAAGAAGCAAAAATAGAATCACCCACTCATCAATTCTTCCTTGTAGAGCCCTTCAAACAAAACTCGGAAACGAAAAACGCGAAAGTTTCAAATTGGAATAGTTTCGAAAATACCAGAGTTACCGGCCAAGTTTGGTATGCAAACATAGGTTTGCGAGGTCGCTGAACATGACTAAGACATTATCTCATCGATATCTCCTACCGTTTAGATTTTCACCTGTCAAATGGGAAATTTCCAAAATGTGAAATTTCAAAATCATTTATTTTCCCTGTCAACTGACGGAATCAACTGGGAATTGCAGATTTTAATTCATCATCGAACCCTCTTCGATTATACCAATTTTGAAGGAAATCTATTTTTTCAAATTTTCATCGAAATTTTACTAAGGGTCTAGACCCCCCAAAAACGCTATATTTGGCTTATTTTAAAGAATTCAGGGGTACCCGAGCGTAGTTTTTCGATGTGAAGTTCTTGAGCTCGTTAGTGTGAATGATAAGAAGCAATAATAGAATCACCCACTCATCAATTCTTCCTTGTAGAACCCTTCAAACAAAACTCGGAAACGAAAAACGCGAAAGTTTCAAATTGAAATAGTTTCGAAAATACCAGAGTTACCGGCCAAGTTTGGTATGCAAACATAGATTTGCGAGGTCGCTGAACATGACTAAGACATTATCTCATCGATATCTCCTACCTTTTAGATTTTCACCTGTCAAATGGGAAATTTCCAAAATGTGAAATTTCAAAATCATTTATTTTCCCTGTAAACTGACGGAATCAACTGGAAATTGCAGATTATAATTCATTATCGAACCCTCTTCGATTATACCAATTTTGAAGGAAATCTATTTTTTCAAATTTTCATCGAAATTTTACTAAGGGTCTAGACCCCCCAAAAACGCTATATTTGGCTTATTTTAAAGAATTCAGGGGTACCCGAGCGTAGTTTTTCGATGTGAAGTTCTTGAGCTCGTTAGTGTGAATGATAAGAAGCAATAATAGAATCACCCACTCATCAATTCTTCCTTGTAGAGCCCTTCAAACAAAACTCGGAAACGAAAAACGCGAAAGTTTCAAATTGAAATAGTTTCGAAAATACCAGAGTTACCGGCCAAGTTTGGTATGCAAACATAGGTTTGCGAGGTCGCTGAACATGACTAAGACATTATCTCATCGATATCTCCTACCGTTTAGATTTTCACCTGTCAAATGGGAAATTTCCAAAATGTGAAATTTCAAAATCATTTATTTTCCCTGTCAACTGACGGAATCAACTGGGATTGCAGATTATAATTCATCATCGAACCCTCTTCGATTATACCAATTTTGAAGGAAATCTATTTTTTCAAATTTTCATCGAAATTTTACTAAGGGTCTAGACCCCCCAAAAACGCTATATTTGGCTTATTTTAAAGAATTCAGGGGTACCCGAGCGTAGTTTTTCGATGTGAAGTTCTTGAGCTCGTTAGTGTGAATGATAAGAAGCAATAATAGAATCACCCACTCATCAATTCTTCCTTGTAGAGCCCTTCAAACAAAACTCGGAAACGAAAAACGCGAAAGTTTCAAATTGAAATAGTTTCGAAAATACCAGAGTTACCGGCCAAGTTTGGTATGCAAACATAGGTTTGCGAGGTTGCTGAACATGACTAAGACATTATCTCATCGATATCTCCTACCGTTTAGATTTTCACCTGTCAAATGGGAAATTTCCAAAATGTGAAATTTCAAAATCATTTATTTTCCCTGTCAACTGACGGAATCAACTGGGAATTGCAGATTATAATTCATCATCGAACCCTCTTCGATTATACCAATTTTGAAGGAAATCTATTTTTTCAAATTTTCATCGAAATTTTACTAAGGGTCTAGACCCCCCAAAAACGCTATATTTGGCTTATTTTAAAGAATTCAGGGGTACCCGAGCGTAGTTTTTCGATGTGAAGTTCTTGAGCTCGTTAGTGTGAATGATAAGAAGCAATAATAGAATCACCCGCTCATCAATTCTTCCTTGTAGAGCCCTTCAAACAAAACTCGGAAACGAAAAACGCGAAAGTTTCAAATTGAAATAGTTTCGAAAATACCAGAGTTACCGGCCAAGTTTGGTATGCAAACATAGGTTTGCGAGGTCGCTGAACATGACTAAGACATTATCTCATCGATATCTCCTACCGTTTAGATTTTCACCTGTCAAATGGGAAATTTCCAAAATGTGAAATTTCAAAATCATTTATTTTCCCTGTCAACTGACGGAATCAACTGGGAATTGCAGATTATAATTCATCATCGAACCCTCTTCGATTATACCAATCTTGAAGGAAATCTATTTTTTCAAATTTTCATCGAAATTTTACTAAGGGTCTAGACCCCCCAAAAACGCTAAATTTGGCTTATTTTAAAGAATTCAGGGGTACCCGAGCGTAGTTTTTCGATGTGAAGTTCTTGAGCTCGTTAGTGTGAATTATAAGAAGCAATAATAGAATCACCCACTCATCAATTCTTCCTTGTAGAGCCCTTCAAACAAAACTCGGAAACGAAAAACGCGAAAGTTTCAAATTGAAATAGTTTCGAAAATACCAGAGTTACCGGCCAAGTTTGGTATGCAAACATAGGTTTGCGAGGTCGCTGAACATGACTAAGACATTATCTCATCGATATCTCCTACCGTTTAGATTTTCACCTGTCAAATGGGAAATTTCCAAAATGTGAAATTTCAAAATCATTTATTTTCCCTGTCAACTGACGGAATCAACTGGGAATTGCAGATTATAATTCATCATCGAACCCTTTTCGATTATACCAATTTTGAAGGAAATCTATTTTTTCAAATTTTCATCGAAATTTTACTAAGGGTCTGGACCCCCCAAAAACGCTATATTTGGCTTATTTTAAAGAATTCAGGGGTACCCGAGCGTAGTTTTTCGATGTGAAGTTCTTGAGCTCGTTAGTGTGAATGATAAGAAGCAATAATAGAATCACCCACTCATCAATTCTTCCTTGTAGAGCCCTTCAAACAAAACTCGGAAACGAAAAACGCGAAAGTTTCAAATTGAAATAGTTTCGAAAATACCAGAGTTACCGGCCAAGTTTGGTATGCAAACATAGGTTTGCGAGGTCGCTGAACATGACTAAGACATTATCTCATCGATATATCCCACCGTTTAGATTTTCACCTGTCAAATGGGAAATTTCCAAAATGTGAAATTTCAAAATCATTTATTTTCCCTGTCAACTGACGGAATCAACTGGGAATTGCAGATTATAATTCATCATCGAACCCTCTTCGATTATACCAATTTTGAAGGAAATCTATTTTTTCAAATTTTCATCGAAATTTTACTAAGGGTCTAGACCCCCCAAAAACGCTATATTTGGCTTATTTTAAAGAATTCAGGGGTACCCGAGCGTAATTTTTCGATGTGAAGTTCTTGAGCTCGTTAGTGTGAATGATAAGAAGCAATAATTGAATCACCCACTCATCAATTCTTCCTTGTAGAGCCCTTCAAACAAAACTCGGAAACGAAAAACGCGAAAGTTTCAAATTGAAATAGTTTCGAAAATACCAGAGTTACCGGCCAAGTTTGGTATGCAAACATGGGTTTGCGAGGTCGCTGAACATGACTAAGACATTATCTCATCGATATCTCCTACCGTTTAGATTTTCACCTGTCAAATGGGAAATTTCCAAAATGTGAAATTTCAAAATCATTTATTTTCCCTGTCAACTGACGGAATCAACTGGGAATTGCAGATTATAATTCATCATCGAACCCTCTTCGATTATACCAATTTTGAAGGAAATCTATTTTTTCAAATTTTCATCGAAATTTTACTAAGGGTCTAGACCCCCCAAAAACGCTATATTTGGCTTATTTTAAAGAATTCAGGGGTACCCGAGCGTAGTTTTTCGATGTGAAGTTCTTGAGCTCGTTAGTGTGAATGATAAGAAGCAATAATAGAATCACCCACTCATCAATTCTTTCTTGTAGAGCCCTTCAAACAAAACTCGGAAACGAAAAACGCGAAAGTTTCAAAATGAAATAGTTTCGAAAATACCAGAGTTACCGGCCAAGTTTGGTATGCAAACATAGGTTTGCGAGGTCGCTGAACATGACTAAGACATTATCTCATCGATATCTCCTACCGTTTAGATTTTCACCTGTCAAATGGGAAATTTCCAAAATGTGAAATTTCAAAATCATTTATTTTCCCTGTCAACTGACGGAATCAACTGGGAATTGCAGATTATAATTCATCATCGAACCCTCTTCGATTATACCAATTTTGAAGGAAATCTATTTTTTCAAATTTTCATCGAAATTTTACTAAGGGTCTAGACCCCCCAAAAACGCTATATTTGGCTTATTTTAAAGAATTCAGGGGTACCCGAGCGTAGTTTTTCGATGTGAAGTTCTTGAGCTTGTTAGTGTGAATGATAAGAAGCAATAATAGAATCACCCACTCATCAATTCTTCCTTGTAGAGCCCTTCAAACAAAACTCGGAAACGAAAAACGCGAAAGTTTCAAATTGAAATAGTTTCGAAAATACCAGAGTTACCGGCCAAGTTCGGTATGCAAACATAGGTTTGCGAGGTCGCTGAACATGACTAAGACATTATCTCATCGATGTCTCCTACCGTTTAGATTTTCACCTGTCAAATGGGAAATTTCCAAAATGTGAAATTTCAAAATCATTTATTTTCCCTGTCAACTGATGGAATCAACTGGGAATTGCAGATTATTATTCATCATCGAACCCTCTTCGATTATACCAATTTTGAAGGAAATCTATTTTTTCAAATTTTCATCGAAATTTTACTAAGGGTCTAGACCCCCCAAAAACGCTATATTTGGCTTATTTTAAAGAATTCAGGGGTACCCGAGCGTAGTTTTTCGATGTGAAGTTCTTGAGCTCGTTAGTGTGAATGATAAGAAGCAATAATAGAATCACCCACTCATCAATTCTTCCTTGTAGAGCCCTTCAAACAAAACTCGGAAACGAAAAACGCGAAAGTTCAAATTGAAATAGTTTCGAAAATACCAGAGTTACCGGCCAAGTTTGGTATGCAAACATAGGTTTGCGAGGTCGCTGAACATGACTAAGACATTATCTCATCGATATCTCCTACCGTTTAGATTTTCACCTGTCAAATGGGAAATTTCCAAAATGTGAAATTTCAAAATCATTTATTTTCCCTGTCAACTGACGGAATCAACTGGGAATTGCGGATTATAATTCATCATCGAACCCTCTTCGATTATACCAATTTTGAAGGAAATCTATTTTTTCAAATTTTCATCGAAATTTTACTAAGGGTCTAGACCCCCCAAAAACGCTATATTTGGCTTATTTTAAAGAATTCAGGGGTACCCGAGCGTAGTTTTTCGATGTGAAGTTCTTGAGCTCGTTAGTGTGAATGATAAGAAGCAATAATAGAATCACCCACTCATCAATTCTTCCTTGTAGAGCCCTTCAAACAAAACTCGGAAACGAAAAACGCGAAAATTTCAAATTGAAATAGTTTCGAAAATACCAGAGTTACCGGCCAAGTTTGGTATGCAAACATAGGTTTGCGATGTCGCTGAACATGACTAAGACATTATCTCATCGATATCTCCTACCGTTTAGATTTTCACCTGTCAAATGGGAAATTTCCAAAATGTGAAATTTCAAAATCATTTATTTTCCCTGTCAACTGACGGAATCAACTGGAAATTGCAGATTATAATTCATCATCGAACCCTCTTCGATTTTACCAATTTTGAAGGAAATCTATTTTTTCAAATTTTCATCGAAATTTTACTAAGGGTCTAGACCCCCCAAAAACGCTATATTTGGCTTATTTTAAAGAATTCAGGGGTACCCGAGCGTAGTTTTTCGATGTGAAGTTCTTGAGCTCGTTAGTGTGAATGATAAGAAGCAATAATAGAATCACCCACTCATCAATTCTTCCTTGTAGAGCGCTTCAAACAAAACTCGGAAACGAAAAACGCGAAAGTTTCAAATTGAAATAGTTTCGAAAATACCAGAGTTACCGGCCAAGTTTGGTATGCAAACATAGGTTTGCGAGGTCGCTGAACATGACTAAGACATTATCTCATCGATATCTCCTACCGTTTAGATTTTCACCTGTCAAATGGGAAATTTCCAAAATGTGAAATTTCAAAATCATTTATTTTCCCTGTCAACTGACGGAATCAACTGGGAATTGCAGATTATTATTCATCATCGAACCCTCTTCGATTATACCAATTTTGAAGGAAATCTATTTTTTCAAATTTTCATCGAAATTTTACTAAGGGTCTAGACCCCCCAAAAACGCTATATTTGGCTTATTTTAAAGAATTCAGGGGTACCCGAGCGTAGTTTTTCGATGTGAAGTTCTTGAGCTCGTTAGTGTGAATGATAAGAAGCAATAATAGATTCACCCACTCATCAATTCTTCCTTGTAGAGCCCTTCAAACAAAACTCGGAAACGAAAAACGCGAAAGTTTCAAATTGAAATAGTTTCAAAAATACCGGAGTTACCGGCCAAGTTTGGTATGCAAACATAGGTTTGCGAGGTCGCTGAACATGACTAAGACATTATCTCATCGATATCTCCTACCGTTTAGATTTTCACCTGTCAAATGGGAAATTTCCAAAATGTGAAATTTCAAAATCATTTATTTTCCCTGTCAACTGACGGAATCAACTGGGAATTGCAGATTATAATTCATCATCGAACCCTCTTCGATTATACCAATTTTGAAGGAAATCTATTTTTTCAAATTTTCATCGAAATTTTACTAAGGGTCTAGACCCCCCAAAAACGCTATATTTGACTTATTTTAAAGAATTCAGGGGTACCCGAGCGTAGTTTTTCGATGTGAAGTTCTTGAGCTCGTTAGTGTGAATGATAAGAAGCAAAAATAGAATCACCCACTCATCAATTCTTCCTTGTAGAGCCCTTCAAACAAAACTCGGAAACGAAAAACGCGAAAGTTTCAAATTGAAATAGTTTCGAAAATACCAGAGTTACCGGCCAAGTTTGGTATGCAAACATAGGTTTGCGAGGTCGCTGAACATGACTAAGACATTATCTCATCGATATCTCCTACCGTTTAGATTTTCACCTGTCAAATGGGAAATTTCCAAAATGTGAAATTTCAAAATCATTTATTTTCCCTGTCAACTGACGGAATCAACTGGGAATTGCAGATTATAATTCATCATCGAACCCTCTTCGATTATACCAATTTTGAAGGAAATCTATCTATTTTTTCAAATTTTCATCGAAATTTCACTAAGGGTCTAGACCCCCCAAAAACGCTATATTTGGCTTATTTTAAAGAATTCAGGGGTACCCGAGCGTAGTTTTTCGATGTGAAGTTCTTGAGCTCGTTAGTGTGAATGATAAGAAGCAATAATAGAATCACCCACTCATCAATTCTTCCTTGTAGAACCCTTCAAACAAAACTCGGAAACGAAAAACGCGAAAGTTTCAAATTGAAATAGTTTCGAAAATACCAGAGTTACCGGCCAAGTTTGGTATGCAAACATAGGTTTGCGAGGTCGCTGAACATGACTAAGACATTATCTCATCGATATCTCCTACCTTTTAGATTTTCACCTGTCAAATGGGAAATTTCCAAAATGTGAAATTTCAAAATCATTTATTTTCCCTGTAAACTGAAGGAATCAACTGGGAATTGCAGATTATAATTCATTATCGAACCCTCTTCGATTATACCAATTTTGAAGGAAATCTATTTTTTCAAATTTTCATCGAAATTTTACTAAGGGTCTAGACCCCCCAAAAACGCTATATTTGGCTTATTTCAAAGAATTCAGGGGTACCCGAGCGTAGTTTTTCGATGTGAAGTTCTTGAGCTCGTTAGTGTGAATGATAAGAAGCAATAATAGAATTACCCACTCATCAATTCTTCCTTGTAGAGCCCTTCAAACAAAACTCGGAAACGAAAAACGCGAAAGTTTCAAATTGAAATAGTTTCGAAAATACCAGAGTTACCGGCCAAGTTTGGTATGCAAACATAGGTTTGCGAGGTCGCTGAACATGACTAAGACATTATCTCATCGATATATCCTACCGTTTAGATTTTCACCTGTCAAATGGGAAATTTCCAAAATGTGAAATTTCAAAATCATTTATTTTCCCTGTCAACTCACGGAATCAACTGGGAATTGCAGATTATAATTCATCATCGAACCCTCTTCGATTATACCAATTTTGAAGGAAATCTATTTTTTCAAATTTTCATCGAAATTTTACTAAGGGTCTAGACCCCCCAAAAACGCTATATTTGGCTTATTTTAAAGAATTCAGGGGTACCCGAGCGTAGTTTTTCGATGTGAAGTTCTTGAGCTCGTTCGTGTGAATGATAAGAAGCAATAATAGAATCACCCACTCATCAATTCTTCCTTGTAGAGCCCTTCAAACAAAACTCGGAAACGAAAAACGCGAAAGTTTCAAATTGAAATAGTTTCGAAAATACCAGAGTTACCGGCCAAGTTTGGTATGCAAACATAGGTTTGCGAGGTCGCTGAACATGACTAAGACATTATCTCATCGATATCTCCTACCGTTTAGATTTTCACCTGTCAAATGGGAAATTTCCAAAATGTGAAATTTCAAAATCATTTATTTTCCCTGTCAACTGACGGAATCAACTGGGAATTGCAGATTATAATTCATCATCGAACCCTCTTCGATTATACCAATTTTGAAGGAAATCTATTTTTTCAAATTTTCATCGAAATTTTACTAAGGGTCTAGACCCCCCAAAAACGCTATATTTGGCTTATTTTAAAGAATTCAGGGGTACCCGAGCGTAGTTTTTCGATCTGAAGTTCTTGAGCTCGTTAGTGTGAATGATAAGAAGCAATAATAGAATCACCCACTCATCAATTCTTCCTTGTAGAGCCCTTCAAACAAAACTCGGAAACGAAAAACGCGAAAGTTTCAAATTGAAATAGTTTCGAAAATACCAGAGTTACCGGCCAAGTTTGGTATGCAAACATAGGTTTGCGAGGTCGCTGAACATGACTAAGACATTATCTCATCGATATCTCCTCCGTTTAGATTTTCACCTGTCAAATGGGAAATTTCCAAAATGTGAAATTTCAAAATCATTTATTTTCCCTGTCAACTGACGGAATCAACTGGGAATTGCAGATTATAATTCATCATCGAACCCTCTTCGATTATACCAATTTTGAAGGAAATCTATTTTTTCAAATTTTCATCGAAATTTTACTATGGGTCCAGACCCCCCAAAAACGCTATATTTGGCTTATTTTAAAGAATTCAGGGGTACCCGAGCGTGGTTTTTCGATGTGAAGTTCTTGAGCTCGTTAGTGTGAATGATAAGAAGCAATAATAGAATCACCCACTCATCAATTCTTCCTTGTAGAGCCCTTCAAACAAAACTCGGAAACGAAAAACGCGAAAGTTTCAAATTGAAATAGTGTCGAAAATACCAGAGTTACCGGCCAAGTTTGGTATGCAAACATAGGTTTGCGAGGTCGCTGAACATGACTAAGTCATTATCTCATCGATATCTCCTACCGTTTAGATTTTCACCTGTCAAATGGGAAATTCCAAAATGTGAAATTTCAAAATCATTTATTTTCCCTGTCAACTGACGGAATCAACTGGGAATTGCAGATTATAATTCATCATCGAACCCTCTCCGATTATACCAATTTTGAAGGAAATCTATTTTTTCAAATTTTCATCGAAATTTTACTAAGGGTCTAGACCCCCCAAAAACGCTATATTTGGCTTATTTTAAAGAATTCAGGGGTACCCGAGCGTAGTTTTTCGATGTGAAGTTCTTGAGCTCGTTAGTGTGAATGATAAGAAGCAATAATAGAATCACCCACTCATCAATTCTTCCTTGTAGAGCCCTTCAAACAAAACTCGGAAACGAAAAACGCGAAAGTTTCAAATTGAAATAGTTTCGAAAATACCAGAGTTACCGGCCAAGTTTGGTAAGCAAACATAGGTTTGCGAGGTCGCTGAACATGACTAAGACATTATCTCATCGATATCTCCTACCGTTTAGATTTTCACCTGTCAAATGGGAAATTTCCAAAATGTGAAATTTCAAAATCATTTATTTTCCCTGTCAACTGACGGAATCAACTGGGAATTGCAGATTATAATTCATCATCGAACCCTCTTCGATTATACAAATTTTGAAGGAAATCTATTTTCTCAAATTTTCATCGAAATTTTACAAAGGCTCTAGACCCCCCAAAAACGCTATATTTGGCTTATTTTAAAGAATTCAGGGGTACCCGAGCGTAGTTTTTCGATGTGAAGTTCTTGAGCTCGTTAGTGTGAATGATAAGAAGCAATAATAGAATCACCCACTCATCAATTCTTTCTTGTAGAGCCCTTCAAACAAAACTCGGAAACGAAAAACGCGAAAGTTTCAAATTGAAATAGTTTCGAAAATACCAGAGTTACCGGCCAAGTTTGGTATGCAAACATAGGTTTGCGAGGTCGCTGAACATGACCAAGACATTATCTCATCGATATCTCCTACCGTTTAGATTTTCACCTGTCAAATGGGAAATTTCCAAAATGTGAAATTTCAAAATCATTTATTTTCCCTGTCAACTGACGGAATCAACTGGGAATTGCAGATTATAATTCATAATCGAACCCTCTTCGATTATACCAATTTTGAAGGAAATCTATTTTTTCAAATTTTCATCGAAATTTTACTAAGGGTCTAGACCACCCAAAAACGCTATATTTGGCTTATTTTAAAGAATTCAGGGGTACCCGAGCGTAGTTTTTCGATGTGAAGTTCTTAAGCTCGTTAGTGTGAATGATAAGAAGCAATAATAAAATCACCCACTCATCAATTCTTCCTTGTAGAGCCCTTCAAACAAAACTCGGAAACGAAAAACGCGAAAGTTTCAAATTGGAATAGTTTCGAAAATACCAGAGTTACCGGCCAAGTTTGGTATGCAAACATAGGTTTGCGAGGTCGCTGAACATGACTAAGACATTATCTCATCGATATCTCCTACCGTTTAGATTTTCACCTGTCAAATGGGAAATTTCCAAAATGTGAAATTTCAAAATCATTTATTTTCCCTGTCAACTGACGGAATCAACTGGGAATTGCAGATTATAATTCATCATCGAACCCTCTTCGATCATACCAATTTTGAAGGAAATCTATTTTTTCAAATTTTCATCGAAATTTTACTAAGGGTCTAGACCCCCCAAAAACCCTATATTTGGCTTATTTTAAAGAATTCAGGGGTACCCGAGCGTAGTTTTTCGATGTGAAGTTCTTGAGCTCGTTAGTGTGAATGATAAGAAGCAATAATATAATCATCCACTCATCAATTCTTCCTTGTAGAGCCCTTCAAACAAAACTCGGAAACGAAAAACGCGAAAGTTTCAAATTGGAATAGTTTCGAAAATACCAGAGTTACCGGCCAAGTTTGGTATGCAAACATAGGTTTGCGAGGTCGCTGAACATGACTAAGACATTATCTCATCGATATCTCCTACCGTTTAGATTTTCACCTGTCAAATGGGAAATTTCCAAAATGTGAAATTTTAAAATCATTTATTTTCCCTGTCAACTGACGGAATCAACTGGGAATTGCAGATTATAATTCATCATCGAACCCTCTTCGATTATACCAATTTTGAAGGAAATCTATTTTTTCAAATTTTCATCGAAATTTTACTAAGGGTCTAGACCCCCCAAAAACGCTATATTTGGCTTATTTTAAAGAATTCAGGGGTACCCGAGCGTAGTTTTTCGATGTGAAGTTCTTGAGCTCGTAAGTGTGAATGATAAGAAGCAATAATAGAATTACCCACTCATCAATTCTTCCTTGTAGAGCCCTTCAAACAAAACTCGGAAACGAAAAACGCGAAAGTTTCAAATTGAAATAGTTTCGAAAATACCAGAGTTACCGGCCAAGTTTGGTATGCAAACATAGGTTTGCGAGGTCGCTGAACATGACTAAGACATTATCCCATCGATATCTCCTACCGTTTAGATTTTCACCTGTCAAATGGGAAATTTCCAAAATGTGAAATTTCAAAATCATTTATTTTCCCTGTCAACTGACGGAATCAACTGGGAATTGCAGATTATAATTCATCATCGAACCCTCTTCGATTATACCAATTTTGTAGGAAATCTATTTTTTCAAATTTTCATCGAAATTTTACTAAGGGTCTAGACCCCCCAAAAACGCTATATTTGGCTTATTTTAAAGAATTCAGGGGTACCCGAGCGTAGTTTTTCGATGTGAAGTTTTTGAGCTCGTTAGTGTGAATGATAAAAAGCAATAATAGAATCACCCACTCATCAATTCTTCCTTGTAGAGCCCTTCAAACAAAACTCGGAAACGAAAAACGCGAAAGTTTCAAATTGAAATAGTTTCGAAAATACCAGAGTTACCGGCCAAGTTTGGTATGCAAACATAGGTTTGCGAGGTCGCTGAACATGAGTAAGACATTATCTCATCGATATCTCCTACCGTTTAGATTTTCACCTGTCAAATGGGAAATTTCCAAAATGTGAAATTTCAAAATCATTTATTTTCCCTGTCAACTGACGGAATCAACTGGAAATTGCAGATTATAATTCATCATCGAACCCTCTTCGATTATACCAATTTTGAAGGAAATCTATTTTTTCAAATTTTCATCGAAATTTTACTAAGGGTCTAGACCCCCCAAAAACGCTATATTTGGCTTATTTTAAAGAATTCAGGGGTACCCGAGCGTAGTTTTTCGATGTGAAGTTCTTGAGCTCGTTAGTGTGAATGATAAGAAGCAATAATAGAATCACCCACTCATCAATTCTTCCTTGTAGAGCCCTTCAAACAAAACTCGGAAACGAAAAACGCGAAAGTTTCAAATTGGAATAGTTTCGAAAATACCAGAGTTACCGGCCAAGTTTGGTATGCAAACATAGGTTTGCGAGGTCGCTGAACATGACTAAGACATTATCTCATCGATATCTCTTACCGTTTAGATTTTCACCTGTCAAATGGGAAATTTCCAAAATGTGAAATTTCAAAATCATTTATTTTCCCTGTCAACTGACGGAATCAACTGGGAATTGCAGATTATAATTCATCATCGAACCCTCTTCGATTAGACCAATTTTGAAGGAAATCTATTTCTTCAAATTTTCATCGAAATTTTACTAAGGGTCTAGACCCCCCAAAAACGCTATATTTGGCTTATTTTAAAGAATTCAGGGGTACCCGAGCGTAGTTTTTCGATGTGAAGTTCTTGAGCTCGTTAGTGTGAATGATAAGAAGCAATAATAGAATCACCCACTCATCAATTCTCCCTTGTAGAGCCCTTCAAACAAAACTCGGAAACGAAAAACGCGAAAGTTTCAAATTGAAATAGTTTCGAAAATACCAGAGTTACCTGCCAAGTTTGGTATGCAAACATATGTTTACGGGGTCGCTGAACATGACTAAGACATTATCTCATCGATATCTCCTACCGTTTAGATTTTCACCTGTCAAATGAGAAATTTCCAAAATGTGAAATTTCAAAATCATTTATTTTCCCTGTCAACTGACGGAATCAACTGGGAATTGCAGATTATAATTCATCATCGAACCCTCTTCGATTATACCAATTTTGAAGGAAATCTATTTTTTCAAATTTTCATCGAAATTTTACTAAGGGTCTAGACCCCCCAAAAACGCTATATTTGGCTTATTTTAAAGAATTCAGTGGTACCCGAGCGTAGTTTTTCGATGTGAAGTTCTTGAGCTCGTTAGTGTGAATGATAAGAAGCAATAATAGAATCACCCACTCATCAATTCTTCCTTGTAGAGCCCTTCAAACAAAACTCGGAAACGAAAAACGCGAAAGTTTCAAATTGAAATAGTTTCGAAAATACCAGAGTTACCGGCCAAGTTTGGTATGCAAACATAGGTTTGCGAGGTCGCTGAACATGACTAAGACATTATCTCATCGATATCTCCTACCGTTTAGATTTTCACCTGTCAAATGGGAAATTTCCAAAATGTGAAATTTCAAAATCATTTATTTTCCCTGTCAACTGACGGAATCAACTGGGAATTGCAGATTATAATTCATCATTGAACCCTCTTCGATTATACCAATTTTGAAGGAAATCTAGTTTTTCAAATTGTCATCGAAATTTTACTAAGGGTCTAGACCCCCCAAAAACGCTATATTTGGCTTATTTTAAAGAATTCAGGGGTACCCGAGCGTAGTTTTTCGATGTGAAGTTCTTGAGCTCGTTAGTGTGAATGATAAGAAGCAATAATAGAATCACCCACTCATCAATTCTTCCTTGTAGAGCCCTTCAAACAAAACTCGGGAACGAAAAACGCGAAAGTTTCAAATTGAAATAGTTTCGAAAATACCAGAGTTGCCGGCCAAGTTTGGTATGCAAACATAGTTTTGCGAGGTCGCTGAACATGACTAAGACATTACCTCATCGATATCTCCTACCGTTTAGATTTTCACCTGTCAAATGGGAAATTTCCAAAATGTGAAATTTCAAAATCATTTATTTTCCCTGTCAACTGACGGAATCAACTGGGAATTGCAGATTATAATTCATCATCGAACCCTCTTCGATTGTACCAATTTTGAAGGAAATCTATTTTTTCAAATTTTCATCGAAATTTTACTAAGGGTCTAGACCCCCCAAAAACGCTATATTTGGCTTATTTTAAAGAATTCAGGGCTACCCGAGCGTAGTTTTTCGATGTGAAGTTCTTGAGCTCGTTAGTGTGAATGATAAGAAGCAATAATAGACTCACCCACTCATCAATTCTTCCTTGTAGAGCCCTTCAAACAAAACTCGGAAACGAAAAACGCGAAAGTTTCAAATTGGAATAGTTTCGAAAATACTAGAGTTACCGGCCAAGTTTGGTATGCAAACATAGGTTTGCGAGGTCGCTGAACATGACTAAGACATTATCTCATCGATATCTCCTACCGTTTAGATTTTCACCTGTCAAATGGGAAATTTCCAAAATGTGAAATTTCAAAATCATTTATTTTCCCTGTCAACTGACGGAATCAACTGGGAATTGCAGATTATAATTCATCATCGAACCCTCTTCGATTATACCAATTTTGAAGGAAATCTATTTTTTCAAATTTTCATCGAAATTTTACTAAGGGTCTAGACCCCCCAAAAACGCTATATTTGGCTTATTTTAAAGAATTCAGGGGTACCCGAGCGTAGTTTTTCGATGTGAAGTTCTTGAGCTCGTTAGTGTGAATGATAAGAAGCAATAATAGAATCACCCACTCATCAATTCTTCCTTGTAGAGCCCTTCAAACAAAACTCGGAAACGAAAAACGCGAAAGTTTCAAATTGAAATAGTTTCGAAAATACCAGAGTTACCGGCCAAGTTTGGTATGCAAACATAGGTTTGCGAGGTCGCTGAACATGACCAAGACATTATCTCGTCGATATCTCCTACCGTTTAGATTTTCACCTGTCAAATGGGAAATTTCCAAAATGTGAAATTTCAAAATCATTTATTTTCCCTGTCAACTGACGGAATCAACTGGGAATTGCAGATTATAATTCATCATCGAACCCTCTTCGATTATACCAATTTTGAAGGAAATCTATTTTCTCAAATTTTCATCGAAATTTTACTAAGGGTCTAGACCCCCCAAGAACGCTATATCTGGCTTATTTTAAAGAATTCAGGGGTACCCGAGCGTAGTTTTTCGATGTGAAGTTCTTGAGCTCGTTAGTGTGAATGATAAGAAGCAATAATAGAATCACCCACTCATCAATTCTTCCTTGTAGAGCCCTTCAAACAAAACTCGGAAACGAAAAACGCGAAAGTTTCAAATTGAAATAGTTTCGAAAATACCAGAGTTACCGGCCAAGTTTGGTATGCAAACATAGGTTTGCGAGGTCGCTGAACATGACTAAGACATTATCTCATCGATATCTCCTACCGTTTAGATTTTCACCTGTCAAATGGGAAATTTCCAAAATGTGAAATTTCAAAATCATTTATTTTCCCTGTCAACTGACGGAATCAACTGGGAATTGCAGATTATAATTCATCATCGAACCCCTCTTCGATCATACCAATTTTGAAGGAAATCTATTTTTTCAAATTTTCATCGAAATTTTACTAAGGGTCTAGACCCCCCAAAAACGCTATATTTGGCTTATTTTAACGAATTCAGGGGTACCCGAGCGTAGTTTTTCGATGTGAAGTTCTTGAGCCCGTTAGTGTGAATGATAAGAAGCAATAATATAATCACCCACTCATCAATTCTTCCTTGTAGAGCCCTTCAAACAAAACTCGGAAACGAAAAACGCGAAAGTTTCAAATTGGAATAGTTTCGAAAATACCAGAGTTACCGGCCAAGTTTGGTATGCAAACATAGGTTTGCGAGGTCGCTGAACATGACTAAGACATTATCTCATCGATATCTCCTACCGTTTAGATTTTCACCTGTCAAATGGGAAATTTCCAAAATGTGAAATTTCAAAATCATTTATTTTCCCTGTCAACTGACGGAATCAACTGGGAATTGCAGATTATAATTCATTATCGAACCCTCTTCGATTATACCAATTTTGAAGGAAATCTATTTTTTCAAATTTTCATCGAAATTTTACTAAGGGTCTAGACCCCCCAAAAACGCTATATTTGGCTTATTTTAAAGAATTCAGGGGTACCCGAGCGTAGTTTTTCGATGTGAAGTTCTTGAGCTCGTAAGTGTGAATGATAAGAAGCAATAATAGAATTACCCACTCATCAATTCTTCCTTGTAGAGCCCTTCAAACAAAACTCGGAAACGAAAAACGCGAAAGTTTCAAATTGAAATAGTTTCGAAAATACCAGAGTTACCGGCCAAGTTTGGTATGCAAACATAGGTTTGCGAGGTCGCTGAACATGACTAAGACATTATCCCATCGATATCTCCTACCGTTTAGATTTTCACCTGTCAAATGGGAAATTTCCAAAATGTGAAATTTCAAAATAATTTATTTTCCCTGTCAACTGACGGAATCAACTGGGAATTGCAGATTATAATTCATCATCGAACCCTCTTCGATTATACCAATTTTGTAGGAAATCTATTTTTTCAAATTTTCATCGAAATTTTACTAAGGGTCTAGACCCCCCAAAAACGCTATATTTGGCTTATTTTAAAGAATTCAGGGGTACCCGAGCGTAGTTTTTCGATGTGAAGTTCTTGAGCTCGTTAGTGTGAATGATAAAAAGCAATAATGGAATCACCCACTCATCAATTCTTCCTTGTAGAGCCCTTCAAACAAAACTCGGAAACGAAAAACGCGAAAGTTTCAAATTGAAATAGTTTCGAAAATACCAGAGTTACCGGCCAAGTTTGGTATGCAAACATAGGTTTGCGAGGTCGCTGAACATGAGTAAGACATTATCTCATCGATATCTCCTACCGTTTAGATTTTCACCTGTCAAATGGGAAATTTCCAAAATGTGAAATTTCAAAATCATTTATTTTCCCTGTCAACTGACGAAATCAACTGGAAATTGCAGATTATAATTCATCATCGAACCCTCTTCGATTATACCAATTTTGAAGGAAATCTATTTTTTCAAATTTTCATCGAAATTTTACTAAGGGTCTAGACCCCCCAAAAACGCTATATTTGGCTTATTTTAAAGAATTCAGGGGTACCCGAGCGTAGTTTTTCGAAGTGAAGTTCTTGAGCTCGTTAGTGTGAATGATAAGAAGCAATAATAGAATCACCCACTCATCAATTCTTCCTTGTAGAGCCCTTCAAACAAAACTCGGAAACGAAAAACGCGAAAGTTTCAAATTGGAATAGTTTCGAAAATACCAGAGTTACCGGCCAAGTTTGGTATGCAAACATAGGTTTGCGAGGTCGCTGAACATGACTAAGACATTATCTCATCGATATCTCTTACCGTTTAGATTTTCACCTGTCAAATGGGAAATTTCCAAAATGTGAAATTTCAAAATCATTTATTTTCCCTGTCAACTGACGGAATCAACTGGGAATTGCAGATTATAATTCATCATCGAACCCTCTTCGATTAGACCAATTTTGAAGGAAATCTATTTCTTCAAATTTTCATCGAAATTTTACTAAGGGTCTAGACCCCCCAAAAACGCTATATTTGGCTTATTTTAAAGAATTCAGGGGTACCCGAGCGTAGTTTTTCGATGTGAAGTTCTTGAGCTCGTTAGTGTGAATGATAAGAAGCAATAATAGAATCACCCACTCATCAATTCTTCCTTGTAGAGCCCTTCAAACAAAACTCGGAAACGAAAAACGCGAAAGTTTCAAATTGAAATAGTTTCGAAAATACCAGAGTTACCTGCCATGTTTGGTATGCAAACATATGTTTACGAGGTCGCTGAACATGACTAAGACATTATCTCATCGATATCTCCTACCGTTCAGATTTTCACCTGTCAAATGAGAAATTTCCAAAATGTGAAATTTCAAAATCATTTATTTTCCCTGTCAACTGACGGAATCAACTGGGAATTGCAGATTATAATTCATCATCGAACCCTCTTCGATTATACCAATTTTGAAGGAAATCTATTTTTTCAAATTTTCATCGAAATTTTACTAAGGGTCTAGACCCCCCAAAAACGCTATATTTGGCTTATTTTAAAGAATTCAGTGGTACCCGAGCGTAGTTTTTCGATGTGAAGTTCTTGAGCTCGTTAGTGTGAATGATAAGAAGCAATAATAGAATCACCCACTCATCAATTCTTCCTTGTAGAGCCCTTCAAACAAAACTCGGAAACGAAAAACGCGAAAGTTTCAAATTGAAATAGTTTCGAAAATACCAGAGTTACCGGCCAAGTTTGGTATGCAAACATAGGTTTGCGAGGTCGCTGAACATGACTAAGACATTATCTCATCGATATCTCCTACCGTTTAGATTTTCACCTGTCAAATGGGAAATTTCCAAAATGTGAAATTTCAAAATCATTTATTTTCCCTGTCAACTGACGGAATCAACTGGGAATTGCAGATTATAATTCATCATTGAACCCTCTTCGATTATACCAATTTTGAAGGAAATCTAGTTTTTCAAATTGTCATCGAAATTTTACTAAGGGTCTAGACCCCCCAAAAACGCTATATTTGGCTTATTTTAAAGAATTCAGGGGTACCCGAGCGTAGTTTTTCGATGTGAAGTTCTTGAGCTCGTTAGTGTGAATGATAAGAAGCAATAATAGAATCACCCACTCATCAATTCTTCCTTGTAGAGCCCTTCAAACAAAACTCGGAAACGAAAAACGCGAAAGTTTCAAATTGAAATAGTTTCGAAAATACCAGAGTTGCCGGCCAAGTTTGGTATGCAAACATAGTTTTGCGAGGTCGCTGAACATGACTAAGACATTACCTCATCGATATCTCCTACCGTTTAGATTTTCACCTGTCAAATGGGAAATTTCCAAAATGTGAAATTTCAAAATCATTTATTTTCCCTGTCAACTGACGGAATCAACTGGGAATTGCAGATTATAATTCATCATCGAACCCTCTTCGATTGTACCAATTTTGAAGGAAATCTATTTTTTCAAATTTTCATCGAAATTTTACTAAGGGTCTAGACCCCCCAAAAACGCTATATTTGGCTTATTTTAAAGAATTCAGGGCTACCCGAGCGTAGTTTTTCGATGTGAAGTTCTTGAGCTCGTTAGTGTGAATGATAAGAAGCAATAATAGACTCACCCACTCATCAATTCTTCCTTGTAGAGCCCTTCAAACAAAACTCGGAAACGAAAAACGCGAAAGTTTCAAATTGGAATAGTTTCGAAAATACCAGAGTTACCGGCCAAGTTTGGTATGCAAACATAGGTTTGCGAGGTCGCTGAACATGACTAAGACATTATCTCATCGATATCTCCTACCGTTTAGATTTTCACCTGTCAAATGGGAAATTTCCAAAATGTGAAATTTCAAAATCATTTATTTTCCCTGTCAACTGACGGAATCAACTGGGAATTGCAGATTATAATTCATCATCGAACCCTCTTCGATTATACCAATTTTGAAGGAAATCTATTTTTTCAAATTTTCATCGAAATTTTACTAAGGGTCTAGACCCCCCAAAAACGCTATATTTGGCTTATTTTAAAGAATTCAGGGGTACCCGAGCGTAGTTTTTCGATGTGAAGTTCTTGAGCTCGTGTGAATGATAAGAAGCAATAATAGAATCACCCACTCATCAATTCTTCCTTGTAGAGCCCTTCAAACAAAACTCGGAAACGAAAAACGCGAAAGTTTCAAATTGAAATAGTTTCGAAAATACCAGAGTTACCGGCCAAGTTTGGTATGCAAACATAGGTTTGCGAGGTCGCTGAACATGACCAAGACATTATCTCATCGATATCTCCTACCGTTTAGATTTTCACCTGTCAAATGGGAAATTTCCAAAATGTGAAATTTCAAAATCATTTATTTTCCCTGTCAACTGACGGAATCAACTGGGAATTGCAGATTATAATTCATCATCGAACCCTCTTCGATTATACCAATTTTGAAGGAAATCTATTCTTTCAAATTTTCATCGAAATTTTACTAAGGGTCTAGACCCCCCAAAAACGCTATATTTGGCTTATTTTAAAGAATTCAGGGGTACCCGAGCGTAGTTTTTCGATGTGAAGTTCTTGAGCTCGTTAGTGTGAATGATAAGAAGCAATAATAGAATCATTCACTCATCAATTCTTCCTTGTAGAGCCCTTCAAACAAAACTCGGAAACGAAAAACGCGAAAGTTTAAATTGAAATAGTTTCGAAAATACCAGAGTTACCGGCCAAGTTTGGTATGCAAACATAGGTTTGCGAGGTCGCTGAACATGACTAAGACATTATCTCATCGATATCTCCTACCGTTTAGATTTTCACCTGTCAAATGGGAAATTTCCAAAATGTGAAATTTCAAAATCATTTATTTTCCCTGTCAACTGACGGAATCAACTGGGAATTGCAGATTATAATTCATCATCGAACCCTCTTCGATTACACCAATTTTGAAGGAAATCTATTTTTTCAAATTTTCATCGAAATTTTACTAAGGGTCTAGACCCCCCAAAAAAGCTATCTTTGGCTTATTTTAAAGAATTCAGGGGTACCCGAGCGTAGTTTTTCGATGTGAAGTTCTTGAGCTCGTTAGTGTGAATGATAGGAAGCAATAATAGAATCACCCACTCATCAATTCTTCCTTGTAGAGCCCTTCAAACAAAACTCGGAAACGAAAAACGCGAAAGTTTCAAATTGAAATAGTTTCGAAAATACCAGAGTTACCGGCCAAGTTTGGTATGCAAACATAGGTTTGCGAGGTCGCTGAACATGACTAAGACATTATCTCATCGATATCTCCTACCGTTTAGATTTTCACCTGTCAAATGGGAAATTTCCAAAATGTGAAATTTCAAAATCATTTATTTTCCCTGTCAACTGACGGAATCAACTGGGAATTGCAGATTATAATTCATCATCGAACCCTCTTCGATTATATGAATTTTGAAGGAAATCTATTTTTTCAAATTTTCATCGAAATTTTACTTAGGGTCTAGACCCCCCAAAAACGCTATATTTGGCTTATTTTAAAGAATTCAGGGGTACCCGAGCGTAGTTTTTCGATGTGAAGTTCTTGAGCTCGTTATTGTGAATGATAAGAAGCAATAATAGAATCACCCACTCATCAATTCTTCCTTGTAGAGCCCTTCAAACAAAACTCGGAAACGAAAAACGCGAAAGTTTCAAATTGAAATAGTTTCGAAAATACCAGAGTTACCGGCCAAGTTTGGTATGCAAACATAGGTTTGCGAGGTCGCTGAACATGACTAAGACATTATCTCATCGATATCTCCTTCCGTTTAGATTTTCACCTGTCAAATGGGAAATTTCCAAAATGTGAAATTTCAAAATCATTTATTTTCCCTGTCAACTGACGGAATCAACTGGGAATTGCAGATTATAATTCATCATCGAACCCTCTTCGATTATACCAATTTTGAAGGAAATCTATTTTTTCAAATTTTCATCGAAATTTTACTAAGGGTCTAGACCTCCCAAAAACGCTATATTTGGCTTATTTTAAAGAATTCAGGGGTACCCGAGCGTAGTTTTTCGATGTGAAGTTCTTGAGCTCGTTAGTGTGAATGATAAGAAGCAATAATAGAATCACCCACTCATCAATTCTTCCTTGTAGAGCCCTTCAAACAAAACTCGGAAACGAAAAACGCGAAAGTTTCAAATTGAAATAGTTTAGAAGATACCAGAGTTACCGGCCAAGTTTGGTATGCAAACATAGGTTTGCGAGGTCGCTGAACATGACTAAGACATTATCTCATCGATATCTCCTACCGTTTAGATTTTCACCTGTCTAATGGGAAATATCCAAAATGTGAAATTTCAAAATCATTTATTTTCCCTGTCAACTGACGGAATCAACTGGGAATTGCAGATTATAATTCATCATCGAACCCTCTTCGATTATACCAATTTTGAAGGAAATCTATTTTTTCAAATTTTCATCGAAATTTTACTAAGGGTCTAGACCCCCCAAAAACGCTATATTTGGCTTATTTTAAAGAATTCAGGGGTACCCGAGCGTAGTTTTTCGTTGTGAAGTTCTTGAGCTCGTTAGTGTGAATGATAAGAAGCAATAATAGAATCACCCACTCATCAATTCTTCCTTGTAGAGCCCTTCAAACAAAACTCGGAAACGAAAAACGCGAAAGTTTCAAATTGAAATAGTTTCGAAAATACCAGAGTTACCGGCCAAGTTTGGTATGCAAACATAGGTTTGCGAGGTCGCTGAACATGACTAAGACATTATCTCATCGATATCTCCTACCGTTTAGATTTTCACCTGTCAAATGGGAAATTTCCAAAATGTGAAATTTCAAAATCATTTATTTTCCCTGTCAACTGACGGAATCAACTGGGAATTGCAGATTATAATTCATCATCGAACCCTCTTCGATTATACCAATTTTGAAGAAAATCTATTTTTTCAAATTTTCATCGAAATTTTACTAAGGGTCTAGACCCCCCAAAAACGCTATATTTGGCTTATTTTGAAGAATTCAGGGGTACCCGAGCGTAGTTTTTCGATGTGAAGTTCTTGAGCTCGTTATTGTGAATGATAGGAAGCAATAATAGAATCACCCACTCATCAATTCTTCCTTGTAGAGCCCTTCAAACAAAACTCGGAAACGAAAAACGCGAAAGTTTCAAATTGAAATAGTTTCGAAAATACCAGAGTTACCGGCCAAGTTTGGTATGCAAACATAGGTTTGCGAGGTTGCTGAACATGACTAAGACATTATCTCATCGATATCTCCTACCGTTTAGATTTTCACCTGTCAAATGGGAAATTTCCAAAATGTGAAATTTCAAAATCATTTATTTTCCCTGTCAACTGACGGAATCAACTGGGAATTGCAGATTATTATTCATCATCGAACCCTCTTCGATTATACCAATTTTGAAGGAAATCTATTTTTTCAAATTTTCATCGAAATTTTACTAAGGGTCTAGACCCCCCAAAAACGCTATATTTGGCTTATTTTAAAGAATTCAGGGGTACCCGAGCGTAGTTTTTCGATGTGAAGTTCTTGAGCTCGTTAGTGTGAATGATAGGAAGCAATAATAGAATCACCCACTCATCAATTCTTCCTTGTAGAGCCCTTCAAACAAAACTCGGAAACGAAAAACGCGAAAGTTTCAAATTGAAATAGTTTCGAAAATACCAGAGTTACCGGCCAAGTTTGGTATGCAAACATAGGTTTGCGAGGTCGCTGAACATGACTAAGACATTATCTCATCGATATCTCCTACCGTTTAGATTTTCACCTGTCAAATGGGAAATTTCCAAAATGTGAAATTTCAAAATCATTTATTTTCCCTGTCAACTGACGGAATCAACTGGGAATTGCAGATTATAATTCATCATCGAACCCTCTTCGATTATACCAATTTTGAAGGAAATCTATTTTTTCAAATTTTCATCGAAATTTTACTAAGGGTCTAGACCCCCCAAAAACGCTATATTTGGCTTATTTTAAAGAATTCAGGGGTACCCGAGCGTAGTTTTTCGATGTGAAGTTCTTGAGCTTGTTAGTGTGAATGATAAGAAGCAATAATAGAATCACCCACTCATCAATTCTTCCTTGTAGAGCCCTTCAAACAAAACTCGGAAACGAAAAACGCGAAAGTTTCAAATTGAAATAGTTTCGAAAATACCAGAGTTACCGGCCAAGTTCGGTATGCAAACATAGGTTTGCGAGGTCGCTGAACATGACTAAGACATTAACTCATCGATATCTCCTACCGTTTAGATTTTCACCTGTCAAATGGGAAATTTCCAAAATGTGAAATTTCAAAATCATTTATTTTCCCTGTCAACTGACGGAATCAACTGGGAATTGCAGATTATAATTCATCATCGAACCCTCTTCGATTATACCAATTTTGAAGGAAATCTATTTCTTCAAATTTTCATCGAAATTTTACTAAGGGTCTAGACCCCCCAAAAACGCTATATTTGGCTTATTTTAAAGAATTCAGGGGTACCCGAGCGTAGTTTTTCGATGTGAAGTTCTTGAGCTCGTTAGTGTGAATGATAAGAAGCAATAATAGAATCACCCACTCATCAATTCTTCCTTGTAGAGCCCTTCAAACTAAACTCGGAAACGAAAAACGCGAAAGTTTCAAATTGAAATAGTTTAGAAGATACCAGAGTTACCGGCCAAGTTTGGTATGCAAATATAGGTTTGCGAGGTCGCTGAACATGACTAAGACATTATCTCATCGATATCTCCTACCGTTTAGATTTTCACCTGTCAAATGGGAAATTTCCAAAATGTGAAATTTCAAAATCATTTATTTTTCCTGTCAACTGACGGAATCAACTGGGAATTGCAGATTATAATTCATCATCGAACCCTCTTCGATTATACCAATTTTGATGAAAATCTATTTTTTCAAATTTTCATCGAAATTTTACTAAGGGTCTAGACCCCCCAAAAACGCTATATTTGGCTTATTTTAAAGAATTCAGGGGTACCCGAGCGTAGTTTTGCGATGTGAAGTTCTTGAGCTCGTTATTGTGAATGATAGGAAGCAATAATAGAATCACCCACTCATCAATTCTTCCTTGTAGAGCCCTTCAAACAAAACTCGGAAACGAAAAACGCGAAAGTTTCAAATTGAAATAGTTTCGAAAATACCAGAGTTACCGGCCAAGTTTGGTATGCAAACATAGGTTTGCGAGGTCGCTGAACATGACTAAGACATTATCTCATCGATATCTCCTACCGTTTAGATTTTCACCTGTCAAATGGGAAATTTCCAAAATGTGAAATTTCAAAATCATTTATTTTCCCTGTCAACTGACGGAATCAACTGGGAATCGCAGATTATAATTCATCATCGAACCCTCTTCGATTATACCAATTTTGAAGGAAATCTATTCTATCAAATTTTCATCGAAATTTTACTAAGGGTCTAGACCCCCCAAAAACGCTATATTTGGCTTATTTTAAAGAATTCAGGGGTACCCGAGCGTAGTTTTTCGATGTGAAGTTCTTGAGCTCGTTAGTGTGAATGATAAGAAGCAATAATAGAATCATCCACTCATCAATTCTTCCTTGTAGAGCCCTTCAAACAAAACTCGGAAACGAAAAACGCGAAAGTTTCAAATTGAAATAGTTTCGAAAATACCAGAGTTACCGGCCAAGTTTGGTATGCAAACATAGGTTTGCGAGGTCGCTGAACATGACTAAGACATTATCTCATCGATATCTCCTACCGTTTAGATTTTCACCTGTCAAATGGGAAATTTCCAAAATGTGAAATTTCAAAATCATTTATTTTCCCTGTCAACTGACGGAATCAACTGGGAATTGCAGATTATAATTCATCATCGAACCCTCTTCGATTATATTAATTTTGAAGGAAATCTATTTTTTCAAATTTTCATCGAAATTTTACTAAGGGTCTAGACCCCCCAAAAACGCTATATTTGGCTTATTTTAAAGAATTCAGGGGTACCCGAGCGTAGTTTTTCGATGTGAAGTTCTTGAGCTCGTTAGTGTGAATGATAGGAAGCAATAATAGAATCACCCACTCATCAATTCTTCCTTGTAGAGCCCTTCAAACAAAACTCGGAAACGAAAAACGCGAAAGTTTCAAATTGAAATAGTTTCGAAAATACCAGAGTTACCGGCCAAGTTTGGTATGCAAACATAGGTTTGCGAGGTCGTTGAACATGACTAAGACATTATCTCATCGATATCTCCTTTCGTTTAGATTTTCACCTGTCAAATGGGAAATTTCCAAAATGTGAAATTTCAAAATCATTTATTTTCCCTGTCAACTGACGGAATCAACTGGGAATTGCAGATTATAATTCATCATCGAACCCTCTTCGATTATACCAATTTTGAAGGAAATCTATTTTTTCAAATTTTCATCGAAATTTTACTAAGGGTCTAGACCCCCCCAAAAACGCTATATTTGGCTTATTTTAAAGAATTCAGGGGTACCCGAGCGTAGTTTTTCGATGTGAAGTTCTTGAGCTCGTTAGTGTGAATGATAAGAAGCAATAATAGAATCACCCACTCATCAATTCTTCCTTGTAGAGCCCTTCAAACAAAACTCGGAAACGAAAAACGCGAAAGTTTCAAATTGAAATAGTTTCGAAAATACCAGAGTTACCGGCCAAGTTTGGTATGCAAACATAGGTTTGCGAGGTCGCTGAACATGACTAAGACATTATCTCATCGATATCTCCTAGCGTTTAGATTTTCACCTGTCAAATGGGAAATTTCCAAAATGTGAAATTTCAAAATCATTCATTTTCCCTGTCAACTGACGGAATCAACTGGGAATTGCAGATTATAATTCATCATCGAACCCCCTTCGATTATACCAATTTTGAAGGAAATCTATTTTCTCAAATTTTCATCGAAATTTTACTAAGGGTCTAGACCCCCCAAAAACGCTATATTTGGCTTATTTTAAAGAATTCAGGGGTACCCGAGCGTAGTTTTTCGATGTGAAGTTCTTGAGCTCGTTAGTGTGAATGATAAGAAGCAATAATAGAATCACCCACTCATCAATTCTTCCTTGTAGAGCCCTTCAAACAAAACTCGGAAACGAAAAACGCGAAAAGTTCAAATTGAAATAGTTTCGAAAATACCAGAGTTACCGGCCAAGTTTGGTATGCAAACATAGGTTTGCGAGGTCGCTGAACATGACTAAGACATTATCTCATCGATATCTCCTACCGTTTAGATTTTCACCTGTCAAATGGGAAATTTCCAAAATGTGAAATTTCAAAATCATTTATTTTCCCTGTCAACTGACGGAATCAACTGGGAATTGCAGATTATAATTCATCATCGAACCCTCTTCGATTATACCAATTTTGAAGGAAATCTATTTTTTCAAATTTTCATCGAAATTTTACTAAGGGTCTTGACCCCCCAAAAACGCTATATTTGGCTTATTTTAAAGAATTCAGGGGTACCCGAGCGTAGTTTTTCGATGTGAAGTTCTTGAGCTCGTTAGTGTGAATGATAAGAAGCAATAATAGAATCACCCACTCATCAATTCTTCCTTGTAGAGCCCTTCAAACAAAACTCGGAAACGAAAAACGCGAAAGTTTCAAATTGGAATAGTTTCGAAAATGCCAGAGTTACCGGCCAAATTTGGTATGCAAACATAGGTTTGCGAGGTCGCTGAACATGATTAAGACATTATCTCATCGATATCTCCTACCGTTTAGATTTTCACCTGCCAAATGGGAAATTTCCAAAATGTGAAATTTCAAAATCATTTATTTTCCCTGTCAACTGACGGAATCAACTGGGAACTGCAGATTATAATTCATCATCGAACCCTCTTCGATTATACCAATTTTGAAGGAAATCTATTTTTTCAAATTTTCATCGAAATTTTACTAAGGGTCTAGACCCCCCAAAAACGCTATATTTGGCTTATTTTAAAGAATTCAGGGGTACCCGAGCGTAGTTTTTCGATGTGGAGTTCTTGAGCTCGTTAGTGTGAATGATAAGAAGCAATAATAGAATCACCCACTCATCAATTCTTCCTTGTAGAGCCCTTCAAACAAAACTCGGAAACGAAAAACGCGAAAGTTTCAAATTGAAATAGTTTCGAAAATACCAGAGTTACCAGCCAAGTTTGGTATGCAAACATAGGTTTGCGAGGTCGCTGAACATGACTAAGACATTATCTCATCGATATCTCCTACCGTTTAGATTTTCACCTGTCAAATGGGAAATTTCCAAAATGTGAAATTTCAAAATCATTTATTTTCCCTGTCAACTGACGGAATCAACTGGGAATTGCAGATTATAATTCATCATCGAACCCTCTTCGATTATACCAATTTTGAAGGAAATCTATTTTTTCAAATTTTCATCGAAATTTTACTAAGGGTCTAGACCACCCAAAAACGCTATATTTGGCTTATTTTAAAGAATTCAGGGGTACCCGAGCGTAGTTTTCCGATGTGAAGTTCTTGAGCTCGTTAGTGTGAATGATAAGAAGCAATAATAGAATCACCCACTCATCAATTCTTCCTTGTAGAGCCCTTCAAACTAAACTCGGAAACGAAAAACGCGAAAGTTTCAAATTGAAATAGTTTAGAAGATACCAGAGTTACCGGCCAAGTTTGGTATGCAAACATAGGTTTGCGAGGTCGCTGAACATGACTAAGACATTATCTCATCGATATCTCCTACCGTTTAGATTTTCACCTGTCAAATGGGAAATTTCCAAAATGTGAAATTTCAAAATCATTTATTTTTCCTGTCAACTGACGGAATCAACTGGGAATTGCAGATTATAATTCATCATCGAACCCTCTTCGATTATACCAATTTTGAAGAAAATCTATTTTTTCAAATTTTCATCGAAATTTTACTAAGGGTCTAGACCCCCCAAAAACGCTATATTTGGCTTATTTTAAAGAATTCAGGGGTACCCGAGCGTAGTTTTTCGATGTGAAGTTCTTGAGCTCGTTATTGTGAATGATAGGAAGCAATAATAGAATCACCCACTCATCAATTCTTCCTTGTAGAGCCCTTCAAACAAAACTCGGAAACGAAAAACGCGAAAGTTTCAAATTGAAATAGTTTCGAAAATACCAGAGTTACCGGCCAAGTTTGGTATGCAAACATAGGTTTGCGAGGTCGCTGAACATGACTAAGACATTATCTCATCGATATCTCCTACCGTTTAGATTTTCACCTGTCAAATGGGAAATTTCCAAAATGTGAAATTTCAAAATCATTTATTTTCCCTGTCAACTGACGGAATCAACTGGGAATTGCAGATTATAATTCATCATCGAACCCTCTTCGATTATACCAATTTTGAAGGAAATCTATTCTTTCAAATTTTCATCGAAATTTTACTAAGGGTCTAGACCCCCCAAAAACGCTATATTTGGCTTATTTTAAAGAATTCAGGGGTACCCGAGCGTAGTTTTTCGATGTGAAGTTCTTGAGCTCGTTAGTGTGAATGATAAGAAGCAATAATAGAATCATCCACTCATCAATTCTTCCTTGTAGAGCCCTTCAAACAAAACTCGGAAACGAAAAACGCGAAAGTTTCAAATTGAAATAGTTTCGAAAATACCAGAGTTACCGGCCAAGTTTGGTATGCAAACATAGGTTTGCGAGGTCGCTGAACATGACTAAGACATTATCTCATCGATATCTCCTACCGTTTAGATTTTCACCTGTCAAATGGGAAATTTCCAAAATGTGAAATTTCAAAATCATTTATTTTCCCTGTCAACTGACGGAATCAACTGGGAATTGCAGATTATAATTCATCATCGCACCCTCTTCGATTATACCAATTTTGAAGGAAATCTATTTTTTCAAATTTTCATCGAAATTTTACTAAGGGTCTAGACCCCCCAAAAACGCTATATTTGGCTTATTTTAAAGAATTCAGGGGTACCCGAGCGTAGTTTTTCGATGTGAAGTTCTTGAGCTCGTTAGTGTGAATGATAGGAAGCAATAATAGAATCACCCACTCATCAATTCTTCCTTGTAGAGCCCTTCAAACAAAACTCGGAAACGAAAAACGCGAAAGTTTCAAATTGAAATAGTTTCGAAAATACCAGAGTTACCGGCCAAGTTTGGTATGCAAACATAGGTTTGCGAGGTCGTTGAACATGACTAAGACATTATCTCATCGATATCTCCTTTCGTTTAGATTTTCACCTGTCAAATGGGAAATTTCCAAAATGTGAAATTTCAAAATCATTTATTTTCCCTGTCAACTGACGGAATCAACTGGGAATTGCAGATTATAATTCATCATCGAACCCTCTTCGATTATACCAATTTTGAAGGAAATCTATTTTTTCAAATTTTCATCGAAATTTTACTAAGGGTCTAGACCCCCCAAAAACGCTATATTTGGCTTATTTTAAAGAATTCAGGGGTACCCGAGCGTAGTTTTTCGATGTGAAGTTCTTGAGCTCGTTAGTGTGAATGATAAGAAGCAATAATAGAATCACCCACTCATCAATTCTTCCTTGTAGAGCCCTTCAAACAAAACTCGGAAACGAAAAACGCGAAAGTTTCAAATTGAAATAGTTTCGAAAATACCAGAGTTACCGGCCAAGTTTGGTATGCAAACATAGGTTTGCGAGGTCGCTGAACATGACTAAGACATTATCTCATCGATATCGCCTAGCGTTTAGATTTTCACCTGTCAAATGGGAAATTTCCAAAATGTGAAATTTCAAAATCATTCATTTTCCCCGTCAACTGACGGAATCAACTGGGAATTGCAGATTATAATTCATCATCGAACCCCCTTCGATTATACCAATTTTGAAGGAAATCTATTTTCTCAAATTTTCATCGAAATTTTACTAAGGGTCTAGACCCCCCAAAAACGCTATATTTGGCTTATTTTAAAGAATTCAGGGGTACCCGAGCGTAGTTTTTCGATGTGAAGTTCTTGAGCTCGTTAGTGTGAATGATAAGAAGCAATAATAGAATCACCCACTCATCAATTCTTCCTTGTAGAGCCCTTCAAACAAAACTCGGAAACGAAAAACGCGAAAGTTTCAAATTGAAATAGTTTCGAAAATACCAGAGTTACCGGCCAAGTTTGGTATGCAAACATAGGTTTGCGAGGTCGCTGAACATGACTAAGACATTATCTCATCGATATCTCCTACCGTTTAGATTTTCACCTGTCAAATGGGAAATTTCCAAAATGTGAAATTTCAAAATCATTTATTTTCCCTGTCAACTGACGGAATCAACTGGGAATTGCAGATTATAATTCATCATCGAACCCTCTTCGATTATACCAATTTTGAAGGAAATCTATTTTTTCAAATTTTCATCGAAATTTTACTAAGGGTCTAGACCACCCAAAAACGCTATATTTGGCTTATTTTAAAGAATTCAGGGGTACCCGAGCGTAGTTTTCCGATGTGAAGTTCTTGAGCTCGTTAGTGTGAATGATAAGAAGCAATAATAGAATCACCCACTCATCAATTCTTCCTTGTAGAGCCCTTCAAACAAAACTCGGAAACGAAAAACGCGAAAGTTTCAAATTGAAATAGTTTCGAAAATACCAGAGTTACCGGCCAAGTTTGGTATGCAAACATAGGTTTGCGAGGTCGCTGAACATGACTAAGACATTATCTCATCGATATCTCCTTTCGTTTAGATTTTCACCTGTCAAATGGGAAATTTCCAAAATGTGAAATTTCAAAATCATTTATTTTCCCTGTCAACTGACGGAATCAACTGGGAATTGCAGATTATAATTCATCATCGAACCCTCTTCGATTATACCAATTTTGAAGGAAATCTATTTTTTCAAATTTTCATCGAAATTTTACTAAGGGTCTAGACCCCCCAAAAACGCTATATTTGGCTTATTTTAAAGAATTCAGGGGTACCCGAGCGTAGTTTTTCGATGTGAAGTTCTTGAGCTCGTTAGTGTGAATGATAAGAAGCAATAATAGAATCACCCACTCATCAATTCTTCCTTGTAGAGCCCTTCAAACAAAACTCGGAAACGAAAAACGCGAAAGTTTCAAATTGAAATAGTTTCGAAAATACCAGAGTTACCGGCCAAGTTTGGTATGCAAACATAGGTTTGCGAGGTCGCTGAACATGACTAAGACATTATCTCATCGATATCTCCCAGCGTTTAGATTTTCACCTGTCAAATGGGAAATTTCCAAAATGTGAAATTTCAAAATCATTTATTTTCCCTGTCAACTGACGGAATCAACTAGGAATTGCAGATTATAATTCATCATCGAACCCCCTTCGATTATACCAATTTTGAAGGAAATCTATTTTTTCAAATTTTCATCGAAATTTTACTAAGGGTCTAGACCCCCCAAAAACGCTATATTTGGCTTATTTTAAAGAATTCAGGGGTACCCGAGCGTAGTTTTTCGATGTGAAGTTCTTGAGCTCGTTAGTGTGAATGATAAGAAGCAATAATAGAATCACCCACTCATCAATTCTTCCTTGTAGAGCCCTTCAAACAAAACTCGGAAACGAAAAACGCGAAAGTTTCAAATTGAAATAGTTTCGAAAATACCAGAGTTACCGGCCAAGTTTGGTATGCAAACATAGGTTTGCGAGGTCGCTGAACATGACTAAGACATTATCTCATCGATATCTCCTACCGTTTAGATTTTCACCTGTCAAATGGGAAATTTCCAAAATGTGAAATTTCAAAATCATTTATTTTCCCTGTCAACTGACGGAATCAACTGGGAATTGCAGATTATAATTCATCATCGAACCCTCTTCGATTATACCAATTTTGAAGGAAATCTATTTTTTCAAATTTTCATCGAAATTTTACTAAGGGTCTTGACCCCCCAAAAACGCTATATTTGGCTTATTTTAAAGAATTCAGGGGTACCCGAGCGTAGTTTTTCGATGTGAAGTTCTTGAGCTCGTTAGTGTGAATGATAAGAAGCAATAATAGAATCACCCACTCATCAATTCTTCCTTGTAGAGCCCTTCAAACAAAACTCGGAAACGAAAAACGCGAAAGTTTCAAATTGAAATAGTTTCGAAAATACCAGAGTTACCGGCCAAATTTGGTATGCAAACATAGGTTTGCGAGGTCGCTGAACATGACTAAGACATTATCTCATCGATATCTCCTACCGTTTAGATTTTCACCTGTCAAATGGGAAATTTCCAAAATGTGAAATTTCAAAATCATTTATTTTCCCTGTCAACTGACGGAATCAACTGGGAATTGCAGATTATAATTCATCATCGAACCCTCTTCGATTATACCAATTTTGAAGGAAATCTATTTTTTCAAATTTTCATCGAAATTTTACTAAGGGTCTAGACCCCCCAAAAACGCTATATTTGGCTTATTTTAAAGAATTCAGGGGTACCCGAGCGTAGTTTTTCGATGTGAAGTTCTTGAGCTCGTTAGTGTGAATGATAAGAAGCAATAATAGAATCACCCACTCATCAATTCTTCCTTGTAGAGCCCTTCAAACAAAACTCGGAAACGAAAAACGCGAAAGTTTCAAATTGAAATAGTTTCGAAAATACCAGAGTTACCGGCCAAGTTTGGTATGCAAACATAGGTTTGCGAGGTCGCTGAACATGACTAAGACATTATCTCATCGATATCTCCTACCGTTTAGATTTTCACCTGTCAAATGGGAAATTTCCAAAATGTGAAATTTCAAAATCATTTATTTTCCCTGTCAACTGACGGAATCAACTGGGAATTGCAGATTATAATTCATCATCGAACCCTCTTCGATTATACCAATTTTGAAGGAAATCTATTTTTTCAAATTTTCATCGAAATTTTACTAAGGGTCTAGACCACCCAAAAACGCTATATTTGGCTTATTTTGAAGAATTCAGGGGTACCCGAGCGTAGTTTTTCGATGTGAAGTTCTTGAGCTCGTTAGTGTGAATGATAAGAAGCAATAATAAAATCACCCACTCATCAATTCTTCCTTGTAGAGCCCTTCAAACAAAACTCGGAAACGAAAAACGCGAAAGTTTCAAATTGAAATAGTTTCGAAAATACCAGAGTTACCGGCCAAGTTTGGTATGCAAACATAGGTTTGCGAGGTCGCTGAACATGACTAAGACATTATCTCATCGATATCTGCTACCGTTTAGATTTTCACCTGTCAAATGGGAAATTTCCAAAATGTGAAATTTCAAAATCATTTATTTTCCCTGTCAACTGACGGAATCAACTGGGAATTGCAGATTATAATTCATCATCGAACCCTCTTCGATTATACCAATTTTGAAGGAAATCTATTTTTTCAAATTTTCATCGAAATTTTACTAAGGGTCTAGACCCCCTAAAAACGCTATATTTGGCTTATTTTAAAGAATTCAGGGGTACCCGAGCGTAGTTTTTCGATGTGAAGTTCTTGAGCTCGTTAGTGTGAATGATAAGAAGCAATAATAGAATCACCCACTCATCAATTCTTCCTTGTAGAGCCCTTCAAACAAAACTCGGAAACGAAAAACGCGAAAGTTTCAAATTGAAATAGTTTCGAAAATACCAGAGTTACCGGCCAAGTTTGGTATGCAAACATAGGTTTGCGAGGTCGCTGAACATGACTAAGACATTATCTCATCGATATCTCCTACCGTTTAGATTTTCACCTGTCAAATGGGAAATTTCCAAAATGTGAAATTTCAAAATCATTTATTTTCCCTGTCAACTGACGGAATCAACTGGGAATTGCAGATTATAATTCATGATCGAACCCTCTTCGATTATACCAATTTTGAAGGAAATCTATTTTTTCAAATTTTCATCGAAATTTTACTAAGGGTCTAGACCCCCCAAAAACGCTATATTTGGCTTATTTTAAAGAATTCAGGGGTACCCGAGCGTAGTTTTTCGATGTGAAGTTCTTGAGCTCGTTAGTGTGAATGATAAGAAGCAATAATAGAATCACCCACTCATCAATTCTTCCTTGTAGAGCCCTTCAAACAAAACTCGGAAACGAAAAACGCGAAAGTTTCAAATTGAAATAGTTTCGAAAATACCAGAGTTACCGGCCAAGTTCGGTATGCAAACATAGGTTTGCGAGGTCGCTGAACATGACTAAGACATTATCTCATCGATATCTCCCAGCGTTTAGATTTTCACCTGTCAAATGGGAAATTTCCAAAATGTGAAATTTCAAAATCATTTATTTTCCCTGTCAACTGACGGAATCAACTGGGAATTGCAGATTATAATTCATCATCGAACCCCCTTCGATTATACCAATTTTGAAGGAAATCTATTTTTTCAAATTTTCATCGAAATTTTACTAAGGGTCTAGACCCCCCAAAAACGCTATATTTGGCTTATTTTAAAGAATTCAGGGGTACCCGAGCGTAGTTTTTCGATGTGAAGTTCTTGAGCTCGTTAGTGTGAATGATAAGAAGCAATAATAGAATCACCCACTCATCAATTCTTCCTTGTAGAGCCCTTCAAACAAAACTCGGAAACGAAAAACGCGAAAGTTTCAAATTGAAATAGTTTCGAAAATACCAGAGTTACCGGCCAAGTTTGGTATGCAAACATAGGTTTGCGAGGTCGCTGAACATGACTAAGACATTATCTCATCGATATCTCCTACCGTTTAGATTTTCACCTGTCAAATGGGAAATTTCCAAAATGTGAAATTTCAAAATCATTTATTTTCCCTGTCAACTGACGGAATCAACTGGGAATTGCAGATTATAATTCATCATCGAACCCTCTTCGATTATACCAATTTTGAAGGAAATCTATTTTTTCAAATTTTCATCGAAATTTTACTAAGGGTCTTGACCCCCCAAAAACGCTATATTTGGCTTATTTTAAAGAATTCAGGGGTACCCGAGCGTAGTTTTTCGATGTGAAGTTCTTGAGCTCGTTAGTGTGAATGATAAGAAGCAATAATAGAATCACCCACTCATCAATTCTTCCTTGTAGAGCCCTTCAAACAAAACTCGGAAACGAAAAACGCGAAAGTTTCAAATTGAAATAGTTTCGAAAATACCAGAGTTACCGGCCAAATTTGGTATGCAAACATAGGTTTGCGAGGTCGCTGAACATGACTAAGACATTATCTCATCGATATCTCCTACCGTTTAGATTTTCACCTGTCAAATGGGAAATTTCCAAAATGTGAAATTTCAAAATCATTTATTTTCCCTGTCAACTGACGGAATCAACTGGGAATTGCAGATTATAATTCATCATCGAACCCTCTTCGATTATACCAATTTTGAAGGAAATCTATTTTTTCAAATTTTCATCGAAATTTTACTAAGGGTCTAGACCCCCCAAAAACGCTATATTTGGCTTATTTTAAAGAATTCAGGGGTACCCGAGCGTAGTTTTTCGATGTGAAGTTCTTGAGCTCGTTAGTGTGAATGATAAGAAGCAATAATAGAATCACCCACTCATCAATTCTTCCTTGTAGAGCCCTTCAAACAAAACTCGGAAACGAAAAACGCGAAAGTTTCAAATTGAAATAGTTTCGAAAATACCAGAGTTACCGGCCAAGTTTGGTATGCAAACATAGGTTTGCGAGGTCGCTGAACATGACTAAGACATTATCTCATCGATATCTCCTACCGTTTAGATTTTCACCTGTCAAATGGGAAATTTCCAAAATGTGAAATTTCAAAATCATTTATTTTCCCTGTCAACTGACGGAATCAACTGGGAATTGCAGATTATAATTCATCATCGAACCCTCTTCGATTATACCAATTTTGAAGGAAATCTATTTTTTCAAATTTTCATCGAAATTTTACTAAGGGTCTAGACCCCCCAAAAACGCTATATTTGGCTTATTTTAAAGAATTCAGGGGTACCCGAGCGTAGTTTTTCGATGTGAAGTTCTTGAGCTCGTTAGTGTGAATGATAAGAAGCAATAATAGAATCACCCACTCATCAATTCTTCCTTGTAGAGCCCTTCAAACAAAACTCGGAAACGAAAAACGCGAAAGTTTCAAATTGAAATAGTTTCGAAAATACCAGAGTTACCGGCCAAGTTTGGTATGCAAACATAGGTTTGCGAGGTCGCTGAACATGACTAAGACATTATCTCATCGATATCTCCTACCGTTTAGATTTTCACCTGTCAAATGGGAAATTTCCAAAATGTGAAATTTCAAAATCATTTATTTTCCCTGTCAACTGACGGAATCAACTGGGAATTGCAGATTATAATTCATCATCGAACCCTCTTCGATTATACCAATTTTGAAGGAAATCTATTTTTTCAAATTTTCATCGAAATTTTACTAAGGGTCTAGACCACCCAAAAACGCTATATTTGGCTTATTTTGAAGAATTCAGGGGTACCCGAGCGTAGTTTTTCGATGTGAAGTTCTTGAGCTCGTTAGTGTGAATGATAAGAAGCAATAATAAAATCACCCACTCATCAATTCTTCCTTGTAGAGCCCTTCAAACAAAACTCGGAAACGAAAAACGCGAAAGTTTCAAATTGAAATAGTTTCGAAAATACCAGAGTTACCGGCCAAGTTTGGTATGCAAACATAGGTTTGCGAGGTCGCTGAACATGACTAAGACATTATCTCATCGATATCTGCTACCGTTTAGATTTTCCCCTGTCAAATGGGAAATTTCCAAAATGTGAAATTTCAAAATCATTTATTTTCCCTGTCAACTGACGGAATCAACTGGGAATTGCAGATTATAATTCATCATCGAACCCTCTTCGATTATACCAATTTTGAAGGAAATCTATTTTTTCAAATTTTCATCGAAATTTTACTAAGGGTCTAGACCCCCTAAAAACGCTATATTTGGCTTATTTTAAAGAATTCAGGGGTACCCGAGCGTAGTTTTTCGATGTGAAGTTCTTGAGCTCGTTAGTGTGAATGATAAGAAGCAATAATAGAATCACCCACTCATCAATTCTTCCTTGTAGAGCCCTTCAAACAAAACTCGGAAACGAAAAACGCGAAAGTTTCAAATTGAAATAGTTTCGAAAATACCAGAGTTACCGGCCAAGTTTGGTATGCAAACATAGGTTTGCGAGGTCGCTGAACATGACTAAGACATTATCTCATCGATATCTCCTACCGTTTAGATTTTCACCTGTCAAATGGGAAATTTCCAAAATGTGAAATTTCAAAATCATTTATTTTCCCTGTCAACTGACGGAATCAACTGGGAATTGCAGATTATAATTCATGATCGAACCCTCTTCGATTATACCAATTTTGAAGGAAATCTATTTTTTCAAATTTTCATCGAAATTTTACTAAGGGTCTAGACCCCCCAAAAACGCTATATTTGGCTTATTTTAAAGAATTCAGGGGTACCCGAGCGTAGTTTTTCGATGTGAAGTTCTTGAGCTCGTTAGTGTGAATGATAAGAAGCAATAATAGAATCACCCACTCATCAATTCTTCCTTGTAGAGCCCTTCAAACAAAACTCGGAAACGAAAAACGCGAAAGTTTCAAATTGAAATAGTTTCGAAAATACCAGAGTTACCGGCCAAATTTGGTATGCAAACATAGGTTTACGAGGTCGCTGAACATGACTAAGACATTATCTCATCGATATCTCCTACCGTTTAGATTTTCACCTGTCAAATGGGAAATTTCCAAAATGTGAAATTTCAAAATCATTTATTTTCCCTGTCAACTGACGGAATCAACTGGGAATTGCAGATTATAATTCATCATCGAACCCTCTTCGATTATACCAATTTTGAAGGAAATCTATATTTTCAAATTTTCATCGAAATTTTACTAAGGGTCTAGACCCCCCAAAAACGCTATATTTGGCTTATTTTAAAGAATTCAGGGGTACCCGAGCGTAGTTTTTCGATGTGAAGTTCTTGAGCTCGTTAGTGTGAATGATAAGAAGCAATAATAGAATCACCCACTCATCAATTCTTCCTTGTAGAGCCCTTCAAACAAAACTCGGAAACGAAAAACGCGAAAGTTTCAAATTGAAATAGTTTCGAAAATACCAGAGTTACCGGCCAAGTTTGGTATGCAAACATAGGTTTGCGAGGTCGCTGAACATGACTAAGACATTATCTCATCGATATCTCCTACCGTTTAGATTTTCACCTGTCAAATGGGAAATTTCCAAAATGTGAAATTTCAAAATCATTTATTTTCCCTGTCAACTGACGGAATCAACTGGGAATTGCAGATTATAATTCATCATCGAACCCTCTTCGATTATACCAATTTTGAAGGAAATCTATTTTTTCAAATTTTCATCGAAATTTTACTAAGGGTCTAGACCCCCTAAAAACGCTATATTTGGCTTATTTTAAAGAATTCAGGGGTACCCGAGCGTAGTTTTTCGATGTGAAGTTCTTGAGCTCGTTAGTGTGAATGATAAGAAGCAATAATAGAATCACCCACTCATCAATTCTTCCTTGTAGAGCCCTTCAAACAAAACTCGGAAACGAAAAACGCGAAAGTTTCAAATTGAAATAGTTTCGAAAATACCAGAGTTACCGGCCAAGTTTGGTATGCAAACATAGGTTTGCGAGGTCGCTGAACATGACTAAGACATTATCTCATCGATATCTCCTACCGTTTAGATTTTCACCTGTCAAATGGGAAATTTCCAAAATGTGAAATTTCAAAATCATTTATTTTCCCTGTCAACTGACGGAATCAACTGGAAATTGCAGATTATAATTCATGATCGAACCCTCTTCGATTATACCAATTTTGAAGGAAATCTATTTTTTCAAATTTTCATCGAAATTTTACTAAGGGTCTAGACCCCCCAAAAACGCTATATTTGGCTTATTTTAAAGAATTCAGGGGTACCCGAGCGTAGTTTTTCGATGTGAAGTTCTTGAGCTCGTTAGTGTGAATGATAAGAAGCAATAATAGAATCACCCACTCATCAATTCTTCCTTGTAGAGCCCTTCAAACAAAACTCGGAAACGAAAAACGCGAAAGTTTCAAATTGAAATAGTTTCGAAAATACCAGAGTTACCGGCCAAATTTGGTATGCAAACATAGGTTTACGAGGTCGCTGAACATGACTAAGACATTATCTCATCGATATCTCCTACCGTTTAGATTTTCACCTGTCAAATGGGAAATTTCCAAAATGTGAAATTTCAAAATCATTTATTTTCCCTGTCAACTGACGGAATCAACTGGGAATTGCAGATTATAATTCATCATGGAACCCTCTTCGATTATACCAATTTTGAAGGAAATCTATTTTTTCAAATTTTCATCGAAATTTTACTAAGGGTCTAGACCCCCCAAAAACGCTATATTTGGCTTATTTTAAAGAATTCAGGGGTACCCGAGCGTAGTTTTTCGATGTGAAGTTCTTGAGCTCGTTAGTGTGAATGATAAGAAGCAATAATAGAATCACCCACTCATCAATTCTTCCTTGTAGAGCCCTTCAAACAAAACTCGGAAACGAAAAACGCGAAAGTTTCAAATTGAAATAGTTTCGAAAATACCAGAGTTACCGGCCAAGTTTGGTATGCAAACATAGGTTTGCGAGGTCGCTGAACATGACTAAGACATTATCTCATCGATATCTCCTACCGTTTAGATTTTCACCTGTCAAATGGGAAATTTCCAAAATGTGAAATTTCAAAATCATTTATTTTCCCTGTCAACTGACGGAATCAACTATGAATTGCAGATTATAATTCATCATCGAACCCTCTTCGATTATACCAATTTTGAAGGAAATCTATTTTTTCAAATTTTCATCGAAATTTTACTAAGGGTCTAGACCCCCCAAAAACGCTATATTTGGCTTATTTTAAAGAATTCAGGGGTACCCGAGCGTAGTTTTTCGATGTGAAGTTCTTGAGCTCGTTAGTGTGAATGATAAGAAGCAATAATAGAATCACCCACTCATCAATTCTTCCTTGTAGAGCCCTTCAAACAAAACTCGGAAACGAAAAACGCGAAAGTTTCAAATTGAAATAGTTTCGAAAATACCAGAGTTACCGGCCAAGTTTGGTATGCAAACATAGGTTTGCGAGGTCTCTGAACATGACTAAGACATTATCTCATCGATATCTCCTACCGTTTAGATTTTCACCTGTCAAATGGGAAATTTCCAAAATGTGAAATTTCAAAATCATTTATTTTCCCTGTCAACTGATGGAATCAACTGGGAATTGCAGATTATAATTCATCATCGAACCCTCTTCGATTATACCAATTTTGAAGGAAATCTATTTTTTCAAATTTTCATCGAAATTTTACTAAGGGTCTAGACCCCCCCAAAAACGCTATATTTGGCTTATTTTAAAGAATTCAGGGGTACCCGAGCGTAGTTTTTCGATGTGAAGTTCTTGAGCTCGTTAGTGTGAATGATAAGAAGCAATAATAGAATCACCCACTCATCAATTCTTCCTTGTAGAGCCCTTCAAACAAAACTCGGAAACGAAAAACGCGAAAGTTTCAAATTGAAATAGTTTCGAAAATACCAGAGTTACCGGCCAAGTTTGGTATGCAAACATAGGTTTGCGAGGTCGCTGAAAATGACTAAGACATTATCTCATCGATATCTCCTACCGTTTAGATTTTCACCTGTC
>CAUEHS010000286.1:0-80696 GCA_958510865.1 Myrrha octodecimguttata | reverse complement strand
TTGACGAAGAACACCCTGTATCTCAGTTGTTTCGAAAGTTAGACTTTTTATTTTTGGAACGTTATTCTGGATTTTGAAGAGGAATGATTGGTGAAAATTTCAGTCGAATCAGAGCATTGGTTCGAAAGATACTATACCTGTCATTTGACGAAGAACACCCTGTATCTCAGTTGTTTCGAAAGTTAGACTTTTTATTTTTGGAACGTTATTCTGGATCTTGAAGAAAAATGATTGCTGAAAATTTCAGTCGAATCAGAGCATTGGTTCGAAAGATACTATACCTGTCATTTGACGAAGAACACCCTGTATCTCAGTTGTTTCAAAAGTTAGACTTTTATTTTTGAATCGTTATTCTGGATTGTGAAGAGGAATGATTGGTGAAAATTTCAGTCGAATCAGAGCATTGGTTCGAAAGATACTATACCTGTCATTTGACGAAGAACACCCTGTATCTCAGTTGTTTCGAAAGTTAGACTTTTTATTTTTGAATCGTTATTCTGGATTGTGAAGAGGAATGATTGGTGAAAATTTCAGTCGAATCAGAGCATTGGTTCGAAAGATACTATACCTGTCATTTGACGAAAAACACCCTGTATCTCAGTTGTTTCGAAAGTTAGACTTTTTATTTTTGGAACGTTATTCTGGATTGTGAAGAGGAATGATTGGTGAAAATTTCAGTCGAATCAGAGCATTGGTTCGAAAGATACTATACTTGTCATTTGACGAAGAACACCCTGTATCTCAGTTGTTTCGAAAGTTAGACTTTTTATTTTTGGAACGTTATTCTGGATTGTGAAGAGGAATGATTGGTGAAAATTTCAGTCGAATCAGAGCATTGGTCGAAAGATACTATACCTGTCATTTGACGAAGAACACCCTGTATCTCAGTTGTTTCGAAAGTTAGACTTTTTATTTTTGAACGTTATTCTGGATTGTGAAGAGGAATGATTGGTGAAAATTTCAGTCGAATCAGAGCATTGGTTCGAAAGATACTATACCTGTCATTTGACGAAGAACACCCTGTATCTCAGTTGTTTCGAAAGTTAGACTTTTTATTTTTGAAACGTTATTCTGGATTGTAAAGAGGAATGATTGGTGAAAATTTCAGTCGAATCAGAGCATTGGTTCGAAAGATACTATACCTGTCATTTGACGAAGAACACCCTGTATCTCAGTTGTTTCGAAAGTTAGACTTTTTATTTTTGAATCGTTATTCTGGATTGTGAAGAGGAATGATTGGTGAAAATTTCAGTCGAATCAGAGCATTGGTTCGAAAGATACTATACTTGTCATTTGACGAAGAACACCCTGTATCTCAGTTGTTTCGAAAGTTAGACTTTTTATTTTTGGAACGTTATTCTGGATTGTGAAGAGAATGATTGGTGAAAATTTCAGTCGAATCAGAGCATTGGTTCGAAAGATACTATACCTGTCATTTGACGAAGAACACCCTGTATCTCAGTTGTTTCGAAAGTTAGACTTTTTATTTTTGAAACGTTATTCTGGATTGTGAAGGGGAATGATTGGTGAAAATTTCAGTCGAATCAGAGCATTGGTTCGAAAGATACTATACCTGTCATTTGACGAAGAACACCCTGTATCTCAGTTGTTTCGGAAGTTAGACTTTTTATTTTTGAAACGTTATTCTGGATTGTGAAGAGGAATGATTGGTGAAAATTTCAGTCGAATCAGAGCATTGGTTCGAAAGATACTACACCTGTCAGTTGACGAAGAACACCCTGTATCTCAGTTGTTTCGAAAGTTAGACTTTTTATTTTTGGAACGTTATTCTGGATTTTGAAGAGGAATGATTGGTGAAAATTTCAGTCGAATCAGAGCATTGGTTCGAAAGATACTATACCTGTCATTTGACGAAGAACACCCTGTATCTCAGTTGTTTCGAAAGTTAGACTTTTTATTTTTGGAACGTTATTCTGGATCTTGAAGAAAAATGATTGCTGAAAATTTCAGTCGAATCAGAGCATTGGTTCGAAAGATACTATACCTGTCATTTGACGAAGAACACCCTGTATCTCAGTTGTTTCAAAAGTTAGACTTCTTATTTTTGAATCGTTATTCTGGATTGTGAAGAGGAATGATTGGTGAAAATTTCAGTCGAATCAGAGCATTGGTTCGAAAGATACTATACCTGTCATTTGACGAAGAACACCCTGTATCTCAGTTGTTTCGAAAGTTAGACTTTTTATTTTTGAATCGTTATTCTGGATTGTGAAGAGGAATGATTGGTGAAAATTTCAGTCGAATCAGAGCATTGGTTCGAAAGATACTATACCTGTCATTTGACGAAAAACACCCTGTATCTCAGTTGTTTCGAAAGTTAGACTTTTTATTTTTGGAACGTTATTCTGGATTGTGAAGAGGAATGATTGGTGAAAATTTCAGTCGAATCAGAGCATTGGTTCGAAAGATACTATACCTGTCATTTGACGAAGAACACCCTGTATCTCAGTTGTTTCGAAAGTTAGACTTTTTATTTTTGAATCGTTATTCTGGATTGTGAAGAGGAATGATTAGTGAAAATTTCAGTCGAATCAGAGCATTGGTTCGAAAGATACTATACTTGTCATTTGACGAAGAACACCCTGTATCTCAGTTGTTTCGAAAGTTAGACTTTTTATTTTTGGAACGTTATTCTGGATTGTGAAGAGGAATGATTGGTGAAAATTTCAGTCGAATCAGAGCATTGGTTCGAAAGATACTATACCTGTCATTTGACGAAGAACACCCTGTATCTCAGTTGTTTCGAAAGTTAGACTTTTTATTTTTGAATCGTTATTCTGGATTGTGAAGAGGAATGATTGGTGAAAATTTCAGTCGAATCAGAGCATTGGTTCGAAAGATACTATACTTGTCATTTGACGAAGAACACCCTGTATCTCAGTTGTTTCGAAAGTTAGACTTTTTATTTTTGAATCGTTATTCTGGATTGTGAAGAGGAATGATTGGTGAAAATTTCAGTCGAATCAGAGCATTGGTTCGAAAGATACTTTACCTGTCATTTGACGAAGAACACCCTGTATCTCAGTTGTTTCGAAGGTTAGACTTTTTATTTTTGAATCGTTATTCTGGATTGTGAAGAGGAATGATTGGTGAAAATTTCAGTCGAATCAGAGCATTGGTTCGAAAGATACTATACTTGTCATTTGACGAAGAACACCCTGTATCTCAGTTGTTTCGAAAGTTGGACTTTTTATTTTTGAATCGTTATTCTGGATTGTGAAGAGGAATGATTGGTGAAAATTTCAGTCGAATCAGAGCATTGGTTCGAAAGATACTATACCTGTCATTTGACGAATAACACCCTGTATCTCAGTTGTTTCGAAGTTAGACTTTTTATTTTTGAATCGTTATTCTGGATTTTGAAGAGGAATGATTGGTGAAAATTTCAGTCGAATCAGAGCATTGGTTCGAAAGATACTATACCTGTCATTTGACGAAGAACACCCTGTATCTCAGTTGTTTCGAAAGTTAAACTTTTTATTTTTGGAACGTTATTCTGGATTGTGAAAAGGAATGATTGGTGAAAATTTCAGTCGAATCAGAGCATTGGTTCGAAAGATACTATACCTGTCATTTGACGAAGAACACCCTGTATCTCAGTTGTTTCGAAAGTTAGACTTTTTATTTTTGAATCGTTATTCTGGATTGTGAAGAGGAATGATTGGTGAAAATTTCAGTCGAATCAGAGCATTGGTTCGAAAGATACTATACCTGTCATTTGACGAAGAACACCCTGTATCTCAGTTGTTTCGAAAGTTAGACATTTTATTTTTGGAACGTTATTCTGGATTGTGAAGAGGAATGATTGGTGAAAATTTCAGTCGAATCAGAGCATTGGTTCGAAAGATACTATACCTGCCATTTGACGAAGAACACCCTGTATCTCAGTTGTTTCGAAAGTTAGACTTTTTATTTTTGAATCGTTATTCTGGATTGTGAAGAGGAATGATTGGTGAAAATTTCAGTCGAATCAGAGCATTGGTTCGAAAGATACTATACTTGTCATTTGACGAAGAACACCCTGTATCTCAGTTGTTTCGAAAGTAAGACTTTTTATTTTTGGAACGTTATTCTGGATTGTGAAGAGGAATGATTGGTGAAAATTTCAGTCGAATCAGAGCATTGGTTCGAAAGATACTATACCTGTCATTTGACGAAGAACACCCTGTATCTCAGTTGTTTCGAAAGTTAGACTTTTTATTTTTGAATCGTTATTCTGGATTGTGAAGAGGAATGATTGGTGAAAATTTCAGTCGAATCAGAGCATTGGTTCGAAAGATACTATACCTGTCATTTGACGAAGAACACCCTGTATCTCAGTTGTTTCGAAAGTTAGACTCTTTATTTTTGAATCGTTATTCTGGATTGTGAAGAGGAATGATTGGTGAAAATTTCAGTCGAATCAGAGCATTGGTTCGAAAGATACTATACTTGTCATTTGACGAAGAACACCCTGTATCTCAGTTGTTTCGAAAGTTAGACTTTTTATTTTTGAATCGTTATTCTGGATTGTGAAGAGGAATGATTGGTGAAAATTTCAGTCGAATCAGAGCATTGGTTCGAAAGATACTTTACCTGTCATTTGACGAAGAACACCCTGTATCTCAGTTGTTTCGAAAGTTAGACTTTTTATTTTTGAATCGTTATTCTGGATTGTGAAGAGGAATGATTGGTGAAAATTTCAGTCGAATCAGAGCATTGGTTCGAAAGATACTATACTTGTCATTTGACGAAGAACACCCTGTATCTCAGTTGTTTCGAAAGTTAGACTTTTTATTTTTGGAACGTTATTCTGGATTGTGAAGAGGAATGATTGGTGAAAATTTCAGTCGAATCAGAGCATTGGTTCGAAAGATACTATACCTGTCATTTGACGAATAACACCCTGTATCTCAGTTGTTTCGAAAGTTAGACTTTTTATTTTTGAATCGTTATTCTGGATTGTGAAGAGGAATGATTGGTGAAAATTTCAGTCGAATCAGAGCATTGGTTCGAAAGATACTATACCTGTCATTTGACGAAGAACACCCTGTATCTCAGTTGTTTCGAAAGTTAGACTTTTTTTTTTGAATCGTTATTCTGGATTGTGAAGAGGAATGATTGGTGAAAATTTCATTCGAATCAGAGCATTGGTTCGAAAGATACTATACCTGTCATTTGACGAAGAACACCCTGTATCTCAGTTGTTTCGAAAGTTAGACTTTTTATTTTTTGAAACGTTATTCTGGATTGTGAAGAGGAATGATTGGTGAAAATTTCAGTCGAATCAGAGCATTGGTTCGAAAGATACTATACCTGTCATTTGACGAAGAACACCCTGTATCTCAGTTGTTTCGAAAGTTAGACTTTTTATTTTTGAATCGTTATTCTGGATTGTGAAGAGGAATGATTGGTGAAAATTTCAGTCGAATCAGAGCATTGGTTCGAAAGATACTATACTTGTCATTTGACGAAGAACACCCTGTATCTCAGTTGTTTCGAAAGTTAGACTTTTTATTTTTGGAACGTTATTCTGGATTTTGAAGAGGAATGATTGGTGAAAATTTCAGTTGAATCAGAGCATTGGTTCGAAAGATACTATACCTGTCATTTGACGAAGAACACCCTGTATCTCAGTTGTTTCGAAAGTTAGACTTTTTATTTTTGAATCGTTATTCTGAATTGTGGAGAGGAATGATTGGTGAAAATTTCAGTCGAATCAGAGCATTGGTTCGAAAGATACTATACCTGTCATTTGACGAAGAACACCCTGTATCTCAGTTGTTTCGAAAGTTAGACTTTTTATTTTTGGAACGTTATTCTGGATTGTGAAGAGGAATGATTGGTGAAAATTTCAGTCGAATCAGAGCATTGGTTCGAAAGATACTATACCTGTCATTTGACGAAGAACACCCTGTATCTCAGTTGTTTCGAAAGTTAGACTTTTTATTTTTGAATCGTCTTCTGGATTGTGAAGAGGAATGATTGGTGAAAATTTCAGTCGAATCAGAGCATTGGTTCGAAAGATACTATACTTGTCATTTGACGAAGAACACCCTGTATCTCAGTTGTTTCGAAAGTTAGACTCTTTATTTTTGAATCGTTATTCTGGATTGTGAAGAGGAATGATTGGTGAAAATTTCAGTCGAATCAGAGCATTGGTTCGAAAGATACTATACCTGTCATTTGACGAAGAACACCCTGTATCTCAGTTGTTTCGAAAGTTAGACTTTTTATTTTTGGAACGTTATTCTGGATTGTGAAGAGAAATGATTGGTGAAAATTTCAGTCGAATCAGAGCATTGGTTCGAAAGATACTATACCTGTCATTTGACGAAGAACACCCTGTATCTCAGTTGTTTCGAAAGTTAGACTTTTTATTTTTGGAACGTTATTCTGGATTGTGAATAGGAATGATTGGTGAAAATTTCAGTCGAATCAGAGCATTGGTTCGAAAGATACTATACCTGTCATTTGACGAAGAACACCCTGTATCTCAGTTGTTTCGAAAGTTAGACATTTTATTTTTGAATCGTTATTCTGGATTGTGAAGAGGAATGATTGGTGAAAATTTCAGTCGAATCAGAGCATTGGTTCGAAAGATACTTTACCTGTCATTTGACGAAGAACACCCTGTATCTCAGTTGTTTCGAAAGTTGGACTTTTTATTTTTGAATCGTTATTCTGGATTGTGAAGAGGAATGATTGGTGAAAATTTCAGTCGAATCAGAGCATTGGTTCGAAAGATACTATACTTGTCATTTGACGAAGAACACCCTGTATCTCAGTTGTTTCGAAAGTTAGACTTTTTATTTTTGGAACGTTATTCTGGATTGTGAAGAGGAATGATTGGTGAAAATTTCAGTCGAATCAGAGCATTGGTTCGAAAGATACTATACCTGTCATTTGACGAATAACACCCTGTATCTCAGTGTTTCGAAAGTTAGACTTTTTATTTTTGAATCGTTATTCTGGATGGTGAAGAGGAATGATTGGTGAAAATTTCAGTCGAATCAGAGCATTGGTTCGAAAGATACTATACCTGTCATTTGACGAAGAACACCCTGTATCTCAGTTGTTTCGAAAGTTAGACTTTTTATTTTTGAATCGTTATTCTGGATTGTGAAGAGGAATGATTGGTGAAAATTTCAGTCGAATCAGAGCATTGGTTCGAAAGATACTATACCTGTCATTTGACGAAGAACACCCTGTATCTCAGTTGTTTCGAAAGTTAGACTTTTTATTTTTGAAACGTTATTCTGGATTGTGAAGAGGAATGATTGGTGAAAATTTCAGTCGAATCAGAGCATTGGTTCGAAAGATACTATACCTGTCATTTGACGAAGAACACCCTGTATCTCAGTTGTTTCGAAAGTTAGACTTTTTATTTTTGAATCGTTATTCTGGATTGTGAAGAGGAATGATTGGTGAAAATTTCAGTCGAATCAGAGCATTGGTTCGAAAGATACTATACCTGTCATTTGACGGAGAACACCCTGTATCTCAGTTGTTTCGAAAGTTAGACTTTTTATTTTTGGAACGTTATTCTGGATTTTGAAGAGGAATGATTGGTGAAAATTTCAGTTGAATCAGAGCATTGGTTCGAAAGATACTATACCTGTCATTTGACGAAGAACACCCTGTATCTCAGTTGTTTCGAAAGTTAGACTTTTTATTTTTGAATCGTTATTCTGAATTGTGAAGAGGAATGATTGGTGAAAATTTCAGTCGAATCAGAGCATTGGTTCGAAAGATACTATACCTGTCATTTGACGAAGAACACCCTGTATCTCAGTTGTTTCGAAAGTTAGACTTTTTATTTTTGAATCGTTATTCTGGATTGTGAAGAGGAATGATTGGTGAAAATTTCAGTCGAATCAGAGCATTGGTTCGAAAGATACTATACCTGTCATTTGACGAAGAACACCCTGTATCTCAGTTGTTTCGAAAGTTAGACTCTTTATTTTTGAATCGTTATTCTGGATTGTGAAGAGGAATGATTGGTGAAAATTTCAGTCGAATCAGAGCATTGGTTCGAAAGATACTATACTTGTCATTTGACGAAGAACACCCTGTATCTCAGTTGTTTCGAAAGTTAGACTTTTTATTTTTGAATCGTTATTCTGGATTGTGAAGAGGAATGATTGGTGAAAATTTCAGTCGAATCAGAGCATTGGTTCGAAAGATACTTTACCTGTCATTTGACGAAGAACACCCTGTATCTCAGTTGTTTCGAAAGTTAGACTTTTTATTTTTGAATCGTTATTCTGGATTGTGAAGAGGAATGATTGGTGAAAATTTCAGTCGAATCAGAGCATTGGTTCGAAAGATACTATACTTGTCATTTGACGAAGAACACCCTGTATCCCAGTTGTTTCGAAAGTTAGACTTTTTATTTTTGGAACGTTATTCTGGATTGTGAAGAGGAATGATTGGTGAAAATTTCAGTCGAATCAGAGCATTGGTTCGAAAGATACTATACCTGTCATTTGACGAATAACACCCTGTATCTCAGTTGTTTCGAAAGTTAGACTTTTTATTTTTGAATCGTTATTCTGGATTGTGAAGAGGAATGATTGTTGAAAATTTCAGTCGAATCAGAGCATTGGTTCGAAAGATACTATACCTGTCATTTGACGAAGAACGCCCTGTATCTCAGTTGTTTCGAAAGTTAGACTTTTTATTTTTGAATCGTTATTCTGGATTGTGAAGAGGAATGATTGGTGAAAATTTCAGTCGAATCAGAGCATTGGTTCGAAAGATACTATACCTGTCATTTGACGAAGAACACCCTGTATCTCAGTTGTTTCGAAAGTTAGACTTTTTATTTTTGAAACGTTATTCTGGATTGTGAAGAGGAATGATTGGTGAAAATTTCAGTCGAATCAGAGCATTGGTTCGAAAGATACTATACCTGTCATTTGACGAAGAACACCCTGTATCTCAGTTGTTTCGAAAGTTAGACTTTTTATTTTTGAATCGTTATTCTGGATTGTGAAGAGGAATGATTGGTGAAAATTTCAGTCGAATCAGAGCATTGGTTCGAAAGATACTATACTTGTCATTTGACGAAGAACACCCTGTATCTCAGTTGTTTCGAAAGTTAGACTTTTTATTTTTGGAACCTTATTCTGGATTTTGAAGAGGAATGATTGGTGAAAATTTCAGTTGAATCAGAGCATTGGTTCGAAAGATACTATACCTGTCATTTGACGAAGAACACCCTGTATCTCAGTTGTTTCGAAAGTTAGACTTTTTATTTTTGAATCGTTATTCTGAATTGTGAAGAGGAATGATTGGTGAAAATTTCAGTCGAATCAGAGCATTGGTTCGAAAGATACTATACCTGTCATTTGACGAAGAACACCCTGTATCTCAGTTGTTTCGAAAGTTAGACTCTTTATTTTTGAATCGTTATTCTGGATTGTGAAGAGGAATGATTGGTGAAAATTTCAGTCGAATCAGAGCATTGGTTCGAAAGATACTATACCTGTCATTTGACGAAGAACACCCTGTATCTCAGTTGTTTCGAAAGTTAGACTTTTTATTATTGGAACGTTATTCTGGATTGTGAAGAGGAATGATTGGTGAAAATTTCAGTCGAATCAGAGCATTGGTTCGAAAGATACTATACCTGTCATTTGACGAAGAACACCCTGTATCTCAGTTGTTTCGAAAGTTAGACTTTTTATTTTTGGAACGTTATTCTGGATTGTGAATAGGAATGATTGGTGAAAATTTCAGTCGAATCAGAGCATTGGTTCGAAAGATACTATACCTGTCATTTGACGAAGAACACCCTGTATCTCAGTTGTTTCGAAAGTTAGACTTTTTATTTTTGAATCGTTATTCTGGATTGTGAAGAGGAATGATTGGTGAAAATTTCAGTCGAATCAGAGCATTGGTTCGAAAGATACTTTACCTGTCATTTGACGAAGAACACCCTGTATCTCAGTTGTTTCGAAAGTTGGACTTTTTATTTTTGAATCGTTATTCTGGATTGTGAAGAGGAATGATTGGTGAAAATTTCAGTCGAATCAGAGCATTGGTTCGAAAGATACTATACTTGTCATTTGACGAAGAACACCCTGTATCTCAGTTGTTTCGAAAGTTAGACTTTTTATTTTTGGAACGTTATTCTGGATTGTGAAGAGGAATGATTGGTGAAAATTTCAGTCGAATCAGAGCATTGGTTCGAAAGATACTATACCTGTCATTTGACGAATAACACCCTGTATCTCAGTTGTTTCGAAAGTTAGACTTTTTATTTTTGAATCGTTATTCTGGATGGTGAAGAGGAATGAATGGTGAAAATTTCAGTCGAATCAGAGCATTGGTTCGAAAGATACTATACCTGTCATTTGACGAAGAACACCCTGTATCTCAGTTGTTTCGAAAGTTAGACTTTTTATTTTTGAATCGTTATTCTGGATTGTGAAGAGGAATGATTGGTGAAAATTTCAGTCGAATCAGAGCATTGGTTCGAAAGATACTATACCTGTCATTTGACGAAGAACACCCTGTATCTCAGTTGTTTCGAAAGTTAGACTTTTTATTTTTGGAACGTTATTCTGGATTGTGAAGAGGAATGATTGGTGAAAATTTCAGTCGAATCAGAGCATTGGTTCGAAAGATACTATACCTGTCATTTGACGAAGAACACCCTGTATCTCAGTTGTTTCGAAAGTTAGACTTTTTATTTTTGAATCGTTATTCTGGATTGTGAAGAGGAATGATTGGTGAAAATTTCAGTCGAATCAGAGCATTGGTTCGAAAGATACTATACCTGTCATTTGACGAAGAACACCCTGTATCTCAGTTGTTTCGAAAGTTAGACTTTTTATTTTTGGAACGTTATTCTGGATTTTGAAGAGGAATGATTGGTGAAAATTTCAGTTGAATCAGAGCATTGGTTCGAAAGATACCATACCTGTCATTTGACGAAGAACACCCTGTATCTCAGTTGTTTCGAAAGTTAGACTTTTTATTTTTGAATCGTTATTCTGAATTGTGAAGAGGAATGATTGGTGAAAATTTCAGTCGAATCAGAGCATTGGTTCGAAAGATACTATACCTGTCATTTGACGAAGAACACCCTGTATCTCAGTTGTTTCGAAAGTTAGACTTTTTATTTTGGAACGTTATTCTGGATTGTGAAGAGGAATGATTGGTGAAAATTTCAGTCGAATCAGAGCATTGGTTCGAAAGATACTATACCTGTCATTTGACGAAGAACACCCTGTATCTCAGTTGTTTCGCAAGTTAGACTTTTTATTTTTGAATCGTTTTTCTGGATTGTGAAGAGGAATGATTGGTGAAAATTTCAGTCGAATCAGAGCATTGGTTCGAAAGATACTATACTTGTCATTTGACGAAGAACACCCTGTATCTCAGTTGTTTCGAAAGTTAGACTTTTTATTTTTGAATCGTTATTCTGGATTGTGAAGAGGAATGATTGGTGAAAATTTCAGTCGAATCAGAGCATTGGTTCGAAAGATACTATACCTGTCATTTGACGAAGAACACCCTGTATCTCAGTTGTTTCGAAAGTTAGACTTTTTATTTTTGAATCGTTATTCTGGATTGTGAAGAGGAATGATTGGTGAAAATTTCAGTCGAATCAGAGCATTGGTTCGAAAGATACTATACTTGTCATTTGACGAAGAACACCCTGGTTCTCAGTTGTTTCGAAAGTTAGACTTTTTATTTTTGGAACGTTATTCTGGATTGTGAAGAGGAATGATTGGTGAAAATTTCAGTCGAATCAGAGCATTGGTTCGAAAGATACTATACCTGTCATTTGACGAAGAACACCCTGTATCTCAGTTGTTTCGAAAGTTAGACTTTTTATTTTTGAATCGTTATTCTGGATTGTGAAGAGGAATGATTGGTGAAAATTTCAGTCGAATCAGAGCATTGGTTCGAAAGATACTATACTTGTCATTTGACGAAGAACACCCTGTATCTCAGTTGTTTCGAAAGTTAGACTTTTTATTTTTGAATCGATATTCTGGATTGTGAAGAGGAATGATTGGTGAAAATTTCAGTCGAATCAGAGCATTGGTTCGAAAGATACTATACCTGTCATTTGACGAAGAACACCCTGTATCTCAGTTGTTTCGAAAGTTAGACTTTTTATTTTTGGAACGTTATTCTGGATTGTGAAGAGGAATGATTGGTGAAAATTTCAGTCGAATCAGAGCATTGGTTCGAAAGATACTATACCTGTCATTTGACGAAGAACACCCTGTATCTCAGTTGTTTCGAAAGTTAGACATTTTATTTTTGGAACGTTATTCTGGATTGTGAAGAGGAATGATTGGTGAAAATTTCAGTCGAATCAGAGCATTGGTTCGAAAGATACTATACCTGCCATTTGACGAAGAACACCCTGTATCTCAGTTGTTTCGAAAGTTAGACTTTTTATTTTTGAATCGTTATTCTGGATTGCGAAGAGGAATGATTGGTGAAAATTTCAGTCGAATCAGAGCATTGGTTCGAAAGATACTATACTTGTCATTTGACGAAGAACACCCTGTATCTCAGTTGTTTCGAAAGTTCGACTTTTTATTTTTGAAACGTTATTCTGGATTGTGAGGAAGAATGATTGGTGAAAATTTCAGTCGAATCAGAGCATTGGTTCGAAAGATACTATACCTGTCATTTGACGAAGAACACCCTGTATCTCAGTTGTTTCGAAAGTAAGACTTTTTATTTTTGAATCATTATTCTGGATTGTGAAGAGGAATGATTGGTGAAAATTTCAGTCGAATCAGAGCATTGGTTCGAAAGATACTATACCTGTCATTTGACGAAGAACACCCTGTATCTCAGTTGTTTCGAAAGTTAGACTCTTTATTTTTGAATCGTTATTCTGGATTGTGAAGAGGAATGATTGGTGAAAATTTCAGTCGAATCAGAGCATTGGTTCGAAAGATACTATACTTGTCATTTGACGAAGAACACCCTGTATCTCAGTTGTTTCGAAAGTTAGACTTTTTATTTTTGAATCGTTGTTCTGGATTGTGAAGAGGAATGATTGGTGAAAATTTCAGTCGAATCAGAGCATTGGTTCGAAAGATACTTTACCTGTCATTTGACGAAGAACACCCTGTATCTCAGTTGTTTCGAAAGTTAGACTTTTTATTTTTGAATCGTTATTCTGGATTGTGAAGAGGAATGATTGGTGAAAATTTCAGTCGAATCAGAGCATTGGTTCGAAATAAAATGGTTGATTATCGGCTCTAGGACTAGGGCGAATTAAAATCCTTCTTAAATTGTCGACGTTTCGATCCGTCTTTGGATCTTTATCAAGACTGAAACAATATATTTTATCAAAATCTACAATTTCTGAACCATGTTTTACATGTCAGTGGTAACCAATTAAAAACATTAATCCACACAAACACTCTCAAACCAACACAAATCAAACAGTAAAACGAGGAATGCAACCCTACCTTTTTAAATGGATTTACAAAGGAGATCACAGCTTTTGAATGGGTGCATAGATGAACAACTCAGGCACAATCAAAACAATTACAATCCAACACACAGCAGTCAATGAGTCATCCCGTACAATATCATGCGAACAATAAAGAAACGGAACATGTTATTATATTCGTGCAATACGCATCTCCGTCCTCAACGCGAATGTGTGACAGTCTTCCCGATATGTATTTGAATTCCACTATTTAGGATTAATTTTGGTCAGAAGATTACTGTATACTACACTCAACGATTGTATATCAGTCCTCAAATTCACTGTATCCCGAATTGATATCTGAATCATCTCACTAATGCATCTCTTAGAAAAGTTTTGTTCTTTATCTAGAATTCTAACATTCTCGAAGTCGAAATTATGATTCCTATTGAAATGGTGGAGTGCCAGCGCTGTTTTCTCATTTTTATTTCTATTTTCTTCCTTACAATCATAAGAATGTTGGTATATTCTATTTTTTAAATATTGTTTTGTCATGCCGACATATGATTGGCTGCAATCTATACATTGTATGGAATATATCACGTTAGAATTGAGCATTCTGGGAACTGGATCTTTCAGTTTACTAAAGAGAGCATTGACTGTTTTAAGAGGGTAAAATGCTAGTTTACAACCGGGAATTCTGGTTTTTATAACTGCATTTAATTTCATCGACAGTCCTTGAATGAAAGGAAATTTGTAATAATATACACCACTATTGTTGTCTTGTCTGATGACTGGTCCATGTTCATTTAATGTATGTTTATAGTTTGTTATCGTTCTATTAATTAAACTTATTGGATAGTTGTTCTTTTTCAGCATGTCTTTAATTTTATTTTCATTATATTTTTGATATATGGGGTCACTTAACTTGACATTCCGATATAAAAGGTTTTTGATGGTGGATATCTTCTGGGATAGCGGGTGGTTGGAATGATAGTTTAATAATCTACCCGATGATGCATCTTTTGAGTTTCAACTTGTCGAGATGAAACCATCATCCCCTCTTTTCAGAGTGACGTCTAAAAAACAAAGTTTTTTGTCCACTTCATTCTCAACTGTAAACTGAATTCTCTGATGGAAACTATTGAACACTTGCAATACTTCGTTGGTTCTCCCTTTTGGTATTGCCAGAATGGTGTCATCGACGTAAAGCTTCAAGAAAGGTATTGTAAATACCAACCTCTTTATACAGATTGATATGGCTTTATTCATCACAATGTTAGCTAACGTCGGACTGGCAGGATTGCCCATCGCAGTTCCCTCTATTTGTTGGTATACAATTCCATCAAACGTGAAATAGCTGGATTCGAAGATAAACTCGATGATTCGGCGAAATAATGTTTTTTCAATATCGGTGTATGATGATATGAAATTCCAATTAGATTTGATTATGTCAAGCACTAGCTGTTTCGGGATGTTGGTGAACAAAGATGTGACGTCCAATGATATCAACTCGTAATCTTTGGGTAATTGAACCGACCGAATGAACTCCACAAATTGAAATGAATTATTGATGTTAAATTCAAAGGTAGTTATCCATGGTGACAGCATTTCGTGGATCAGAACTGATAGATTGTACACTGGTGAATTTATGCAGCTGACCATCGGTCTCAGACTAATATTAACTTTGTGTGTTTTCCTTAGACCATACATTTTAGGAGATACCCCATTTGATTTTTTTAATTTTTTGGACTCAAATAAGTCTACCACTCCAGCCCTCGTAAGTTCACTTACAAGTTCATTATTTTTAAGTTGGAATCTCGAAGTAGGGTCAGTTTTTAATTCTTTGTAAGTTGTTCTATCATCCAGCATCCTTTTCATTTCTGAAATATACTGATCCCGATACATTAATACTGTGTTATTGCCTTTATCTGATTTCATTACTAAACATTCTGGGTGTTGTTTCAAGAATAGTCTAGTTTTTCTAAACCTTCTCTCAAGGTTTGTGACTTTGTTGGATCGTATTGCCGCGAGGTGATAGTTTGTCGTGACATTGGTGAATATTGCTCTCAAACGATTTTTTTCTTGTACAGATAAATCTTTTTGACAACTGATGATATATTCAAAATCTTTGATTATGGATGGGTCAAGATTCTTATTATTCAAGGTGGTGGGAAGACTAAACTTGGGTCCGCAACATAAGATCTCACGCGCATAATCAGGCAACAGTATATTTGTGTAATTACATATGAAATTTTCATGTGTCTGAAGCCTGAAACTAGACATTTCCGTGCACAATTCTTGTAATTTTCTTATATTCTTATTCTTTATTTGAACAAAAATTCTATTAGAGCTGGACCTGCACCTATTGACGAAGTTATTTAACACTGACTCCGGTATTGAACTGCTCAATTCTCTCTCAATTAATTTCTGCTTTTTGGTATAATTATTAAGTTTCCAAACAGTGATCTTTATTTCTAAGTTTAGAATGGAATTCTTGAATCTATTGCTCAATCTATCTACTTCTGCATAATATGGATGTTCCTCTGCTCTGAGAGCATCTGTACACTTCATGTTGTACGATATGTGCCTAGGTATCACGCCGTTTGTTCTGCATCGAAGCAAAAATACTCGCCTGTTCTTGATGGCTGCTAATTTTCTGTCATAGTTCATCCACGACTTCAACAAATACAATGTCTCTGGCCCATGTGTAGATCTGATCTGGTGAAAAAAGCCATGGAAATTGGATGCCATAATTTAACTTCGTGTCCTTATGTTCTAATAAAATGGTTGATTATCGGCTCTAGGACTAGGGCGAATTAAAATCCTTCTTAAATTGTCGACGTTTCGATCCGTCTTTGGATCTTTATCAAGACTGAAACAATATATTTTATCAAAATCTACAATTTCTGAACCATGTTTTACATGTCAGTGGTAACCAATTAAAAACATTAATCCACACAAACACCCTCAAACCAACACAAATCAAACAGTAAAACGAGGAATGCAACCCTACCTTTTTAAATGGATTTACAAAGGAGATCACAGCTTTTGAATGGGTGCATAGATGAACAACTCAGGCACAATCAAAACAATTACAATCCAACACACAGCAGTCAATGAGTCATCCCGTACAATATCATGCGAACAATAAAGAAACGGAACATGTTATTATATTCGTGCAATACGCATCTCCGTCCTCAACGCGAATGTGTGACAGTCTTCCCGATATGTATTTGAATTCCACTATTTAGGATTAATTTTGGTCAGAAGATTACTGTATACTACACTCAACGATTGTATATCAGTCCTCAAATTCACTGTATCCCGAATTGATATCTGAATCATCTCACTAATGCATCTCTTAGAAAAGTTTTGTTCTTTATCTAGAATTCTAACATTCTCGAAGTCGAAATTATGATTCCTATTGAAATGGTGGAGTGCCAGCGCTGTTTTCTCATTTTTATTTCTATTTTCTTCCTTACAATCATAAGAATGTTGGTATATTCTATTTTTTAAATATTGTTTTGTCATGCCGACATATGATTGGCTGCAATCTATACATTGTATGGAATATATCACGTTAGAATTGAGCATTCTGGGAACTGGATCTTTCAGTTTACTAAAGAGAGCATTGACTGTTTTAAGAGGGTAAAATGCTAGTTTACAACCGGGAATTCTGGTTTTTATAACTGCATTTAATTTCATCGACAGTCCTTGAATGAAAGGAAATTTGTAATAATATACACCACTATTGTTGTCTTGTCTGATGACTGGTCCATGTTCATTTAATGTATGTTTATAGTTTGTTATCGTTCTATTAATTAAACTTATTGGATAGTTGTCCTTTTTCAGCATGTCTTTAATTTTATTTTCATTATATTTTTGATATATGGGGTCACTTAACTTGACATTCCGATATAAAAGGTTTTTGATGGTGGATATCTTCTGGGATAGCAGGTGGTTGAAATGATAGTTTAATAATCTACCCGATGATGTATCTTTTTTTATGATTGTAAAGAAGAAAATAGAAATAAAAATGAGAAAACAGCGCTGGCACTCCACCATTTCAATAGGAATCATAATTTCGACTTCGAGAATGTTAGAATTCTAGATAAAGAACAAAACTTTTCTAAGAGATGCATTAGTGAGATGATTCAGATATCAATTCGGGATACAGTGAATTTGAGGACTGATATACAATCGTTGAGTGTAGTATACAGTAATCTTCTGACAAAAATTAATCCTAAATAGTGGAATTCAAATACATATCGGGAAGACTGTCACACATTCGCGTTGAGGACGGAGATGCGTATTGCACGAATATAATAACATGTTCCGTTTCTTTATTGTTCGCATGATATTGTACGGGATGACTAATTGACTGCTGTGTGTTGGATTGTAATTGTTTTGATTGTGCCTGAGTTGTTCATCTATGCACCCATTCAAAAGCTGTGATCTCCTTTGTAAATCCATTTAAAAAGGTAGGGTTGCATTCCTCGTTTTACTGTTTGATTTGGGTTGGTTTGAGAGTGTTTGTGTGGATTAATGTTTTTAATTGGTTACCACTGACATGTAAAACATGGTTCAGAAATTGTAGATTTTGATAAAATATATTGTTTCAGTCTTGATAAAGATCCAAAGACGGATCGAAACGTCGACAATTTAAGAAGGATTTTAATTCGCCCTAGTCCTAGAGCCGATAATCAACCATTTTATTAGAACATAAGGACACGAAGTTAAATTATGGCATTGGTTCGAAAGATACTATACTTGTCATTTGACGAAGAACACCCTGTATCTCAGTTGTTTCGAAAGTTAGACTTTTTATTTTTGAATCGTTATTCTGGATTGTGAAGAGGAATGATTGGTGAAAATTTCAGTCGAATCAGAGCATTGGTTCGAAAGATACTATACCTGTCATTTGACGAAGAACACCCTGTATCTCAGTTGTTTCAAAAGTTAGACTTTTTATTTTTGAATCGTTATTCTGGATTGTGAAGAGGAATGATTGGTGAAAATTTCAGTCGAATCAGAGCATTGGTTCGAAAGATACTATACCTGTCATTTGACGAAGAACACCCTGTATCTCAGTTGTTTCGAAAGTTAGACTTTTTATTTTTGGAACGTTATTCTGGATTGTGAAGAGGAATGATTGGTGAAAATTTCAGTCGAATCAGAGCATTGGTTCGAAAGATACTATACCTGTCATTTGACGAAGAACACCCTGTATCTCAGTTGTTTCGAAAGTTAGACTTTTTATTTTTGAATCGTTATTCTGGATTGTGAAGAGGAATGATTGGTGAAAATTTCAGTCGAATCAGAGCATTGGTTCGAAAGATACTATACCTGTCATTTGACGAAGAACACCCTGTATCTCAGTTGTTTCGAAAGTTAGACTTTTTATTTTTGAATCGTTATTCTGGATTGTGAAGAGGAATGATTGGTGAAAATTTCAGTCGAATCAGAGCATTGGTTCGAAAGATACTATACCTGTCATTTGACGAAGAACACCCTGTATCTCAGTTGTTTCGAAAGTTAGACTTTTTATTTTTGGAACGTTATTCTGGATTGTGAAGAGGAATGATTGGTGAAAATTTTAGTCGAATCAGAGCATTGGTTCGAAAGATACTATACCTGTCATTTGACGAAGAACACCCTGTATCTCTGTTGTTTCGAAAGTTAGACTTTTTATTTTTGAATGGTTTTTCTGGATTGTGAAGAGGAATGATTGGTGAAAATTTCAGTCGAATCAGAGCATTGGTTCGAAAGATACTATACCTGTCATTTGACGAAGAACACCCTGTATCTCAGTTGTTTCGAAAGTTAGACTTTTTATCTTTGGAAAGTTATTCTGGATTTTGAAGAGGAATGATTGGTGAAAATTTCAGTCGAATCAGAGCATTGGTTCGAAAGATACTATACCTGTCATTTGACGAAGAACACCCTGTATCTCAGTTGTTTCGAAAGTTAGACTTTTTATTTTTGAATCGTTATTCTGGATTGTGAAGAGGAATGATTGGTGAAAATTTCAGTCGAATCAGAGCGTTGGTTCGAAAGATACTATACCTGTCATTTGACGAAGAACACCCTGTATCTCAGTTGTTTCGAAGGTTAGACTTTTTATTTTTGAATCGTTATTCTGGATTGTGAAGAGGAATGATTGGTGAAAATTTCAGTCGAATCAGAGCATTGGTTCGAAAGATACTATACTTGTCATTTGACGAAGAACACCCTGTATCTCAGTTGTTTCGAAAGTTGGACTTTTTATTTTTGAATCGTTATTCTGGATTGTGAAGAGGAATGATTGGTGAAAATTTCAGTCGAATCAGAGCATTGGTTCGAAAGATACTATACCTGTCATTTGACGAATAACACCCTGTATCTCAGTTGTTTCGAAAGTTAGACTTTTTATTTTTGAATCGTTATTCTGGATTTTGAAGAGGAATGATTGGTGAAAATTTCAGTCGAATCAGAGCATTGGTTCGAAAGATACTATACCTGTCATTTGACGAAGAACACCCTGTATCTCAGTTGTTTCGAAAGTTAAACTTTTTATTTTTGGAACGTTATTCTGGATTGTGAAGAGGAATGATTGGTGAAAATTTCAGTCGAATCAGAGCATTGGTTCGAAAGATACTATACCTGTCATTTGACGAAGAACACCCTGTATCTCAGTTGTTTCGAAAGGTAGACTTTTTATTTTTGAATCGTTATTCTGGATTGTGAAGAGGAATGATTGGTGAAAATTTCAGTCGAATAAGAGCATTGGTTCGAAAGATACTATACCTGTCATTTGACGAAGAACACCCTGTATCTCAGTTGTTTCGAAAGTTAGACTTTTTATTTTTGGATCGTTTTTCTGGATTGTGAAGAGGAATGATTGGTGAAAATTTCAGTCGAATCAGAGCATTGGTTCGAAAGATACTATACCTGTCATTTGACGAAGAACACCCTGTATCTCAGTTGTTTCGAAAGTTAGACTCTTTATTTTTGAATCGTTATTCTGGATTGTGAAGAGGAATGATTGGTGAAAATTTCAGTCGAATCAGAGCATTGGTTCGAAAGATATTATACTTGTCATTTGACGAAGAACACCCTGTATCTCAGTTGTTTCGAAAGTTAGACTTTTTATTTTTGAATCGTTATTCTGGATTGTGAAGAGGAATGATTGGTGAAAATTTCAGTCGAATCAGAGCATTGGTTCGAAAGATACTTTACCTGTCATTTGACGAAGAACACCCTGTATCTCAGTTGTTTCGAAAATTAGACTTTTTATTTTTGAATCGTTATTCTGGATTGTGAAGAGGAATGATTGGTGAAAATTTCAGTCGAATCAGAGCATTGGTTCGAAAGATACTATACTTGTCATTTGACGAAGAACACCCTGTATCTCAGTTGTTTCGAAAGTTAGACTTTTTATTTTTTGAACGTTATTCTGGATTGTGAAGAGGTATGATTGGTGAAAATTTCAGTCGAATCAGAGCATTGGTTCGAAAGATACCATACCTGTCATTTGACGAAGAACACCCTGTATCTCAGTTGTTTCGAAAGTTAGACTTTTTATTTTTGAATCGTTATTCTGGATTGTGAAGAGGAATGATTGGTGAAAATTTCAGTCGAATCAGAGCATTGGTTCGAAAGATACTATACCTGTCATTTGACGAAGAACACCCTGTATCTCAGTTGTTTCGAAAGTTAGACTTTTTATTTTTGAATCGTTATTCTGGATTGTGAAGAGGAATGATTGGTGAAAATTTCAGTCGAATCAGAGCATTGGTTCGAAAGATACTATACCTGTCATTTGACGAAGAACACCCTGTATCTCAGTTGTTTCGAAAGTAAGACTTTTTATTTTTGGAACGTTATTCTGGATTGTGAAGAGGAATGATTGGTGAAAATTTCAGTCGAATCAGAGCATTGGTTCGAAAGATACTATACCTGTCATTTGACGAAGAACACCCTGTATCTCAGTTGTTTCGAAAGTTAGACTTTTTATTTTTGAATCGTTATTCTGGATTGTGAAGAGGAATGATTGGTGAAAATTTCAGTCGAATCAGAGCATTGGTTCGAAAGATACTATACCTGTCATTTGACGAAGAACACCCTGTATCTCAGTTGTTTTGAAAGTTAGACTTTTTATTTTTGGAACGTTATTCTGGATTTTGAAGAGGAATGATTGGTGAAAATTTCAGTTGAATCAGAGCATTGGTTCGAAAGATACTATACCTGTCATTTGACGAAGAACACCCTGTATCTCAGTTGTTTCGAAAGTTAGACTTTTTATTTTTGAATCGTTATTCTGAATTGTGAAGAGGAATGATTGGTGAAAATTTCAGTCGAATCAGAGCATTGGTTCGAAAGATACTATACCTGTCATTTGACGAAGAACACCCTGTATCTCAGTTGTTTCGAAAGTTAGACTTTTTATTTTTGGAACGTTATTCTGGATTGTGAAGAGGAATGATTGGTGAAAATTTCAGTCGAATCAGAGCATTGGTTCGAAAGATACTATACCTGTCATTTGACGAAGAACACCCTGTATCTCAGTTGTTTCGAAAGTTAGACTTTTTATTTTTGAATCGTTATTCTGGATTGTGAAGAGGAATGATTGGTGAAAATTTCAGTCGAATCAGAGCATTGGTTCGAAAGATACTATACCTGTCATTTGACGAAGAACACCCTGTATCTCAGTTGTTTCGAAAGTTAGACTTTTTATTTTTGGAACGTTATTCTGGATTATGAAGAGGAATGATTGGTGAAAATTTCAGTCGAATCAGAGCATTGGTTCGAAAGATACTATACCTGTCATTTGACGAAGAACACCCTGTATCTCAGTTGTTTCGAAAGTTAGACTTTTTATTTTTGAATCGTTATTCTGGATTGTGAAGAGGAATGATTGGTGAAAATTTCAGTCGAATCAGAGCATTGGTTCGAAAGATACTATACTTGTCATTTGACGAAGAACACCCTGTATCTCAGTTGTTTCGAAAGTTAGACTTTTTATTTTTGGAACGTTATTCTGGATTGTGAAGAGGAATGATTGGTGAAAATTTCAGTCGAATCAGAGCATTGGTTCGAAAGATACTATACCTGTCATTTGACGAAGAACACCCTGTATCTCAGTTGTTTCGAAAGTTAGACTTTTTATTTTTGAATCGTTATTCTGGATTGTGAAGAGGAATGATTGGTGAAAATTTCAGTCGAATCAGAGCATTGGTTCGAAAGATACTATACTTGTCATTTGACGAAGAACACCCTGTATCTCAGTTGTTTCGAAAGTTAGACTTTTTATTTTTGAATCGTTATTCTGGATTGTGAAGAGGAATGATTGGTGAAAATTTCAGTCGAATCAGAGCATTGGTTCGAAAGATATTATACCTGTCATTTGACGAAGAACACCCTGTATCTCAGTTGTTTCGAAAGTTAGACTTTTTATTTTTGGAACGTTATTCTGGATTGTGAAGAGGAATGATTGGTGAAAATTTCAGTCGAATCAGAGCATTGGTTCGAAAGATACTATACCTGTCATTTGACGAAGAACACCCTGTATCTCAGTTGTTTCGAAAGTTAGACTTTTTATTTTTGAATCGTTATTCTGGATTGTGAAGAGGAATGATTGGTGAAAATTTCAGTCGAATCAGAGCATTGGTTCGAAAGATACTATACTTGTCATTTGACGAAGAACACCCTGTAACTCAGTTGTTTCGAAAGTTAGACTTTTTATTTTTGAAACGTTATTCTGGATTGTGAGGAAGAATGATTGGTGAAAATTTCAGTCGAATCAGAGCATTGGTTCGAAAGATACTATACCTGTCATTTGACGAAGAACACCCTGTATCTCAGTTGTTTCGAAAGTTAGACTTTTTATTTTTGAATCGTTATTCTGGATTGTGAAGAGGAATGATTGGTGAAAATTTCAGTCGAATCAGAGCATTGGTTCGAAAGATACTATACCTGTCATTTGACGAAGAACACCCTGTATCTCAGTTGTTTCGAAAGTTAGACTTTTTATTTTTGAATCGTTATTCTGGATTGTGAAGAGGAATGATTGGTGAAAATTTCAGTCGAATCAGAGCATTGGTTCGAAAGATACTATACTTGTCATTTGACGAAGAACACCCTGTATCTCAGTTGTTTCGAAAGTTAGACTTTTTATTTTTGAATCGTTATTCTGGATTGTGAAGAGGAATGATTGGTGAAAATTTCAGTCGAATCAGAGCATTGGTTCGAAAGATACTATACCTGTCATTTGACGAAGAACACCCTGTATCTCAGTTGTTTCGAAAGTTAGACTTTTTATTTTTTAATCGTTATTCTGGATTGTGAAGAGGAATGATTGGTGAAAATTTCAGTCGAATCAGAGCATTGGTTCGAAAGATACTATACTTGTCATTTGACGAAGAACACCCTGTATCTCAGTTGTTTCGAAAGTTAGACTTTTTATTTTTGGAACGTTATTCTGGATTGTGAAGAGGAATGATTGGTGAAAATTTCAGTCGAATCAGAGCATTGGTTCGAAAGATACTATACCTGTCATTTGACGAAGAACACCCTGTATCTCAGTTGTTTCGAAAGTTAGACTTTTTATTTTTGAATCGTTATTCTGGATTGTGAAGAGGAATGATTGGTGAAAATTTCAGTCGAATCAGAGCATTGGTTCGAAAGATACTATACCTGTCATTTGACGAAGAACACCCTGTATCTCAGTTGTTTCGAAAGTTAGACTTTTTATTTTTGAATCGTTATTCTGGATTGTGAAGAGGAATGATTGGTGAAAATTTCAGTCGAATCAGAGCATTGGTTCGAAAGATACTATACCTGTCATTTGACGAAGAACACTCTGTATCTCAGTTGTTTCGAGAGTTAGACTTTTTATTTTTGGAACGTTATTCTGGATTGTGAAGAGGAATGATTGGTAAAAATTTCAATCGAATCAGAGCATTGGTTCGAAAGATACTATACCTGTCATTTGACGAAGAACACCCTGTATCTCAGTTGTTTCGAAAGTTAGACTTTTTATTTTTGAATCGTTATTCTGGATTGTGAAGAGGAATGATTGGTGAAAATTTCAGTCGAATCAGAGCATTGGTTCGAAAGATACTATACCTGTCATTTGACGAAGAACACCCTGTATCTCAGTTGTTTCGAAAGTTAGACTTTTTATTTTTGGAACGTTATTCTGGATTTTGAAGAGGAATGATTGGTGAAAATTTCAGTCGAATCAGAGCATTGGTTCGAAAGATACTATACCTGTCATTTGACGAAGAACACCCTGTATCTCAGTTGTTTCGAAAGTTAGACTTTTTATTTTTGAATCGTTATTCTGGATAGTGAAGAGGAATGATTGGTGAAAATTTAAGTCGAATCAGAGCATTGGTTCGAAAGATACTATACCTGTCATTTGACGAAGAACACCCTGTATCTCAGTTGTTTCGAAAGTTAGACTTTTTATTTTTGAATCGTTATTCTGGATTGTGAAGAGGAATGATTGGTGAAAATTTCAGTCGAATCAGAGCATTGGTTCGAAAGATACTATACTTGTCATTTGACGAAGAACACCCTGTATCTCAGTTGTTTCGAAAGTTAGACTTTTTATTTTTGAATCGTTATTCTGGATTGTGAAGAGGAATGATTGGTGAAAATTTCAGTCGAATCAGAGCATTGGTTCGAAAGATACTATACTTGTCATTTGACGAAGAACACCCTGTATCTCAGTTGTTTCGAAAGTTAGACTTTTTATTTTTGGAACGTTATTCTGGATTGTGAAGAGGAATGATTGGTGAAAATTTCAGTCGAATCAGAGCATTGGTTCGAAAGATACTATACCTGTCATTTGACGAAGAACACCCTGTATCTCAGTTGTTTCGAAAGTTAGACTTTTTATTTTTGAAACGTTATTCTGGATTGTGAAGAGGAATGATTGGTGAAAATTTCAGTCGAATCAGAGCATTGGTTCGAAAGATACTATACCTGTCATTTGACGAAGAACACCCTGTATCTCAGTTGTTTCGGAAGTTAGACTTTTTATTTTTGATTCGTTATTCTGGATTGTGAAGGGGAATGATTGGTGAGAATTTCAGTCGAATCAGAGCATTGGTTCGAAAAATACTATACTTGTCATTTGACGAAGAACACCCTGTATCTCAGTTGTTTCGAAAGTTAGACTTTTTATTTTTGGAACGGTATTCTGGATTTTGAAGAGGAATGATTGGTGAAAATTTCAGTCGAATCAGAGCATTGGTTCGAAAGATACTATACCTGTCATTTGACGAAGAACACCCTGTATCTCAATTGTTTCGAAAGTTAGACTTTTTATTTTTGGAACGTTATTCTGGATTTTGAAGAGGAATGATTGGTGAAAATTTCAGTCGAATCAGAGCATTGGTTCGAAAGATACTATACTTGTCATTTGACGAAGAACACCCTGTATCTCAGTTGTTTCGAAAGTTAGACTTTTTATTTTTGAATCGTTATTCTGGATTGTGAAGAGGAATGATTGGTGAAAATTTCAGTCGAATCAGAGCATTGGTTCGAAAGATACTATACCTGTCATTTGACGAAGAACACCCTGTATCTCAGTTGTTTCGAAAGTTAGACTTTTTATTTTTGGAACGTTATTCTGGATTGTGAAGAGGAATGATTGGTGAAAATTTCAGTCGAATCAGAGCATTGGTTCGAAAGATACTATACCTGTCATTTGACGAAGAACACCCTGTATCTCAGTTGTTTCGAAAGTTAGACTTTTTATTTTTGGAACGTTATTCTGGATTGTGAAGAGGAATGATTGGTGAAAATTTCAGTCGAATCAGAGCATTGGTTCGAAAGATACTATACCTGTCATTTGACGAAGAACACCCTGTATCTCAGTTGTTTCGAAAGTTAGACTTTTTATTTTTGAATCGTTATTCTGGATTGTGAAGAGGAATGATTGGTGAAAATTTCAGTCGAATCAGAGCATTGGTTCGAAAGATACTATACCTGTCATTTGACGAAGAACACACTGTATCTCAGTTGTTTCGAAGTAAGACTTTTTATTTTTGGAACGTTATTCTGGATTGTGAAGAGGAATGATTGGTGAAAATTTCAGTCGAATCAGAGCATTGGTTCGAAAGATACTATACCTGTCATTTAACGAAGAACACCCTGTATCTCAGTTGTTTCGAAAGTTAGACTTTTTATTTTTGGAACGTTATTCTGGATTTTGAAGAGGAATGATTGGTGAAAATTTCAGTCGAATCAGAGCATTGGTTCGAAAGATACTATACCTGTCATTTGACGAAGAACACCCTGTATCTCAGTTGTTTCGAAAGTTAGACTTTTTATTTTTGAATCGTTATTCTGGATTGTGAAGAGGAATGATTGATGAAAATTTCAGTCGAATCAGAGCATTGGTTCGAAAGATACTATACCTGTCATTTGACGAAGAACACCCTGTATCTCAGTTGTTTCGAAAGTTAGACTTTTTATTTTTGAATCGTTATTCTGGATTGTGAAGAGGAATGATTGGTGAAAATTTCAGTCGTATCGGAGCATTGGTTCGAAAGATACTATACTTGTCATTTGACGAAGACCACCCTGTATCTCAGTTGTTTCGAAAGTTAGACTTTTTATTTTTGGAACGTTATTCTGGATTGTGAAGAGGAATGATTGGTGAAAATTTCAGTCGAATCAGAGCATTCGTTCGAAAGATACTATACCTGTCATTTGACGAAGAACACCCTGTATCTCAGTTGTTTCGAAAGTTAGACTTTTTATTTTTGGAACGTTATTCTGGATTGTGAAGAGGAATGATTGGTGAAAATTTCAGTCGAATCAGAGCATTGGTTCGAAAGATACTATACCTGTCATTTGACGAAGAACACCCTGTATCTCAGTTGTTTCGGAAGTTAGACTTTTTATTTTTGAAACGTTATTCTGGATTGTCAAGAGGAATGATTGGTGAAAATTTCAGTCGAATCAGAGCATTGGTTCGAAAGATACTATACCTGTCATTTGACGAAGAACACCCTGTATCTCAGTTGTTTCGAAAGTTAGACTTTTTATTTTTGGAACGTTATTCTGGATTTTGAAGAGGAATGATTGGTGAAAATTTCAGTCGAATCAGAGCATTGGTTCGAAAGATACAATACCTGTCATTTGACGAAGAACACCCTGTATCTCAGTTGTTTCGAAAGTTAGACTTTTTATTTTTGGAACGTTATTCTGGATTTTGAAGAGGAATGATTGGTGAAAATTTCAGTCGAATCAGAGCATTGGTTCGAAAGATACTATACTTGTCATTTGACGAAGAACACCCTGTATCTCAGTTGTTTCGAAAGTTAGACTTTTTATTTTTGAAACGTTATTCTGGATTGTGAAGAGGAATGATTGGTGAAAATTTCAGTCGAATCAGAGCAATGGTTCGAAAGATACTATACCTGTCATTTGACGAAGAACACCCTGTATCTCAGTTGTTTCGAAAGTTAGACTTTTTATTTTTGGAACGTTATTCTGGATTGTGAAGAGGAATGATTGGTGAAAATTTCAGTCGAATCAGAGCATTGGTTCGAAAGATACTATACCTGTCATTTGACGAAGAACACCCTGTATCTCAGTTGTTTCGAGTGTTAGACTTTTTATTTTTGGAACGTTATTCTGGATTGTTAGGAGGAATGATTGGTGAAAATTTCAGTCGAATCAGAGCATTGGTTCGAAAGATACTATACCTGTCATTTGACGAAGAACACCCCGTATCTCAGTTGTTTCGAAAGTTAGACTTTTTATTTTTGGAACGTTATTCTGGATTTTGAAAAGGAATGATTGGTGAAAATTTCAGTCGAATCAGAGCATTGGTTCGAAAGATACTATACCTGTCATTTGACGAAGAACACCCTGTATCTCAGTTGTTTCGAAAGTTAGACTTTTTATTTTTGGAACGTTATTCTGGATTGTGAAGAGGAATGATTGGTGAAAATTTCAGTCGAATCAGAGCATTGGTTCGAAAGATACTATACCTGTCATTTGACGAAGAACACCCTGTATCTCAGTTGTTTCGAAAGTTAGACTTTTTATTTTCGAAACGTTATTCTGGATTGTGAAGAAGAATGATTGGTGAAAATTTCAGTCGAATCAGAGCATTGGTTCGAAAGATACTATACCTGTCATTTGACGAAGAACACCCTGTATCTCAGTTGTTTCGGAAGTAAGACTTTTTATTTTTGAAACGTTATTCTGGATTGTGAAGAGGAATGATTGGTGAAAATTTCAGTCGAATCAGAGCATTGGTTCGAAAGATACTATACCTGTCATTTGACGAAGAACACCCTGTATCTCAGTTGTTTCGAAAGTTAGACTTTTTATTTTTGGAACGTTATTCTGGATTTTGAAGAGGAATGATTGGTGAAAATTTCAGTCGAATCAGAGCATTGGTTCGAAAGATACTATACCTGTCATTTGACGAAGAACACCCTGTATCTCAGTTGTTTCTAAAGTTAGACTTTTTATTTTTGGAACGTTATTCTGGATTTTGAAGAGAAATGATTGGTGAAAATTTCAGTCGAATCAGAGCATTGGTTCGAAAGATACTATACCTGTCATTTGACGAAGAACACCCTGTATCTCAGTTGTTTCGAAAGTTAGACTTTTTATTTTTGGAACGTTATTCTGGATTGTGAAGAGGAATGATTGGTGAAAATTTCAGTCGAATCAGAGCATTGGTTCGAAAGATACTATACCTGTCATTTGACGAAGAACACCCTGTATCTCAGTTGTTTCGAAAGTTAGACTTTTTATTTTTGAAACGTTATTCTGGATTGTGAAGAGGAATGATTGGTGAAAATTTCAGTCGAATCAGAGCATTGGTTCGAAAGATACTATACCTGTCATTTGACGAAGAACACCCTGTATCTCAGTTGTTTCGGAAGTTAGACTTTTTATTTTTGGAACGTTATTCTGGATTGTGAAGAGGAATGATTGGTGAAAATTTCAGTCGAATCAGAGCATTGGTTCGAAAGATACTATACCTGTCATTTGACGAAGAACACCCTGTATCTCAGTTGTTTCGAAAGTTAGACTTTTTATTTTTGGAACGTTATTCTGGATTTTGAAGAGGAATGATTGGTGAAAATTTCAGTCGAATCAGAGCATTGGTTCGAAAGATACTATACCTGTCATTTGACGAAGAACACCCTGTATCTCAGTTGTTTCGAAAGTTAGACTTTTTATTTTTGGAACGTTATTCTGGATTTTGAAGAGGAATGATTGGTGAAAATTTCAGTCGAATCAGAGCATTGGTTCGAAAGATACTATACTTGTCATTTGACGAAGAACACCCTGTATCTCAGTTGTTTCGAAAGTTAGACTTTTTATTTTTGAATCGTTATTCTGGATTGTGAAGAGGAATGATTGGTGAAAATTTCAGTCGAATCAGAGCATTGGTTCGAAAGATACTATACCTGTCATTTGACGAAGAACACCCTGTATCTCAGTTGTTTCGAAAGTTAGACTTTTTATTTTTGAATCGTTATTCTGGATTGTGAAGAGGAATGATTGGTGAAAATTTCAGTCGAATCAGAGCATTGGTTCGAAAGATACTATACCTGTCATTCGACGAAGAACACCCTGTATCTCAGTTGTTTCGGAAGTTAGACTTTTTATTTTTGAAACGTTATTCTGGATTGTGAAGAGGAATGATTGGTGAAAATTTCAGTCGAATCAGAGCATTGGTTCGAAAGATACTATACCTGTCATTTGACGAAGAACATCCTGTATCTCAGTTGTTTCGAAAGTTAGACTTTTTATTTTTGGAACATTATTCTGGATTTTGAAGAGGAATGATTGGTGAAAATTTCAGTCGAATCAGAGCATTGGTTCGAAAGATACTATACCTGTCATTTGACGAAGAACACCCTGTATCTCAGTTGTTTCGGAAGTTAGACTTTTTATTTTTGGAACGTTATTCTGGATTTTGAAGAGGAATGATTGGTGAAAATTTCAGTCGAATCAGAGCATTGGTTCGAAAGATACTATACCTGTCATTTGACGAAGAACACCCTGTATCTCAGTTGTTTCGAAAGTTAGACTTTTTATTTTTGGAACGTTATTCTGGATTGTGAAGAGGAATGATTGGTGAAAATTTCAGTCGAATCAGAGCATTGGTTCGAAAGATACTATACCTGTCATTTGACGAAGAACACCCTGTATCTCAGTTGTTTCGAAAGTTAGACTTTTTATTTTTGAAACGTTATTCTGGATTGTGAAGAGGAATGATTGGTGAAAATTTCAGTCGAATCAGAGCATTGGTTCGAAAGATACTATACCTGTCATTTGACGAAGAACACCCTGAATCTCAGTTGTTTCGAAAGTTAGACTTTTTATTTTTGGAACGTTATTCTGGATTGTGAAGAGGAATGATTGGTGAAAATTTCAGTCGAATCAGAGCATTGGTTCGAAAGATACTATACCTGTCATTTGACGAAGAACACCCTGTATCTCAGTTGTTTCGAAAGTTAGACTTTTTATTTTTGGAACGTTATTCTGGATTTTGAAGAGGAATGATTGGTGAAAATTTCAGTCGAATCAGAGCATTGGTTCGAAAGATACTATACCTGTCATTTGACGAAGAACACCCTGTATCTCAGTTGTTTCGAAAGTTAGACTTTTTATTTTTGGAACGTTATTCTGGATTCTGAAGAGGAATGATTGGTGAAAATTTCAGTCGAATCAGAGCATTGGTTCGAAAGATACTATACCTGTCATTTGACGAAGAACACCCTGTATCTCAGTTGTTTCGAAAGTTAGACTTTTTATTTTTGAATCGTTATTCTGGATTGTGAAGAGGAATGATTGGTGAAAATTTCAGTCGAATCAGAGCATTGGTTCGAAAGATACTATACCTGTCATTTGACGAAGAACACCCTGTATCTCAGTTGTTTCGAAAGTTAGACTTTTTATTTTTGAATCGTTATTCTGGATTGTGAAGAGGAATGATTGGTGAAAATTTCAGTCGAATCAGAGCATTGGTTCGAAAGATACTATACCTGTCATTTGACGAAGAACACCCTGTATCTCAGTTGTTTCGAAAGTTAGACTTCTTATTTTTGAATCGTTATTCTGGATTGTGAAGTGGAATGATTGGTGAAAATTTCAGTCGAATCAGAGCATTGGTTCGAAAGATACTATACCTGTCATTTGACGAAGAACACCCTGTATCTCAGTTGTTTCGAAAGTTAGACTTTTTATTTTTGAATCGTTATTCTGGATTGTGAAGAGGAATGATTGGTGAAAATTTCAGTCGAATCAGAGCATTGGTTCGAAAGATACTATACTTGTCATTTGACGAAGAACACCCTGTATCTCAGTTGTTTCGAAAGTTAGACTTTTTATTTTTGAATCGTTATTCTGGATTGTGAAGAGGAATGATTGGTGAAAATTTCAGTCGAATCAGAGCATTGGTTCGAAAGATACTATACCTGTCATTTGACGAAGAACACCCTGTATCTCAGTTGTTTCGAAAGTTAGACTTCTTATTTTTGGAACGTTATTCTGGATTGTGAAGAGGAATGATTGGTGAAAATTTCAGTCGAATCAGAGCATTGGTTCGAAAGATACTATACCTGTCATTTGACGAAGAACATCCTGTATCTCAGTTGTTTCGAAAGTTAGACTTTTTATTTTTGAATCGTTATTCTGGAATGTGAAGAGGAATGATTGGTGAAAATTTCAGTCGAATCAGAGCATTGGTTCGAAAGATACTATACTTGTCATTTGACGAAGAACACCCTGTATCTCAGTTGTTTCGAAAGTAAGACTTTTTATTTTTGGAACAATATTCTGGATTGTGAAGAGGAATGATTGGTGAAAATTTCAGTCGAATCAGAGCATTGGTTCGAAAGATACTATACCTGTCATTTGACGAAGAACACCCTGTATCTCAGTTGTTTCGAAAATTAGACTTTTTATTTTTGGAACGTTATTCTGGATTGTGAACAGGAATGATTGGTGAAAATTTCAGTCGAATCAGAGCATTGGTTCGAAAGATACTATACCTGTCATTTGACGAAAAACACCCTGTATCTCAGTTGTTTCGAAAGTTGGACTTTTTATTTTTGAATCGTTATTCTGGATTGTGAAGAGGAATGATTGGTGGAAATTTCAGTCGAATCAGAGCATTGGTTCGAAAGATACTATACTTGTCATTTGACGAAGAACACCCTGTATCTCAGTTGTTTCGAAAGTTAGACTTTTTATTATTTTTGAAACGTTATTCTGGATTGTGAAGAGGAATGATTTGTGAAAATTTCAGTCGAATCAGAGCATTGGTTCGAAAGATACTATACCTGTCATTTGACGAAGAACACCCTGTATCTCAGTTGTTTCGGAAGTTAGACTTTTTATTTTTGAAACGTTATTCTGGATTGTGAAGAGGAATGATTGGTGAAAATTTCAGTCGAATCAGAGCATTGGTTCGAAAGATACTATACCTGTAATTTGACGAAGAACACCCTGTATCTCAGTTGTTTCGAAAGTTAGACTTTTTATTTTTGGAACGTTATTCTGGATTTTGAAGAGGAATGATTGGTGAAAATTTCAGTCGAATCAGAGCATTGGTTCGAAAGATACTATACCTGTCATTTGACGAAGAACACCCTGTATCTCAGTTGTTTCGAAAGTTAGACTTTTTATTTTTGGAACGTTATTCTGGATTGTGAAGAGGAATGATTGGTGAAAATTTCAGTCGAATCAGAGCATTGGTTCGAAAGATACTATACCTGTCATTTGATGAAGAACACCCTGTATCTCAGTTGTTTCGAAAGTTAGACTTTTTATTTTTGAATCGTTATTCTGGATTCTGAAGAGGAATGATTGGTGAAAATTTCAGTCGAATCAGAGCATTGGTTCGAAAGATACTATACTTGTCATTTGACGAAGAACACCCTGTATCTCAGTTGTTTCGAGAGTTAGACTTTTTATTTTTCGAACGTTATTCTGGATTGTGAAGAGGAATGATTGGTGAAAATTTCAGTCGAATCAGAGCATTGGTTCGAAAGATACTATACCTGTCATTTGACGAAGAACACCCTGTATCTCAGTTGTTTCGAAAGTTAGACTTTTTATTTTTGAAACGTTATTCTGGATTGTGAAGAGGAATGATTGGTGAAAATTTCAGTCGAATCAGAGCATTGGTTCGAAAGATACTATACCTGTCATTTGACGAAGAACACCCTGTATCTCAGTTGTTTTGAAAGTTAGACTTTTTATTTTTGGAACGTTATTCTGGATTTTGAAGAGGAATGATTGGTGAAAATTTCAGTCGAATCAGAGCATTGGTTCGAAAGATACTATACCTGTCATTTGACGAAGAACACCCTGTATCTCAGTTGTTTCGAAAGTTTGACTTTTTATTTTTGAATCGTTATTCTGGATTGTGAAGAGGAATGATTGGTGAAAATTTCAGTCGAATCAGAGCATTGGTTCGAAAGATACTATACTTGTCATTTGACGAAGAACACCCTGTATCTCAGTTGTTTCGAAAGTTAGACTTTTTATTTTTGGAACGTTATTCTGGATTGTGAAGAGGAATGATTGGTGAAAATTTCAGTCGAATCAGAGCATTGGTTCGAAAGATACTATACCTGTCATTTGACGAAGAACACCCTGTATCTCAGTTGTTTCGAAAGTTAGACTTTTTATTTTTGAATCGTTATTCTGGATTGTGAAGAGGAATGATTGGTGAAAATTTCAGTCGAATCAGAGCATTGGTTCGAAAGATACTATACTTGTCATTTGACGAAGAACACCCTGTATCTCAGTTGTTTCGAAAGTTAGACTTTTTATTTTTGGAACGTTATTCTGGATTGTGAAGAGGAATGATTGGTGAAAATTTCAGTCGAATCAGAGCATTGGTTCGAAAGATACTATACCAGTCATTTGACGAAGAACACCCTGTATCTCAGTTGTTTCGAAAGTTAGACTTTTTATTTTTGAAACGTTATTCTGGATTGTGAAGAGGAATGATTGGTGAAAATTTCAGTCGAATCAGAGCATTGGTTCGAAAGATACTATACCTGTCATTTGACGAAGAACACCCTGTATCTCAGTTGTTTCGGAAGTTAGACTTTTTATTTTTGAAACATTATTCTGGATTGTGAAGGGGAATGATTGGAGAAAATTTCAGTCGAATCAAAGCATTGGTTCGAAAGATACTATACCTGTCATTTGACGAAGAACACCCTGTATTTCAGTTGTTTCGAATGTAAGACTTTTTATTTTTGGAACGTTATTCTGGATTTTGAAGAGGAATGATTGGTGAAAATTTCAGTCGAATCAGAGCATTGGTTCGAAAGATACTATACCTGTCATTTGACGAAGAACACCCTGTATCTCAGTTGTTTCGAAAGTTAGACTTTTTATTTTTGAATCGTTATTCTGGATTGTGAAGAGGAATGATTGGTGAACATTTCAGTCGAATCAGAGCATTGGTTCGAAAGATACTATACTTGTCATTTGACGAAGAACACCCTGTATCTCAGTTGTTTCGAAAGTTAGACTTTTTATTTTTGGAACGTTATTCTGCATTGTGAAGAGGAATGATTGGTGAAAATTTCAGTCGAATCAGAGCATTGGTTCGAAAGATACTATACCTGTCATTTGACGAAGAACACCCTGTATCTCAGTTGTTTCGAAAGTTAGACTTTTTATTTTTGAATCGTTATTCTGGATTGTGAAGAGGAATGATTGGTGAAAATTTCAGTCGAATCAGAGCATTGGTTCGAAAGATACTATCCTTGTCATTTGACGAAGAACACCCTGTATCTCAGTTGTTTCGAAAGTTAGACATTTTATTTTTGGAACGTTATTCTGGATTGTGAAGAGGAATGATTGGTGAAAATTTCAGTCGAATCAGAGCATTGGTTCGAAAGATACTATACCTGTCATTTGACGAAGAACACCCTGTATCTCAGTTGTTTCGAAAGTTAGACTTTTTATTTTTCAATCGTTATTCTGGATTGTGAAGAGGAATGATTGGTGAAAATTTCAGTCGAATCAGAGCATTGGTTCGAAAGATACTATACCTGTCATTTGACGAAGAACACCCTGTATCTCAGTTGTTTCGAAAGTTAGACTTTTTATTTTTGGAACGTTATTCTGGATTGTGAAGAGGAATGATTGGTGAAAATTTCAGTCGAATCAGAGCATTGGTTCGGAAGATACTATACCTGTCATTTGACGAAGAACACCCTGTATCTCAGTTGTTTCGAAAGTTAGACTTTTTATTTTTGGAACGTTATTCTGGATTGTGAAGAGGAATGATTGGTGAAAATTTCAAACGAATCAGAGCATTGGTTCGAAAGATTCTATACCTGTCATTTGACGAAGAACACCCTGTATCTCAGTTGTTTCGAAAGTTAGACTTTTTATTTTTGAAACGTTATTCTGGATTGTGAAGAGGAATGATTGGTGAAAATTTCAGTCGAATCAGAGCATTGGTTCGAAAGATACTATACCTGTCATTTGACGAAGAACATCCTGTATCTCAGTTGTTCCGAAAGTTAGACTTTTTATTTTTGAATCGTTATTCTGGATTGTGAAGAGGAATGATTGGTGAAAATTTCAGTCGAATCAGAGCATTGGTTCGAAAGATACTATACCTGTCATTTGACGAAGAACACCCTGTATCTCAGTTGTTTCGAAAGTTAGACTTTTTATTTTTGGAACGTTATTCTGGATTGTGAAGAGGAATGATTGTTGAAAATTTCAGTCGAATCAGAGCATTGGTTCGAAAGATACTATACTTGTCATTTGACGAAGAACACCCTGTATCTCAGTTGTTTCAAAAGTTAGATTCTTTATTTTTGAAACGTTATTCTGGATTGTGAAGAGGAATGATTGGTGAAAATTTCAGTCGAATCAGAGCATTGGTTCGAAAGATACTATACTTGTCATTTGACGAAGAACACCCTGTATCTCAGTTGTTTCGAAAGTTAGAATTTTTATTTTTGGAACGTTATTCTGGATTGTGAAGAGGAATGATTGGTGAAAATTTCAGTCGAATCAGAGCATTGGTTCGAAAAATACTATACCTGTCATTTGACGAAGAACACCCTGTATCTCAGTTGTTTCGAAAGTTAGACTTTTTATTTTTGGAGCGTTATTCTGGATTGTGAAGAGGAATGATTGGTGAAAATTTCAGTCGAATCAGAGCATTGGTTCGAAAGATACTATACCTGTCATTTGACGAAGAACACCCTGTATCTCAGTTGTTTCGAAAGTTAGACTTTTTATTTTTGAATCGTTATTCTGGATTGTGAAGAGGAATGATTGGTGAAAATTTCAGTCGAATCAGAGCATTGGTTCGAAAGATACTATACTTGTCATTTGACGAAGAACACCCTGTATCTCAGTTGTTTCGAAAGTTAGACTTTTTATTTTTGGAACGTTATTCTGGATTGTGAAGAGGAATGATTGGTGAAAATTTCAGTCGAATCAGAGCATTGGTTCGAAAGATACTATACCTGTCATTTGACGAAGAACACCCTGTATCTCAGTTGTTTCGAAAGTTAGACTTTTTATTTTTGAAACGTTATTCTGGATTGTGAAGAGGAATGATTGGTGAAAATTTCAGTCGAATCAGAGCATTGGTTCGAAAGATACTGTACCTGTCATTTGACGAAGAACACCCTGTATCTCAGTTGTTTCGGAAGTTAGACTTTTTATTTTTGAGACATTATTCTGGATTGTGAAGAGGAATGATTGGAGAAAATTTCAGTCGAATCAGAGCATTGTTTCGAAAGATACTATACCTGTCATTTGACGAAGAACACCCTGTATCTCAGTTGTTTCGAATGTTAGACTTTTTATTTTTGGAACGTTATTCTGGATTTTGAAGAGTAATGATTGGTGAAAATTTCAGTCGAATCAGAGCATTGGTTCGAAAGATACTATACCTGTCATTTGACGAAGAACACCCTGTATCTCAGTTGTTTCGAAAGTTAGACTTTTTATTTTTGAATCGTTATTCTGGATTGTGAAGAGGAATGATTGGTGAAAATTTCAGTCGAATCAGAGCATTGGTTCGAAAGATACTATACTTGTCATTTGACGAAGAACACCCTGTATCTCAGTTGTTTCGAAAGTTAGACTTTTCATTTTTAAAACGTTATTCTGGATTGTGAAGAGGAATGATTGGTGAAAATTTCAGTCGAATCAGAGCATTGGTTCGAAAGACACTATACCTGTCATTTGACGAAGAACACCCTGTATCTCAGTTGTTTCGAAAGTTAGACTTTTTATTTTTGGAACGTTATTCTGGATTGTGAAGAGGAATGATTGGTGAAAATTTCAGTCGAATCAGAGCATTGGTTCGAAAGATACTATACCTGTCATTTGACGAAGAACACCCTGTATCTCAGTTGTTTCGAAAGTTAGACTTTTTATTTTTGAATCGTTATTCTGGATTGTGAAGAGGAATGATTGGTGAAAATTTCAGTCGAATCAGAGCATTGGTTCGAAAGATACTATCCTTGTCATTTGACGAAGAACACCCTGTATCTCAGTTGTTTCGAAAGTTAGACTTTTTATTTTTGGAACGTTATTCTGGATTGTGAAGAGGAATGATTGGTGAAAATTTCAGTCGAATCAGAGCATTGGTTCGAAAGATACTATACCTGTCATTTGACGAAGAACACCCTGTATCTCAGTTGTTTCGAAAGTTAGACTTTTTATTTTTCAATCGTTATTCTGGATTGTGAAGAGGAATGATTGGTGAAAATTTCAGTCGAATCAGAGCATTGGTTCGAAAGATACTATACCTGTCATTTGACGAAGAACACCCTGTATCTCAGTTGTTTCGAAAGTTAGACTTTTTATTTTAGGAACGTTATTCTGGATTGTGAAGAGGAATGATTGGTGAAAATTCCAGTCGAATCAGAGCATTGGTTCGGAAGATACTATACCTGTCAATTGACGAAGAACACCCTGTATCTCAGTTGTTTCGAAAGTTAGACTTTTTATTTTTGGAACGTTATTCTGGATTGTGAAGAGGAATGATTGGTGAAAATTTCAGTCGAATCAGAGCATTGGTTCGAAAGATACTATACCTGTCATTTGACGAAGAACACCCTGTATCTCAGTTGTTTCGAAAGTTAGACTCTTTATTTTTGAAACGTTATTCTGGATTGTGAAGAGGAATGATTGGTGAAAATTTCAGTCGAATCAGAGCATTGGTTCGAAAGATACTATACCTGTCATTTGACGAAGAACATCCTGTATCTCAGTTGTTCCGAAAGTTAGACTTTTTATTTTTGAATCGTTATTCTGGATTGTGAAGAGGAATGATTGGTGAAAATTTCAGTCGAATCAGAGCATTGGTTCGAAAGATACTATACCTGTCATTTGACGAAGAACACCCTGTATCTCAGTTGTTTCGAAAGTTAGACTTTTTATTTTTGGAACGTTATTCTGGATTGTGAAGAGGAATGATTGGTGAAAATTTCAGTCGAATCAGAGCATTGGTTCGAAAGATACTATACTTGTCATTTGACGAAGAACACCCTGTATCTCAGTTGTTTCGAAAGTTAGATTTTTTATTTTTGGAACGTTATTCTGGATTGTGAAGAGGAATGATTGGTGAAAATTTCAGTCGAATCAGAGCATTGGTTCGAAAGATACTATACTTGTCATTTGACGAAGAACACCCTGTATCTCAGTTGTTTCGAAAGTTAGACTTTTTATTTTTGGAACGTTATTCTGGATTGTGAAGAGGAATGATTGGTGAAAATTTCAGTCGAATCAGAGCATTGGTTCGAAAGATACTATACCTGTCATTTGACGAAGAACACCCTGTATCTCAGTTGTTTCGAAAGTTAGACTTTTTATTTTTGAATCTTTATTCTGGATTGTGAAGAGGAATGATTGGTGAAAATTTCAGTCGAATCAGAGCATTGGTTCGAAAGATACTATACTTGTCATTTGACGAAGAACACTCTGTATCTCAGTTGTTTCGAAAGTTAGACTTTTTACTTTTGAATCGTTATTCTGGATTGTGAAGAGGAATGATTGGTGAAAATTTCAGTCGAATCAGAGCATTGGTTCGAAAGATACTATACCTGTCATTTGACGAAGAACACCCTGTATCTCAGTTGTTTCGAAAGTTAGACTTTTTATTTTTGAAAAGTTATTCTGGATTGTGAAGAGGAATGATTGGTGAAAATTTCAGTCGAATCAGAGCATTGGTTCGAAAGATACTGTACCTGTCATTTGACGAAGAACACCCTGTATCTCAGTTGTTTCGGAAGTTAGACTTTTTATTTTTGAGACATTATTCTGGATTGTGAAGAGGAATGATTGGTGAAAATTTCAGTCGAATCAGAGCATTGGTTCGAAAGATACTATACTTGTCATTTGACGAAGAACACTCTGTATCTCAGTTGTTTCGAAAGTTAGACTTTTTACTTTTGAATCGTTATTCTGGATTGTGAAGAGGAATGATTGGTGAAAATTTCAGTCGAATCAGAGCATTGGTTCGAAAGATACTATACCTGTCATTTGACGAAGAACACCCTGTATCTCAGTTGTTTCGAAAGTAAGACTTTTTATTTTTGAATCGTTATTCTGGATTGTGAAGAGGAATGATTGGTGAAAATTTCAGTCGAATCAGAGCATTGGTTCGAAAGATACTATACTTGTCATTTGACGAAGAACACCCTGTATCTCAGTTGTTTCGAAAGTTAGACTTTTTATTTTTGGAACGTTATTCTGGATTGTGAAGAGGAATGATTGGTGAAAATTTCAGTCGAATCAGAGCATTGGTTCGAAAGATACTATACCTGTCATTTGACGAAGAACACCCTGTATCTCAGTTGTTTCGAAAGTTAGACTTTTTATTTTTGGAACGTTATTCTGGATTGTGAAGAGGAATGATTGGTGAAAATTTCAGTCGAATCAGAGCATTGGTTCGAAAGATACTATACCTGTCATTTGACGAAGAACACCCTGTATCTCAGTTGTTTCGAAAGTTAGACTTTTTATTTTTGGAACGTTATTCTGGATTGTGAAGAGGAATGATTGGTGAAAATTTCAGTCGAATCAGAGCATTGGTTCGAAAGATACTATACCTGTCATTTGACGAAGAACACCCTGTATCTCAGTTGTTTCGGAAGTTAGACTTTTTATTTTTGAATCGTTATTCTGGATTGTGAAGAGGAATGATTGGTGAAAATTTCAGTCGAATCAGAGCATTGGTTCGAAAGATACTATCCTTGTCATTTGACGAAGAACACCCTGTATCTCAGTTGTTTCGAAAGTTAGACTTTTTATTTTTGGAACGTTATTCTGGATTGTGAAGAGGAATGATTGGTGAAAATTTCAGTCGAATCAGAGCATTGGTTCGAAAGATACTATACCTGTCATTTGACGAAGAACACCCTGTATCTCAGTTGTTTCGAAAGTTAGACTTTTTATTTTTCAATCGTTATTCTGGATTGTGAAGAGGAATGATTGGTGAAAATTTCAGTCGAATCAGAGCATTGGTTCGAAAGATACTATACCTGTCATTTGACGAAGAACACCCTGTATCTCAGTTGTTTCGAAAGTTAGACTTTTTATTTTAGGAACGTTATTCTGGATTGTGAAGAGGAATGATTGGTGAAAATTTCAGTCGAATCAGAGCATTGGTTCGGAAGATACTATACCTGTCAATTGACGAAGAACACCCTGTATCTCAGTTGTTTCGAAAGTTAGACTTTTTATTTTTGGAACGTTATTCTGGATTGTGAAGAGGAATGATTGGTGAAAATTTCAGTCGAATCAGAGCATTGGTTCGAAAGATACTATACCTGTCATTTGACGAAGAACACCCTGTATCTCAGTTGTTTCGAAAGTTAGACTCTTTATTTTTGAAACGTTATTCTGGATTGTGAAGAGGAATGATTGGTGAAAATTTCAGTCGAATCAGAGCATTGGTTCGAAAGATACTATACCTGTCATTTGACGAAGAACATCCTGTATCTCAGTTGTTCCGAAAGTTAGACTTTTTATTTTTGAATCGTTATTCTGGATTGTGAAGAGGAATGATTGGTGAAAATTTCAGTCGAATCAGAGCATTGGTTCGAAAGATACTATACCTGTCATTTGACGAAGAACACCCTGTATCTCAGTTGTTTCGAAAGTTAGACTTTTTATTTTTGGAACGTTATTCTGGATTGTGAAGAGGAATGATTGGTGAAAATTTCAGTCGAATCAGAGCATTGGTTCGAAAGATACTATACTTGTCATTTGACGAAGAACACCCTGTATCTCAGTTGTTTCGAAAGTTAGATTTTTTATTTTTGGAACGTTATTCTGGATTGTGAAGAGGAATGATTGGTGAAAATTTCAGTCCAATCAGAGCATTGGTTCGAAAGATACTATACTTGTCATTTGACGAAGAACACCCTGTATCTCAGTTGTTTCGAAAGTTAGACTTTTTATTTTTGGAACGTTATTCTGGATTGTGAAGAGGAATGATTGGTGAAAATTTCAGTCGAATCAGAGCATTGGTTCGAAAGATACTATACCTGTCATTTGACGAAGAACACCCTGTATCTCAGTTGTTTCGAAAGTTAGACTTTTTATTTTTGAATCTTTATTCTGGACAACTATACCTGTCATTTGACGAAGAACACCCTGTATCTCAGTTGTTTCGAAAGTTAGACTTTTTATTTTTGAAACGTTATTCTGGATTGTGAAGAGGAATGATTGGTGAAAATTTCAGTCGAATCAGAGCATTGGTTCGAAAGATACTATACCTGTCATTTGACGAAGAACACCCTGTATCTCAGTTGTTTCGGAAGTTAGACTTTTTATTTTTGAAACGTTATTCTGGATTGTGAAGAGGAATGATTGGTGAAAATTTCAGTCGAATCAGAGCATTGGTTCGAAAGATACTATACCTGTCATTTGACGAAGAACACCCTGTATCTCAGTTGTTTCGAAAGTTAGACTTTTTATTTTTGGAACTTTATTCTGGATTTTGAAGAGGAATGATTGGTAAAAATTTCAGTCGAATCAGAGCATTGGTTCGAAAGATACTATACTTGTCATTTGAAGAAGAACACCCTGTATCTCAGTTGTTTCGAAAGTTAGACTTTTTACTCTTGAATCGTTATTCTGGATTGTGAAGAGGAATGATTGGTGAAAATTTCAGTCGAATCAGAGCATTGGTTCGAAAGATACTATACCTGTCATTTGACGAAGAACACCCTGTATCTCAGTTGTTTCGAAAGTAAGACTTTTTATTTTTGGAACGTTATTCTGGATTGTAAAGAGGAATGATTGGTGAAAATTTCAGTCGAATCAGAGCATTGGTTCGAAAGATACTATACCTGTCATTTGACGAAGAACACCCTGTATCTCAGTTGTTTCGAAAGTAAGACTTTTTATTTTTGAATCGTTATTCTGGATTGTGAAGAGGAATGATTGGTGAAAATTTCAGTCGAATCAGAGCATTGGTTCGAAAGATACTATACTTGTCATTTGACGAAGAACACCCTGTACCTTAGTTGTTTCGAAAGTTAGACTTTTCATTTTTGGAACGTTATTCTGGATTGTGAAGAGGAATGATTGGTGAAAATTTCAGTCGAATCAGAGCATTGGTTCGAAAGATACTATACCTGTCATTTGACGAAGAACACCCTGTATCTCAGTTGTTTCGAAAGTTAGACTTTTTATTTTTGAATCGTTATTCTGGATTTTGAAGAGGAATGATTGGTGAAAATTTCAGTCGAATCAGAGCATTGGTTCGAAAGATACTATACCTGTCATTTGACGAAGAACACCCTGTATCTCAGTTGTTTCGAAAGTTAGACTTTTTATTTTGGAAACGTTATTCTGGATTTTGAAGAGGAATGATTGGTGAAAATTTCAGTCGAATCAGAGCATTGGTTCGAAAGATACTATACCTGTCATTTGACGAAGAACACCCTGTATCTCAGTTGTTTCGAAAGTTAGACTTTTTATTTTTGAAACGTTATTCTGGATGGTGAAGAGGAATGATTGGTGAAAATTTCAGTCGAATCAGAGCATTGGTTCGAAAGATACTATACCTGTCATTTGACGAAGAACACCCTGTATCTCAGTTGTTTCGGAAGTTAGACTTTTTATTTTTGAAACGTTATTCTGGATTGTGAAGAGGAAAGATTGGTGAAAATTTCAGTCGAATCAGAGCATTGGTTCGAAAGATACTATACCTGTCATTTGACGAAGAACACCCTGTATCTCAGTTGTTTCGAAAGTTAGACTTTTTATTTTTGGAACGTTATTCTGGATTGTGAAGAGGAATGATTGGTGAAAATTTCAGTCGAATCAGAGCATTGGTTCGAAAGATACTATACCTGTCATTTGACGAAGAACACCCTGTATCTCAGTTGTTTCGAAAGTTAGACTTTTTATTTTTGGAACGTTATTCTGGATTTCGAAGAGGAATGATTGGTGAAAATTTCATTCGAATCAGAGCATTGGTTCGAAAGATACTATACCTGTCATTTGACGAAGAACACCCTGTATCTCAGTTGTTTCGAAAGTAAGACTTTTTATTTTTGAAGCGTTATTCTGGATTGTGAAGAGGAATGATTGGTGAAAATTTCAGTCGAATCAGAGCATTGGTTCGAAAGATACTATACCTGTCATTTGACGAAGAACACCCTGTATCTCAGTTGTTTCGAAAGTTAGACTTTTTATTTTTGAATCGTTATTCTGGATTGTGAAGAGGAATGATTGGTGAAAATTTCAGTCGAATCAGAGCATTGGTTCGAAAGATACTATACTTGCCATTTGACGAAGAACACCCTGTATCTCAGTTGTTTCGAAAGTTAGACTTTTTATTTTTGGAACGTTATTCTGGATTGTGAAGAGGAATGATTGGTGAAAATTTCAGTCGAATCAGAGCATTGGTTCGAAAGATACTATACTTGTCATTTGACGAAGAACACCCTGTATCTCAGTTGTTTCGAAAGTTAGACTTTTACTTTTGGAACGTTATTCTGGATTGTGAAGAGGAATGATTGGTGAAAATTTCAGTCGAATCAGAGCATTGGTTCGAAAGATACTATACCTGTCATTTGACGAAGAACACCCTGTATCTCAGTTGTTTCGAAAGTTAGACTTTTTAGTTTTGAAACGTTATTCTGGATTGTGAAGAGGAATGATTGGTGAAAATTTCAGTCGAATCAGAGCATTGGTTCGAAAGATACTATACCTGTCATTTGACGAAGAACACCCTGTATCTCAGTTGTTTCGGAAGTTAGACTTTTTATTTTTGAAACGTTATTCTGGATTGTGAAGAGGAATGATTGGTGAAAATTTCAGTCGAATCAGAGCATTGGTTCGAAAGATACTATACCTGTCATTTGACGAAGAACACCCTGTATCTCAGTTGTTTCGGAAGTTAGACTTTTTATTTTTAGAACGTTATTCTGGATTTTGAAGAGGAATGATTGGTGAAAATTTCAGTCGAATCAGAGCATTGGTTCGAAAGATACTATACCTGTCATTTGACGAAGAACACCCTATATCTCAGTTGTTTCGAAAGTTAGACTTTTTATTTTTGAATCGTTATTCTGGATTGTGAAGAGGAATGATTGGTGAAAATTTCAGTCGAATCAGAGCATTGGTTCGAAAGATACTATACCTGTCATTTGACGAAGAACACCCTGTATCTCAGTTGTTTCGAAAGTAAGACTTTTTATTTTTGAATCGTTATTCTGGATTGTGAAGAGGAATGATTGGTGAAAATTTCAGTCGAATCAGAGCATTGGTTCGAAAGATACTATACCTGTCATTTGACGAAGAACACCCTGTATCTCAGTTGTTTCGAAAGTTAGACTTTTTATTTTTGAAACGTTATTCTGGATTGTGAAGAGGAATGATTGGTGAAAATTTCAGTCGAATCAGAGCATTGGTTCGAAAGATACTATACCTGTCATTTGACGAAGAACACCCTGTATCTCAGTTGTTTCGAAAGTAAGACTTTTTATTTTTGAAACGTTATTCTGTATTGTGAAGAGGAATGATTGTTGAAAATTTCAGTCGAATCAGAGCATTGGTTCGAAAGATACTATACCTGTCATTTGACGAAGAACACCCTGTATCTCAGTTGTTTCGAAAGTAAGACTTTTTATTTTTGGAACGTTATTCTGGATTTTGAAGAGGAATGATTGGTGAAAATTTCATTCGAATCAGAGCATTGGTTCGAAAGATACTATACCTGTCATTTGACGAAGAACACCCTGTATCTCAGTTGTTTCGAAAGTAAGACTTTTTATTTTTGAAACGTTATTCTGGATTGTGAAGAGGAATGATTGGTGAAAATTTCAGTCGAATCAGAGCATTGGTTCGAAAGATACTATACCTGTCATTTGACGAAGAACACCCTGTATCTCAGTTGTTTCGAAAGTTAGACTTTTTATTTTTGAATCGTTATTCTGGATTGTGAAGAGGAATGATCGGTGAAAATTTCAGTCGAATCAGAGCATTGGTTCGAAAGATACTATACTTGTCATTTGACGAAGACCACCCTGTATCTCAGTTGTTTCGAAAGTTAGACTTTTTATTTTTGGAACGTTATTCTGGATTTTGAAGAGGAATGATTGGTGAAAATTTCAGTCGAATCAGAGCATTGGTTCGAAAGAAACTATACCTGTCATTTGACGAAGAACACCCTGTACCTCAGTTGTTTCGAAAGTTAGACTTTTTATTTTTGAAACTTTATTCTGGATTGTGAAGAGGAATGATTGGTGAAAATTTCAGTCGAATCAGAGCATTGGTTCGAAAGATACTATACCTGTCATTTGACGAAGAACACCCTGTATCTCAGTTGTTTCGAAAGTAAGACTTTTTATTTTTGAAACGTTATTCTGTATTGTGAAGAGGAATGATTGTTGAAAATTTCAGTCGAATCAGAGCATTGGTTCGAAAGATACTATACCTGTCATTTGACGAAGAACACCCTGTATCTCAGTTGTTTCGGAAGTAAGACTTTTTATTTTTGGAACGTTATTCTGGATTTTGAAGAGGAATGATTGGTGAAAATTTCATTCGAATCAGAGCATTGGTTCGAAAGATACTATACCTGTCATTTGACGAAGAACACCCTGTATCTCAGTTGTTTCGAAAGTAAGACTTTTTATTTTTGAAACGTTATTCTGGATTGTGAAGAGGAATGATTGGTGAAAATTTCAGTCGAATCAGAGCATTGGTTCGAAAGATACTATACCTGTCATTTGACGAAGAACACCCTGTATCTCAGTTGTTTCGAAAGTTAGACTTTTTATTTTTGAATCGTTATTCTGGATTGTGAAGAGGAATGATTGGTGAAAATTTCAGTCGAATCAGAGCATTGGTTCGAAAGATACTATACTTGTCATTTGACGAAGAACACCCTGTATCTCAGTTGTTTCGAAAGTTAGACTTTTTATTTTTGGAACGTTATTCTGGATTGTGAAGAGGAATGATTGGTGAAAATTTCAGTCGAATCAGAGCATTGGTTCGAAAGATACTATACTTGTCATTTGACGAAGAACATCCTGTATCTCAGTTGTTTCGAAAGTTAGACTTTTTACTTTTGGAACGTTATTCTGGATTGTGAAGAGGAATGATTGGTGAAAATTTCAGTCGAATCAGAGCATTGGTTCGAAAGATACTATACCTGTCATTTGACGAAGAACACCCTGTATCTCAGTTGTTTCGAAAGTAAGACTTTTTATTTTTGAATCGTTATTCTGGATTGTGAAGAGGAATGATTGGTGAAAATTTCAGTCGAATCAGAGCATTGGTTCGAAAGATACTATACCTGTCATTTGACGAAGAACACCCTGTATCTCAGTTGTTTCGAAAGTTAGACTTTTTATTTTTGAAACGTTATTCTGGATTGTGAAGAGGAATGATTGGTGAAAATTTCAGTCGAATCAGAGCATTGGTTCGAAAGATACTATACCTGTCATTTGACGAAGAACACCCTGTATCTCAGTTGTTTCGAAAGTAAGACTTTTTATTTTTGAAACGTTATTCTGTATTGTGAAGAGGAATGATTGTTGAAAATTTCAGTCGAATCAGAGCATTGGTTCGAAAGATACTATACCTGTCATTTGACGAAGAACACCCTGTATCTCAGTTGTTTCGAAAGTAAGACTTTTTATTTTTGGAACGTTATTCTGGATTTTGAAGAGGAATGATTGGTGAAAATTTCATTCGAATCAGAGCATTGGTTCGAAAGATACTATACCTGTCATTTGACGAAGAACACCCTGTATCTCAGTTGTTTCGAAAGTAAGACTTTTTATTTTTGAAACGTTATTCTGGATTGTGAAGAGGAATGATTGGTGAAAATTTCAGTCGAATCAGAGCATTGGTTCGAAAGATACTATACCTGTCATTTGACGAAGAACACCCTGTATCTCAGTTGTTTCGAAAGTTAGACTTTTTATTTTTGAATCGTTATTCTGGATTGTGAAGAGGAATGATCGGTGAAAATTTCAGTCGAATCAGAGCATTGGTTCGAAAGATACTATACTTGTCATTTGACGAAGACCACCCTGTATCTCAGTTGTTTCGAAAAATAGACTTTTTATTTTTGGAACGTTATTCTGGATTTTGAAGAGGAATGATTGGTGAAAATTTCAGTCGAATCAGAGCATTGGTTCGAAAGAAACTATACCTGTCATTTGACGAAGAACACCCTGTATCTCAGTTGTTTCGAAAGTTAGACTTTTTATTTTTGAAACGTTATTCTGGATTGTGAAGAGGAATGATTGGTGAAAATTTCAGTCGAATCAGAGCATTGGTTCGAAAGATACTATACCTGTCATTTGACGAAGAACACCCTGTATCTCAGTTGTTTCGAAAGTAAGACTTTTTATTTTTGAAACGTTATTCTGTATTGTGAAGAGGAATGATTGTTGAAAATTTCAGTCGAATCAGAGCATTGGTTCGAAAGATACTATACCTGTCATTTGACGAAGAACACCCTGTATCTCAGTTGTTTCGGAAGTAAGACTTTTTATTTTTGGAACGTTATTCTGGATTTTGAAGAGGAATGATTGGTGAAAATTTCATTCGAATCAGAGCATTGGTTCGAAAGATACTATACCTGTCATTTGACGAAGAACACCCTGTATCTCAGTTGTTTCGAAAGTAAGACTTTTTATTTTTGAAACGTTATTCTGGATTGTGAAGAGGAATGATTGGTGAAAATTTCAGTCGAATCAGAGCATTGGTTCGAAAGATACTATACCTGTCATTTGACGAAGAACACCCTGTATCTCAGTTGTTTCGAAAGTTAGACTTTTTATTTTTGAATCGTTATTCTGGATTGTGAAGAGGAATGATTGGTGAAAATTTCAGTCGAATCAGAGCATTGGTTCGAAAGATACTATACTTGTCATTTGACGAAGAACACCCTGTATCTCAGTTGTTTCGAAAGTTAGACTTTTTATTTTTGGAACGTTATTCTGGATTGTGAAGAGGAATGATTGGTGAAAATTTCAGTCGAATCAGAGCATTGGTTCGAAAGATACTATACTTGTCATTTGACGAAGAACATCCTGTATCTCAGTTGTTTCGAAAGTTAGACTTTTTACTTTTGGAACGTTATTCTGGATTGTGAAGAGGAATGATTGGTGAAAATTTCAGTCGAATCAGAGCATTGGTTCGAAAGATACTATACCTGTCATTTGACGAAGAACACCCTGTATCTCAGTTGTTTCGAGAGTTAGACTTTTTATTTTTGAAACGTTATTCTGGATTGTGAAGAGGAATGATTGGTGAAAATTTCAGTCGAATCAGAGCATTGGTTCGAAAGGTACTATACCTGTCATTTGACGAAGAACACCCTGTATCTCAGTTGTTTCGGAAGTTAGACTTTTTATTTTTGAAACGTTATTCTGGATTGTGAAGAGGAATGATTGGTGAAAATTTCAGTCGAATCAGAGCATTGGTTCGAAAGATACTATACCTGTCATTTGACGAAGAACACCCTGTATCTCAGTTGTTTCGAAAGTTAGACTTTTTATTTTTGGAACGTTATCCTGGATTTTGAAGAGGAATGATTGGCGAAAATTTCAGTCGAATCAGAGCATTGGTTCGAAAGATACTATACCTGTCATTTGACGAAGAACACCCTGTATCTCAGTTGTTTCGAAAGTTAGACTTTTTATTTTTGGAACGTTATTCTGGATTTTGAAGGGGAATGATTGGTGAAAATTTCAGTCGAATCAGAGCATTGGTTCGAAAGATACTATACCTGTCATTTGACGAAGAACACCCTGTATCTCAGTTGTTTCGAAAGTTAGACTTTTTATTTTTGAATCGTTATTCTGGATTGTGAAGAGGAATGATTGGTGAAAATTTCAGTCGAATCAGAGCATTGGTTCGAAAGATACTATACCTGTCATTTGACGAAGAACACCCTGTATCTCAGTTGTTTCGAAAGTTAGACTTTTTATTTTTGAATCGTTATTCTGGATTGTGAAGAGGAATGATTGGTGAAAATTTCAGTCGAATCAGAGCATTGGTTCGAAAGATACTATACTTGTCATTTGACGAAGAACACCCTGTATCTCAGTTGTTTCGAAAGTTAGACTTTTTATTTTTGAATCGTTATTCTGGATTGTGAAGAGGAATGATTGGTGAAAATTTCAGTCGAATCAGAGCATTGGTTCGAAAGATACTATACCTGTCATTTGACGAAGAACACCCTGTATCTCAGTTGTTTCGAAAGTTAGACTTTTTATTTTTTGAACGTTATTCTGGATTGTGAAGAGGAATGATTGGTGAAAATTTCAGTCGAATCAGAGCATTGGTTCGAAAGATACTATACCTGTCATTTGACGAAGAACACCCTGTATCTCAGTTGTTTCAAAAGTTAGACTTTTTATTTTTGAAACCTTATTCTGGATTGTGAAGAGGAATGATTGGTGAAAATTTCAGTCGAATCAGAGCATTGGTTCGAAAGATACTATACCTGTCATTTGACGAAGAACACCCTGTATCTCAGTTGTTTCGAAAGTTAGACTTTTTATTTTTGAATCGTTATTCTGGATTGTGAAGAGGAATGATTGGTGAAAATTTCAGTCGAATCAGAGCATTGGTTCGAAAGATACTATACTTGTCATTTGACGAAGAACACCCTGTATCTCAGTTGTTTCGAAAGTTAGACTTTTTATTTTTGGAACGTTATTCTGGATTGTGAAGAGGAATGATTGGTGAAAATTTCAGTCGAATCAGAGCATTGGTTCGAAAGATACTATACCTGTCATTTGACGAAGAACACCCTGTATCTCAGTTGTTTCGAAAGTTAGACTTTTTATTTTTGAATCGTTATTCTGGATTGTGAAGAGGATTGATTGGTGAAAATTTCAGTCCAATCAGAGCATTGGTTCGAAAGATACTATACTTGTCATTTGACGAAGAACACCCTGTATCTCAGTTGTTTCGAAAGTTAGACTTTTTATTTTTGGAATGTTATTCTGGATTGAGAAGAGGAATGATTGGTGAAAATTTCAGTCGAATCAGAGCATTGGTTCGAAAGATACTATACCTGTCATTTGACGAAGAACACCCTGTATCTCAGTTGTTTCGAAAGTTAGACTTTTTATTTTTGAAACGTTATTCTGGATTGTGAAGAGGAATGATTGGTGAAAATTTCAGTCGAATCAGAGCATTGGTTCGAAAGATACTATACCTGTCATTTGACGAAGAACACCCTGTATCTCAGTTGTTTCGAAAGTTAGACTTTTTATTTTTGGAACGTTATTCTGGATTTTGAAGAGGAATGATTGGTGAAAATTTCAGTCGGATCAGAGCATTGGTTCGAAAGATACTATACCTGTCATTTGACGAAGAACACCCTGTATCTCAGTTGTTTCGGAAGTTAGACTTTTTATTTTTGGAACGTTATTCTGGATTTTGAAGAGGAATGATTGGTGAAAATTTCAGTCGAATCAGAGCATTGGTTCGAAAGATACTATACCTGTCATTTGACGAAGAACACCCTGTATCTCAGTTGTTTCGAAAGTTAGACTTTTTATTTTTGGAACGTTATTCTGGATTTTGAAGAGGAATGATTGGTGAAAATTTCAGTCGAATCAGAGCATTGGTTCGAAAGATACTATACCTGTCATTTGACGAAGAACACCCTGTATCTCAGTTGTTTCGAAAGTTAGACTTTTTATTTTCGAATCGTTATTCTGGATTGTGAAGAGGAATGATTGGTGAAAATTTCAGTCGAATCAGAGCATTGGTTCGAAAGATACTATACTTGTCATTTGACGAAGAACACCCTGTATCTCAGTTGTTTCGAAAGTTAGACTTTTTATTTTTGGAACGTTATTCTGGATTGTGAAGAGGAATGATTGGTGAAAATTTCAGTCGAATCAGAGCATTGGTTCGAAAGATACTATACCTGTCATTTGACGAAGAACACCCTGTATCTCAGTTGTTTCGAAAGTTAGACTTTTTATTTTTGAATCGTTATTCTGGATTGTGAAGAGGAATGATTGGTGAAAATTTCAGTCGGATCAGAGCATTGGTTCGAAAGATACTATACTTGTCATTTGACGAAGAACACCCTGTATCTCAGTTGTTTCGAAAGTTAGACTTTTTACTTTTGGAACGTTATTCTGGATTGTGAAGAGGAATGATTGGTGAAAATTTCAGTCGAATCAGAGCATTGGTTCGAAAGATACTATACCTGTCATTTGACGAAGAACACCCTGTATCTCAGTAGTTTCGAAAGTTAGACTTTTTATTTTTGAAACATTATTCTGGATTGTGAAGAGGAATGATTGGTGAAAATTTCAGTCGAATCAGAGAATTGGTTCGAAAGATACTATACCTGTCATTTGACGAAGAACACCCTGTATCTCAGTTGTTTCGGAAGTTAGACTTTTTATTTTTGAAACGTTATTCTGGATTGTGAAGAGGAATGATTGGTGAAAATTTCAGTCAAATCAGAGCATTGGTTCGAAAGATACTATACCTGTCATTTGACGAAGAACACCCTGTATCTCAGTTGTTTCGAAAGTTAGACTTTTTATTTTTGGAACGTTATTCTGGATTTTGAAGAGGAATGATTGGTGAAAATTTCAGTCGAATCAGAGCATTGGTTCGAAATATACTATACCTGTCATTTGACGAAGAACACCCTGTATCTCAGTTGTTTCGAGAGTTAGACTTTTTATTTTTGGAACGTTATTCTGGATTTTGAAGAGGAATGATTGGTGAAAATTTCAGTCGAATCAGAGCATTGGTTCGAAAGATACTATACCTGTCATTTGACGAAGAACACCCTGTATCTCAGTTGTTTCGAAAGTAAGACTTTTTATTTTTGAATCGTTATTCTGGATTGTGAAGAGGAATGATTGGTGAAAATTTCAGTCGAATCAGAGCATTGGTTCGAAAGATACTATACCTGTCATTTGACGAAGAACACCCTGTATCTCAGTTGTTTCGAAAGTTAGACTTTTTATTTTTGAATCGTTATTCTGGATTGTGAAGAGGAATGATTGGTGAAAATTTCAGTCGAATCAGAGCATTGGTTCGAAAGATACTATACTTGTCATTTGACGAAGAACACCCTGTATTTCAGTTGTTTCGAAAGTTAGACTTTTTATTTTTGAATCGTTATTCTGGATTGTGAAGAGGAATGATTGGTGAAAATTTCAGTCGAATCAGAGCATTGGTTCGAAAGATACTATACCTGTCATTTGACGAAGAACACCCTGTATCTCAGTTGTTTCGAAAGTTAGACTTTTTATTTTTGGAACGTTATTCTGGATTGTGAAGAGGAATGATTGGTGAAAATTTCAGTCGAATCAGAGCATTGGTTCGAAAGATACTATACCTGTCATTTGACGAAGAACACCCTGTATCTCAGTTGTTTCGAAAGTTAGACTTTTTATTTTTGAAACATTATTCTGGATTGTGAAGAGGAATGATTGGTGAAAATTTCAGTCGAATCAGAGCATTGGTTCGAAAGATACTATACCTGTCATTTGACGAAAACACCCTGTATCTCAGTTGTTTCGAAAGTTAGACTTTTTATTTTTGAATCATTATTCTGGATTGTGAAGAGGAATGATTGGTGAAAATTTCAGTCGAATCAGAGCATTGGTTCGAAAGATACTATACTTGTCATTTGACGAAGAACACCCTGTATCTCAGTTGTTTCGAAAGTTAAACTTTTTATTTTTGGAACGTTATTCTGGATTGTGAAGAGGAATGATTGGTGAAAATTTCAGTCGAATCAGAGCATTGGTTCGAAAGATACTATACCTGTCATTTGACGAAGAACACCCTGTATCTCAGTTGTTTCGAAAGTTAGACTTTTTATTTTTGAATCGTTATTCTGGATTGTGAAGAGGAATGATTGGTGAAAATTTCAGTCGAATCAGAGCATTGGTTCGAAAGATACTATACTTGTCATTTGACGAAGAACACCCTGTATCTCAGTTGTTTCGAAAGTTAGACTTTTTATTTTTGGAACGTTATTCTGGATTGTGAAGAGGAATGATTGGTGAAAATTTCAGTCGAATCAGAGCATTGGTTCGAAAGATACTATACCTGTCATTTGACGAAGAACACCCTGTATCTCAGTTGTTTCGAAAGTTAGACTTTTTATTTTTGAAACGTTATTCTGGATTGTGAAGAGGAATGATTGGTGAAAATTTCAGTCGAATCAGAGCATTGGTCCGAAAGATACTATACCTGTCATTTGACGAAGAACACCCTGTATCTCAGTTGTTTCGAAAGTTAGACTTTTTATTTTTGGAACGTTATTCTGGATTTTGAAGAGGAATGATTGGTGAAAATTTCAGTCGAATCAGAGCATTGGTTCGAAAGATACTATACCTGTCATTTGACGAAGAACACCCTGTATCTCAGTTGTTTCGAAAGTTAGACTTTTTATTTTTGGAACGTTATTCTGGATTTTGAAGAGGAATGATTGGTGAAAATTTCAGTCGAATCAGAGCATTGGTTCGAAAGATACTATACCTGTCATTTGACGAAGAACACCCTGTATCTCAGTTGTTTCGAAAGTTAGACTTTTTATTTTCGAATCGTTATTCTGGATTGTGAAGAGGAATGATTGGTGAAAATTTCAGTCGAATCAGAGCATTGGTTCGAAAGATACTATACCTGTCATTTGACGAAGAACACCCTGTATCTCAGTTGTTTCGAAAGTTAGACTTTTTATTTTTGAATCGTTATTTTGGATTGTGAAGAGGAATGATTGGTGAAAATTTCAGTCGAATCAGAGCATTGGTTCGAAAGATACTATACTTGTCATTTGACGAAGAACACCCTGTATCTTAGTTGTTTCGAAAGTTAGACTTTTTGTTTTTAAATCGTTATTCTGGATTGTGAAGAGGAATGATTGGTGAAAATTTCAGTCGAATCAGAGCATTGGTTCGAATGATACTATACCTGTCATTTGACGAAGAACACCCTGTATCTCAGTTGTTTCGAAAGTTAGACTTTTTATTTTTGAATCGTTATTCTGGATTGTGAAGAGGAATGATTGGTGAAAATTTCAGTCGAATCAGAGCATTGGTTCGAAAGATACTATACTTGTCATTTGACGAAGAACACCCTGTATCTCAGTTGTTTCGGAAGTTAGACTTTTTATTTTTGGAAAGTTATTCTGGATTTTGAAGAGGAATGATTGGTGAAAATTTCAGTCGAATCAGAGCATTGGTTCGAAAGATACTATACCTGTCATTTGACGAAGAACACCCTGTATCTCAGTTGTTTCGAAAGTAAGACTTTTTATTTTTGGAACGTTATTCTGGATTTTGAAGAGGAATGATTGGTGAAAATTTCAGTCGAATCAGAGCATTGGTTCGAAAGATACTATACCTGTCATTTGACGAAGAACACCCTGTATCTCAGTTGTTTCGAAAGTTAGACTTTTTATTTTCGAATCGTTATTCTGGATTGTGAAGAGGAATGATTGGTGAAAATTTCAGTCGAATCAGAGCATTGGTTCGAAAGATACTATACCTGTCATTTGACGAAGAACACCCTGTATCTCAGATGTTTCGGAAGTAAGACTTTTTATTTTTGAATCGTTATTCTGGATTGTGAAGAGGAATGATTGGTGAAAATTTCAGTCGAATCAGAGCATTGGTTCGAAAGATACTATACTTGTCATTTGACGAAGAACACCCTGTATCTCAGTTGTTTCGAAAGTTAGACTTTTTATTTTTGGAACGTTATTCTGGATTGTGAAGAGGAATGATTGGTGAAAATTTCAGTCGAATCAGAGCATTGGTTCGAAAGATACTATACCAGTCATTTGACGAAGAACACCCTGTATCTCAGTTGTTTCGAAAGTTAGACTTTTTATTTTTGAATCCTTATTCTGGATTGTGAAGAGGAATGATTGGTGAAAATTTCAGTCGAATCAGAGCATTGGTTCGAAAGATACTATACTTGTCATTTGACGAAGAACACCCTGTATCTCAGTTGTTTCGGAAGTTAGACTTTTTATTTTTGGAAAGTTATTCTGGATTTCGAAGAGGAATGATTGGTGAAAATTTCAGTCGAATCAGAGCATTGGTTCGAAAGATACTATACCTGTCATTTGACGAAGAACACCCTGTATCTCAGTTGTTTCGAAAGTTAGACTTTTCATTTTTGAAACGTTATTCTGGATTGTGAAGAGGAATGATTGGTGAAAATTTCAGTCGAATCAGAGCATTGGTTCGAAAGATACTATACCTGTCATTTGACGAAGAACACCCTGTATCTCAGTTGTTTCGAAAGTTAGACTTTTTATTTTTGAATCGTTATTCTGGATTGTGAAGAGGAATGATTGGTGAAAATTTCAGTCGAATCAGAGCATTGGTTCGAAAGATACTATACTTGTCATTTGACGAAGAACACCCTGTATCTCAGTTGTTTCGAAAGTTAGACTTTTTATTTTTGGAACGTTATTCTGGATTGTGAAGAGGAATGATTGGTGAAAATTTCAGTCGAATCAGAGCATTGGTTCGAAAGATACTATACCTGTCATTTGACGAAGAACACCCTGTATCTCAGTTGTTTCGAAAGTTAGACTTTTTATTTTTGCGCGCATGTTCTAGGGGAACAGCGTGCTATCGTTTTGATCAAATGTCTGTAATTTTGGATGATTGAGCCGAAAATGGTCTCAATCGACTAGGTTGGACTCACTGATGACGAATCCGGTGTCAAAATCGATTCTGTCCAGCCGGCCGGCCGGCCGGCCGGCCGTAGACACGATAACTGTCGAACGAAGTGAGCTAGCGACTTGAAAATTTCAGGGTAGGTCGCGCATTGGAATGCCGCGGTTAAGTTCGTTAATGGGCCAAATCGATCGAATAGTTTCGGAGTTATAAGCATTTGAAGTTTTGAAGTTATTTATTTTTTATTTCAGAAACTACTTGAGCGATTGGATTCAAACTTGGCAGTTTGGTGGAGTATAATGACGCGCAACTTTGAGCCAAATTTCGTCAAGATCATATCGTCAATAAATTAAAAAAAAATTTTTTTCGAAATTTTTTTACAAAAAAATTTTTTTTTCGGAAACCATTCATCATATCCAAAAAAAATTATACTCACACTTTGACCTTCTAATTTCACAGCAGTGTACTGAATTTCAGCTCGATAAGATCATAAGTTTTGGAGATATCGGGAAAAAATATGTCAAATTTCGAGGTTTTCTTCTCGATATCGTTGATTTTTTTGGTATTACTCGAGAAATACTGATTCAGTCCTGATTAAACTTCACAGCTAGTTTTAAGATGCTGAAAGACAACTTTGTGCAAAATTTCGTGATAATCGGGTTATTAGAACAATTTGAAAAAAAAAATGTATATGATTTTTTCATCATATCATCCTCATTAAATTCTGTATGAAACTTCGAACTGTTATTTTCGATGAAGTACTGGATTTCAATTCGATCTGGTCTGTATTTTTGGAAATATTGGAAAAATAAAATTTTGATTGGGTATATCTACGGAATCATTGGGTGGATTTTACCCATTCACGAATTCGGCCTTCGTAATTAAGGTCCAAACCTTCTCTACAAATATCGAGTTTCTAAGTTGTTTCTTTCGGAAGTTATTGTGTTTACGCAGTCGGCCGTTAGGCTGACCGTAAACACAATAACTTCCGGAAGAAACGACTTAGAAACTCGATATTTGTAGAGTAGGTTTGGGGCTTAATTACGAAGGTCGAATTCGTGAATGGGTAAAATCCGCCCAATGATTCCGTAGATATACCCAATCAAAATTTTATTTTTCCAATGTTTCCAAAAATACAGATCAGATCGAATTGAAATTCAGTACTTCATCGAAAATAACAGTTCGAAGTTTCATACAGAATTTAATGAGGATGATATGATGAGAAAATCATATAAATTTTTTTCTTCAAATTGTTCTAATAACACGATTATCACGAAATTTTGCATAAAGTTGTCTTTTAGCATCTTAAAACTAGCTGTGAAGTTTAATCAGGACTGAATCAGTATTTCTCGAGTAATACCGAAAAAATCAACGATATCGAGAAGAAAACCTGGAAATTTGACATATTTTTTCCCGATATCTCCAGAATTTATGATCGTATCGAACTGAAATTTGGTACGCGCGCACGTTCAAATTCGTTGCTGAAGCGGTCATCTACATTGAACATGCGCGCAAAAGTTGCTGCCTTCACGGCAGTGCTTTTTGAACTTTTTATTGAAACGTTATTCTGGATTGTGAAGAGGAATGATTGGTGAAAATTTCAGTCGAATCAGAGCATTGGTTCGAAAGATACTATACCTGTCATTTGACGAATAACACCCTGTATCTCAGTTGTTTCGAAAGTTAGACTTTTTATTTTTGGAACGTTATTCTGGATTTTGAAGAGGAATGATTGGTGAAAATTTCAGTCGAATCAGAGCATTGGTTCGAAAGATACTATACCTGTCATTTGACGAAGAACACCCTGTATCTCAGTTGTTTCGAAAGTAAGACTTTTTATTTTTGGAATGTTATTCTGGATTGTGAAGAGGAATGATTGGTGAAAATTTCAGTCGAATCAGAGCATTGGTTCGAAAGATATTATACCTGTCATTTGACGAAGAACACCCTGTATCTCAGTTGTTTCGAAAGTTAGACTTCTTATTTTTGGAACGTTATTCTGGATTTTGAAGAGGAATGATTGGTGAAAATTTCAGTCGAATCAGAGCATTGGTTCGAAAGATACTATACCTGTCATTTGACGAAGAACACCCTGTATCTCAGTTGTTTCGAAAGTTAGACTTTTTATTTTTGGAACGTTATTCTGGATTGTGAAGAGGAATGATTGGTGAAAATTTCAGTCGAATCAGAGCATTGGTTCGAAAGATACTATACCTGTCATTTGACGAAGAACACCCTGTATCTCAGTTGTTTCGAAAGTTAGACTTTTTATTTTTGGAACGTTATTCTGGATTGTGAAGAGGAATGATTGGTGAAAATTTCAGTCGAATCAGAGCATTGGTTCGAAAGATACTATACCTGTCATTTGACGAAGAACACCCTGTATCTCAGTTGTTTCGAAAGTTAGACTTTTTATTTTTGGAACGTTATTCTGGATCGTGAAGAGGAATGATTGGTGAAAATTTCAGTCGAATCAGAGCATTGGTTCGAAAGATTCTATACCTGTCATTTGACGAAGAACACCCTGTATCTCAGTTGTTTCGAAAGTTAGACTCTTTATTTTTGAATCGTTATTCTGGATTGTGAAGAGGAATGATTGGTGAAAATTTCAGTCGAATCAGAGCATTGGTTCGAAAGATACTATACTTGTCATTTGACGAAGAACACCCTGTATCTCAGTTGTTTCGAAAGTTAGACTTTTTATTTTTGGAACGTTATTCTGGATTGTGAAGAGGAATGATTGGTGAAAATTTCAGTCGAATCAGACCATTGGTTCGAAAGATACTATACCTGTCATTTGACGAAGAACACCCTGTATCTCAGTTGTTTCGAAAGTTAGACTTTTCATTTTTGAACCGTTATTCTGGATTGTGAAGAGGAATGATTGGTGAAAATTTCAGTCGAATCAGAGCATTGGTTCGAAAGATACTATACCTGTCATTTGACGAAGAACACCCTGTATCTTAGTTGTTTCGAAAGTTAGACTTTTTATTTTTGAACCGTTATTCTGGATTGTGAAGAGAAATGATTGGTGAAAATTTCAGTCGAATCAGAGCATCGGTTCGAAAGATACTATACTTGTCATTTGACGAAGAACACCCTGTATCTCAGTTGTTTCGAAAGTTAGACTTTTTATTTTTGGAACGTTATTCTGGATTGTGAAGAGGAATGATTGGTGAAAATTTCAGTCGAATCAGAGCATTGGTTCGAAAGATACTATACCTGTCATTTGACGAAGAACACCCTGTATCTCAGTTGTTTCGAAAGTTAGACTTTTTATTTTTGAAACGTTATTCTGGATTGTGAAGAGGAATGATTGGTGAAAATTTCAGTCGAATCAGAGCATTGGTTCGAAAGATACTATACCTGTCATTTGACGAAGAACACCCTGTATCTCAGTTGTTTCGAAAGTTAGACTTTTTATTTTTGGAACGTTATTCTGGATTTTGAAGAGGAATGATTGGTGAAAATTTCAGTCGAATCAGAACATTGGTTCGAAAGATACTATACCTGTCATTTGACGAAGAACACCCGGTATCTCAGTTGTTTCGAAAGTAAGACTTTTTATTTTTGAATCGTTATTCTGGATTGTGAAGAGGAATGATTGGTGAAAATTTCAGTCGAATCAGAGCATTGGTTCGAAAGATACTATACTTGTCATTTGACGAAGAACACCCTGTATCTCAGTTGTTTCGAAAGTTGGACTTTTTATTTTTGAAACGTTATTCTGGATTGTGAAGAGGAATGATTGGTGAAAATTTCAGTCGAATCAGAGCATTGGTTCGAAAGATACTATACCTGTCATTTGACGAAGAACACCCTGTATCTCAGTTGTTTCGAAAGTTAGACTTTTTATTTTTGGAACGTTATTCTGGATTTTGAAGAGGAATGATTGGTGAAAATTTCAGTCGAATCAGAGCATTGGTTCGAAAGATACTATACCTGTCATTTGACGAAGAACACCCTGTATCTCAGTTGTTTCGAAAGGAAGACTTTTTATTTTTGAATCGTTATTCTGGATTGTGAAGAGGAATGATTGGTGAAAATTTCAGTCGAATCAGAGCATTGGTTCGAAAGATACTATACTTGTCATTTGACGAAGAACACCCTGTATCTCAGTTGTTTCGAAAGTTAGACTTTTTATTTTTGGAACGTTATTCTGGATTGTGAAGAGGAATGATTGGTGAAAATTTCAGTCGAATCAGAGCATTGGTTCGAAAGATACTATACCTGTCATTTGACGAAGAACACCCTGTATCTCAGTTGTTTCGAAAGTTAGACTTTTTATTTTTGGAACGTTATTCTGGATTTTGAAGAGGAATGATTGGTGAAAATTTCAGTCGAATCAGAGCATTGGTTCGAAAGATACTATACCTGTAATTTGACGAAGAACACCCTGTATCTCAGTTGTTTCGAAAGTTAGACTTTTTATTTTTGAATCGTTATTCTGGATTGTGAAGAGGAATGATTGGTGAAAATTTCATCAGAGCATTGGTTCGAAAGATACTATACTTGTCATTTGACGAAGAACACCCTGTATCTCAGTTGTTTCGAAAGTTAGACTTTTTATTTTTGGAACGTTATTCTGGATTGTGAAGAGGAATGATTGGTGAAAATTTCAGTCGAATCAGAGCATTGGTTCGAAAGATACTATACCTGTCATTTGACGAAGAACACCCTGTATCTCAGTTGTTTCGAAAGTTAGACTTTTTATTTTTGGAACGTTATTCTGGATTTTGAAGAGGAATGATTGGTGAAAATTTCAGTCGAATCAGAGCATTGGTTCGAAAGATACTATACCTGTCATTTGACGAAGAACACCCTGTATCTCAGTTGTTTCAAAAGTTAGACTTTTTATTTTTGAATCGTTATTCTGGATTGTGAAGAGGAATGATTGGTGAAAATTTCAGTCGAATCAGAGCATTGGTTCGAAAGATACTATACTTGTCATTTGACGAAGAACACCCTGTATCTCAGTTGTTTCGAAAGTTAGACTTTTTATTTTTGGAACGTTATTCTGGATTGTGAAGAGGAATGATTGGTGAAAATTTCAGTCGAATCAGAGCATTGGTTCGAAAGATACTATACCTGTCATTTGACGAAGAACACCCTGTATCTCAGTTGTTTCGAAAGTTAGACTTTTTATTTTTGAAACGTTATTCTGGATTGTGAAGAGGAATGATTGGTGAAAATTTCAGTCGAATCAGAGCATTGGTTCGAAAGATACTATACTTGTCATTTGACGAAGAACACCCTGTATCTCAGTTGTTTCGAAAGTTAGACTTTTTATTTTTGGAACGTTATTCTGGATTGTGAAGAGGAATGATTGGTGAAAATTTCAGTCGAATCAGAGCATTGGTTCGAAAGATACTATACCTGTCATTTGACGAAGAACACCCTGTATCTCAGTTGTTTCGAAAGTAAGACTTTTTATTTTTGAAACGTTATTCTGGATTGTGAAGAGGAATGATTGGTGAAAATTTCAGTCGAATCAGAGCATTGGTTCGAAAGATACTATACCTGTCATTTGACGAAGAACACCCTGTATCTCAGTTGTTTCGAAAGTTAGACTTTTTATTTTTGGAACGTTATTCTGGATTTTGAAGAGGAATGATTGGTGAAAATTTCAGTCGAATCAGAGCATTGGTTCGAGAGATACTATACCTGTCATTTGACGAAGAACACCCTGTATCTCAGTTGTTTCGAAAGTAAGACTTTTTACTTTTGAATCGTTATTCTGGATTGTGAAGAGGAATGATTGGTGAAAATTTCAGTCGAATCAGAGCATTGGTTCGAAAGATACTATACTTGTCATTTGACGAAGAACACCCTGTATCTCAGTTGTTTCGAAAGTTAGACTTTTTATTTTTGGAACGTTATTCTGGATTGTGAAGAGGAATGATTGGTGAAAATTTCAGTCGAATCAGAGCATTGGTTCGAAAGATACTATACCTGTCATTTGACGAAGAACACCCTGTATCTCAGTTGTTTCGAAAGTTAGACTTTTTATTTTTGGAACGTTATTCTGGATTTTGAAGAGGAATGATTGGTGAAAATTTCAGTCGAATCAGAGCAATGGTTCGAAAGATACTATACCTGTCATTTGACGAAGAACACCCTGTATCTCAGTTGTTTCGAAAGTTAGACTTTTTATTTTTGGAACTTTATTCTGGATTGTGAAGAGGAATGATTGATGAAAATTTCAGTCGAATCAGAGCATTGGTTCGAAAGATACTATACCTGTCATCTGACGAAGAACACCCTGTATCTCAGTTGTTTCGAAAGTTAGACTTTTTATTTTTGGAACGTTATTCTGGATTGTGAAGAGGAATGATTGGTGAAAATTTCAGTCGAATCAGAGCATTGGTTCGAAAGATACTATACCTGTCATTTGACGAAGAACACCCTGTATCTCAGTTGTTTCGAAAGTTAGACTTTCTATTTTTGGAACGTTATTCTGGATTGTGAAGAGGAATGATTGGTGAAAATTTCAGTCGAATCAGAGCATTGGTTCGAAAGATACTATACCTGTCATTTGACGAAGAACACCCTGTATCTCAGTTGTTTCGAAAGTTAGACTTTTTATTTTTGAATCGTTATTCTGGATTGTGAAGAGGAATGATTGGTCAAAATTTCATCAGAGCATTGGTTCGAAAGATACTATACTTGTCATTTTACGAAGAACACCCTGTATCTCAGTTGTTTCGAAAGTTAGACTTTTTATTTTTGGAACGTTATTCTGGATTGTGAAGAGGAATGATTGGTGAAAATTTCAGTCGAATCAGAGCATTGGTTTGAAAGATACTATACCTGTCATTTGACGAAGAACACCCTGTATCTCAGTTGTTTCGAAAGTTAGACTTTTAATTTTTGAAACGTTATTCTGGATTGTGAAGAGGAATGATTAGTGAAAATTTCAGTCGAATCAGAGCATTGGTTCGAAAGATACTATACCTGTCATTTGACGAAGAACACCCTGTATCTCAGTTGTTTCGAAAGTTAGACTTTTTATTTTTGGAACGTTATTCTGGATTTTGAAGAGGAATGATTGGTGAAAATTTCAGTCGAATCAGAGCATTGGTTCGAAAGATACTATACCTGTCATTTGACGAAGAACACCCTGTATCTCAGTTGTTTCAAAAGTTAGACTTTTTATTTTTGAATCGTTATTCTGGATTGTGAAGAGGAATGATTGGTGAAAATTTCAGTCGAATCAGAGCATTGGTTCGAAAGATACTATACTTGTCATTTGACGAAGAACACCCTGTATCTCAGTTGTTTCGAAAGTTAGACTTTTTATTTTTGGAACGTTATTCTGGATTGTGAAGAGGAATGATTGGTGAAAATTTCAGTCGAATCAGAGCATTGGTTCGAAAGATACTATACCTGTCATTTGACGAAGAACACCCTGTATCTCAGTTGTTTCGAAAGTTAGACTTTTTATTTTTGAAACGTTATTCTGGATTGTGAAGAGGAATGATTGGTGAAAATTTCAGTCGAATCAGAGCATTGGTTCGAAAGATACTATACCTGTTATTTGACGAAGAACACCCTGTATCTCAGTTGTTTCGAAAGTAAGACTTTTTATTTTTGGAACGTTATTCTGGATTTTGAAGAGGAATGATTGGTGAAAATTTCAGTCGAATCAGAGCATTGGTTCGAAAGATACTATACCTGTCATTTGACGAAGAACACCCTGTATCTCAGTTGTTTCGAAAGTTAGACTTTTTATTTTTGAATCGTTATTCTGGATTGTGAAGAGGAATGATGGGTGAAAATTTCAGTCGAGTCAGAGCATTGGTTCGAAAGATACTATACTTGTCATTTGACGAAGAACACCCTGTATCTCAGTTGTTTCGAAAGTTAGACTTTTTATTTTTGGAACGTTATTTTGGATTGTGAAGAGGAATGATTGGTGAAAATTTCAGTCGAATCAGAGCATTGGTTCGAAAGATACTATACCTGTCATTTGACGAAGAACACCCTGTATCTCAGTTGTTTCGAAAGTTAGACTTTTTATTTTTGAAACGTTATTCTGGATTGTGAAGAGGAATGATTGGTGAAAATTTCAGTCGAATCAGAGCATTGGTTCGAAAGATACTATTCCTGTCATTTGACGAAGAACACCCTGTATCTCAGTTGTTTCGAAAGTTAGACTTTTTATTTTTGAATCGTTATTCTGGATTGTGAAGGGGAATGATTGGTGAAAATTTCAGTCGAATCAGAGCATTGGTTCGAAAGATACTATACTTGTCATTTGACGAAAAACACCCTGTTTCTCAGTTGTTTCGAAAGTTAGACTTTTTATTTTTGGAACGTTATTCTGGATTGTGAAGAGGAATGATTGGTGAAAATTTCAGTCGAATCAGAGCATTGGTTCGAAAGATACTATACCTGTCATTTTACGAAGAACACCCTGTATCTCAGTTGTTTCGAAAGTTAGACTTTTTATTTTTGGAACGTTATTCTGGATTGTGAAGGGGAATGATTGATGAAAATTTCAGTCGAATCAGAGCATTGGTTCGAAAGATACTATACCTGTCATTTGACGAAGAACACCCTGTATCTCAGTTGTTTCGAAAGTTAGACTTTTTATTTTTGGAAAGTTATTCTGGATTGTGAAGAGGAATGATTGGTGAAAATTTCAGTCGAATCAGATCATTGGTTCGAAAGATACCATACCTGTCATTTGACGAAGAACACCCTGTATCTCAGTTGTTTCGAAAGTTAGACTTTTTATTTTTGGAACGTTATTCTGGATTGTGAAGAGGAATGATTGGTGAAAATTTCAGTCGAATCAGAGCATTGGTTCGAAAGATACTATACCTGTCATTTGACGAAGAACACTCTGTATCTCAGTTGTTTCGAGAGTTAGACTTTTTATTTTTGGAACGTTATTCTGGATTGTGAAGAGGAATGATTGGTGAAAATTTCAGTCGAATCAGAGCATTGGTTCGAAAGATACTATACCTGTCATTTGACGAAGAACACCCTGTATCTCAGTTGTTTCGAAAGTTAGACTTTTTATTTTTGAATCGTTATTCTGGATTGTGAAGAGGAATGATTGGTGGAAATTTCAGTCGAATCAGAGCATTGGTTCGAAAGATACTATACTTGTCATTTGACGAAGAACACCCTGTATCTCAGTTGTTTCGAAAGTTAGACTTTTTATTTTTGGAACGTTATTCTGGATTGTGAAGAGGAATGATTGGTGAAAATTTCAGTCGAATCAGAGCATTGGTTCGAAAGATACTATACCTGTCATTTGACGAAGAACACCCTGTATCTCAGTTGTTTCGAAAGTTAGACTTTTTATTTTTGAAACGTTATTCTGGATTGTGAAGGGGAATGATTGGTGAAACTTTCAGTCGAATCAGAGCATTGGTTCGAAAGATACTATACCTGTCATTCGACGAAGAACACCCTGTATCTCAGTTGTTTCGAAAGTTAGACTTTTTATTTTTGAATCGTTATTCTGGATTGTGAAGAGGAATGATTGGTGAAAATTTCAGTCGAATCAGAGCATTGGTTCGAAAGATACTATACTTGTCATTTGACGAAGAACACCCTGTATCTCAGTTGTTTCGAAAGTTTGACTTTTTATTTTTGGAACGTTATTCTGGATTGTGAAGAGGAATGATTGGTGAAAATTTCAGTCGAATCAGAGCATTGGTTCGAAAGATACTATACCTGTCATTTGACGAAGAACACCCTGTATCTCAGTTGTTTCGAAAGTTAGACTTTTTATTTTTGGAACGTTATTCTGGATTGTGAAGAGGAATGATTGGTGAAAATTTCAGTCGAATCAGAGCATTGGTTCGAAAGATACTATACCTGTCATTTGACGAAGAACACCCTGTATCTCAGTTGTTTCGAAAGTAAGACTTTTTATTTTTGGAACGTTATTCTGGATTTTGAAGAGGAATGATTGGTGAAAATTTCAGTCGAATCAGAGCATTGGTTCGAAAGATACTATACCTGTCATTTGACGAAGAACACCCTGTATCTCAGTTGTTTCGAAAGTTAGACTTTTTATTTTTGAATCGTTATTCTGGATTGTGAAGAGGAATGATTGGTGAAAATTTTAGTCGAATCAGAGCATTGGTTCGAAAGGTACTATACTTGTCATTTGACGAAGAACACCCTGTATCTCAGTTGTTTCGAAAGTTAGACTTTTTATTTTTGGAACGTTATTCTGGATTGTGAAGAGGAATGATTGGTGAAAATTTCAGTCGAATCAGAGCATTGGTTCGAAAGATACTATACCTGTCATTTGACGAAGAACACCCTGTATCTCAGTTGTTTCGAAAGTTAGACTTTTTATTTTTGGAACGTTATTCTGGATTTTGAAGAGGAATGATTGGTGAAAATTTCAGTCGAATCAGAGCATTGGTTCGAAAGATACTATACCTGTCATTTGACGAAGAACACCCTGTATCTCAGTTGTTTCGAAAGTTAGACTTTTTATTTTTGGAACGTTATTCTGGATTGTGAAGAGGAATGATTGGTGAAAATTTCAGTCGAATCAGAGCATTGGTTCGAAAGATACTATACCTGTCATTTGACGAAGAACACCCTGTATCTCAGTTGTTTCGAAAGTTAGACTTTTTATTTTTGAATCGTTATTCTGGATTGTGAAGAGGAATGATTGGTGAAAATTTCAGTCGAATCAGAGCATTGGTTTGAAAGATACTATACTTGTCATTTGACGAAGAACACCCTGTATCTCAGTTGTTTCGAAAGTTAGACTTTTTATTTTTGGAACGTTATTCTGGATTGTGAAGAGGAATGATTGGTGAAAATTTCAGTCGAATCAGAGCATTGGTTCGAAAGATACTATACTTGTCATTTGACGAAGAACACCCTGTATCTCAGTTGTTTCGAAAGTTAGACTTTTTATTTTTGGAACGTTATTCTGGATTGTGAAGAGGAATGATTGGTGAAAATTTCAGTCGAATCAGAGCATTGGTTCGAAAGATACTATACCTGTCATTTGACGAAGAACACCCTGTATCTCAGTTGTTTCGAAAGTTAGACTTTTTATTTTTGGAACGTTATTCTGGATTGTGAAGGGGAATGATTGATGAAAATTTCAGTCGAATCAGAGCATTGGTTCGAAAGATACTATACCTGTCATTTGACGAAGAACACCCTGTATCTCAGTTGTTTCGAAAGTTAGACTTTTTATTTTTGGAAAGTTATTCTGGATTGTGAAGAGGAATGATTGGTGAAAATTTCAGTCGAATCAGAGCATTGGTTCGAAAGATACTATACTTGTCATTTGACGAAGAACACCCTGTATCTCAGTTGTTTCGAAAGTTAGACTTTTTATTTTTGGAACGTTATTCTGGATTGTGAAGAGGAATGATTGGTGAAAATTTCAGTCGAATCAGAGCATTGGTTCGAAAGATACTATACCTGTCATTTTACGAAGAACACCCTGTATCTCAGTTGTTTCGAAAGTTAGACTTTTTATTTTTGGAACGTTATTCTGGATTGTGAAGGGGAATGATTGATGAAAATTTCAGTCGAATCAGAGCATTGGTTCGAAAGATACTATACCTGTCATTTGACGAAGAACACCCTGTATCTCAGTTGTTTCGAAAGTTAGACTTTTTATTTTTGGAAAGTTATTCTGGATTGTGAAGAGGAATGATTGGTGAAAATTTCAGTCGAATCAGATCATTGGTTCGAAAGATACCATACCTGTCATTTGACGAAGAACACCCTGTATCTCAGTTGTTTCGAAAGTTAGACTTTTTATTTTTGGAACGTTATTCTGGATTGTGAAGAGGAATGATTGGTGAAAATTTCAGTCGAATCAGAGCATTGGTTCGAAAGATACTATACCTGTCATTTGACGAAGAACACTCTGTATCTCAGTTGTTTCGAGAGTTAGACTTTTTATTTTTGGAACGTTATTCTGGATTGTGAAGAGGAATGATTGGTGAAAATTTCAGTCGAATCAGAGCATTGGTTCGAAAGATACTATACCTGTCATTTGACGAAGAACACCCTGTATCTCAGTTGTTTCGAAAGTTAGACTTTTTATTTTTGAATCGTTATTCTGGATTGTGAAGAGGAATGATTGGTGGAAATTTCAGTCGAATCAGAGCATTGGTTCGAAAGATACTATACTTGTCATTTGACGAAGAACACCCTGTATCTCAGTTGTTTCGAAAGTTAGACTTTTTATTTTTGGAACGTTATTCTGGATTGTGAAGAGGAATGATTGGTGAAAATTTCAGTCGAATCAGAGCATTGGTTCGAAAGATACTATACCTGTCATTTGACGAAGAACACCCTGTATCTCAGTTGTTTCGAAAGTTAGACTTTTTATTTTTGAAACGTTATTCTGGATTGTGAAGGGGAATGATTGGTGAAACTTTCAGTCGAATCAGAGCATTGGTTCGAAAGATACTATACCTGTCATTCGACGAAGAACACCCTGTATCTCAGTTGTTTCGAAAGTTAGACTTTTTATTTTTGAATCGTTATTCTGGATTGTGAAGAGGAATGATTGGTGAAAATTTCAGTCGAATCAGAGCATTGGTTCGAAAGATACTATACTTGTCATTTGACGAAGAACACCCTGTATCTCAGTTGTTTCGAAAGTTAGACTTTTTATTTTTGGAACGTTATTCTGGATTGTGAAGAGGAATGATTGGTGAAAATTTCAGTCGAATCAGAGCATTGGTTCGAAAGATACTATACCTGTCATTTGACGAAGAACACCCTGTATCTCAGTTGTTTCGAAAGTTAGACTTTTTATTTTTGGAACGTTATTCTGGATTGTGAAGAGGAATGATTGGTGAAAATTTCAGTCGAATCAGAGCATTGGTTCGAAAGATACTATACCTGTCATTTGACGAAGAACACCCTGTATCTCAGTTGTTTCGAAAGTAAGACTTTTTATTTTTGGAACGTTATTCTGGATTTTGAAGAGGAATGATTGGTGAAAATTTCAGTCGAATCAGAGCATTGGTTCGAAAGATACTATACCTGTCATTTGACGAAGAACACCCTGTATCTCAGTTGTTTCGAAAGTTAGACTTTTTATTTTTGAATCGTTATTCTGGATTGTGAAGAGGAATGATTGGTGAAAATTTTAGTCGAATCAGAGCATTGGTTCGAAAGGTACTATACTTGTCATTTGACGAAGAACACCCTGTATCTCAGTTGTTTCGAAAGTTAGACTTTTTATTTTTGGAACGTTATTCTGGATTGTGAAGAGGAATGATTGGTGAAAATTTCAGTCGAATCAGAGCATTGGTTCGAAAGATACTATACCTGTCATTTGACGAAGAACACCCTGTATCTCAGTTGTTTCGAAAGTTAGACTTTTTATTTTTGGAACGTTATTCTGGATTTTGAAGAGGAATGATTGGTGAAAATTTCAGTCGAATCAGAGCATTGGTTCGAAAGATACTATACCTGTCATTTGACGAAGAACACCCTGTATCTCAGTTGTTTCGAAAGTTAGACTTTTTATTTTTGGAACGTTATTCTGGATTGTGAAGAGGAATGATTGGTGAAAATTTCAGTCGAATCAGAGCATTGGTTCGAAAGATACTATACCTGTCATTTGACGAAGAACACCCTGTATCTCAGTTGTTTCGAAAGTTAGACTTTTTATTTTTGAATCGTTATTCTGGATTGTGAAGAGGAATGATTGGTGAAAATTTCAGTCGAATCAGAGCATTGGTTTGAAAGATACTATACTTGTCATTTGACGAAGAACACCCTGTATCTCAGTTGTTTCGAAAGTTAGACTTTTTATTTTTGGAACGTTATTCTGGATTGTGAAGAGGAATGATTGGTGAAAATTTCAGTCGAATCAGAGCATTGGTTCGAAAGATACTATACCTGTCATTTGACGAAGAACACCCTGTATCTCAGTTGTTTCGAAAGTTAGACTTTTTATTTTTGAAACGTTATTCTGGATTGTGAAGAGGAATGATTGGTGAAAATTTCAGTCGAATCAAAGCATTGGTTCGAAAGATACTATACCTGTCATTTGACGAAGAACACCCTGTATCTCAGTTGTTTCGAAAGTTAGACTTTTTATTTTTGGAACGTTATTCTGGATTTTGAAGAGGAATGATTGGTGAAAATTTCAGTCGAATCAGAGCATTGGTTCGAAAGATACTATACCTGTCATTTGACGAAGAACACCCTGTATCTCAGTTGTTTCGAAAGTTAGACTTTTTATTTTTGAATCGTTATTCTGGATTGTGAAGAGGAATGATTGGTGAAAATTTCAGTCGAATCAGAGCATTGGTTCGAAAGATACTATAATTGTCATTTGACGAAGAACACCCTGTATCTCAGTTGTTTCGAGAGTTAGACTTTTTATTTTTGGAACGTTATTCTGGATTGTGAAGAGGAATGATTGGTGAAAATTTCAGTCGAATCAGAGCATTGGTTCGAAAGATACTATACCTGTCATTTGACGAAGAACACCCTGTATCTCAGTTGTTTCGAAAGTTAGACTTTTTATTTTTGAATCGTTATTCTGGATTGTGAAACGGAATGATTGGTGAAAATTTCAGTCGAATCAGAGCATTGGTTCGAAAGATACTATACTTGTCATTTGACGAAGAACACCCTGTATCTCAGTTGTTTCGAAAGTTAGACTTTTTATTTTTGAAACGTTATTCTGGATTGTGAAGAGGAATGATTGGTGAAAATTTCAGTCGAATCAGAGCATTGGTTCGAAAGATACTATACCTGTCATTTGACGAAGAACATCCTGTATCTCAGTTGTTCCGAAAGTTAGACTTTTTATTTTTGAATCGTTATTCTGGATTGTGAAGAGGAATGATTGGTGAAAATTTCAGTCGAATCAGAGCATTGGTTCGAAAGATACTATACCTGTCATTTGACGAAGAACACCCTGTATCTCAGTTGTTTCGAAAGTTAGACTTTTTATTTTTGGAACGTTATTCTGGATTGTGAAGAGGAATGATTGGTGAAAATTTCAGTCGAATCAGAGCATTGGTTCGAAAGATACTATACTTGTCATTTGACGAAGAACACCCTGTATCTCAGTTGTTTCGAAAGTTAGATTCTTCATTTTTGGAACGTTATTCTGGATTGTGAAGAGGAATGATTGGTGAAAATTTCAGTCGAATCAGAGCATTGGTTCGAAAGATACTATACTTGTCATTTGACGAAGAACACCCTGTATCTCAGTTGTTTCGAAAGTTAGACTTTTTATTTTTGGAACGTTATTCTGGATTGTGAAGAGGAATGATTGGTGAAAATTTCAGTCGAATCAGAGCATTGGTTCGAAAGATACTATACCTGTCATTTGACGAAGAACACCCTGTATCTCAGTTGTTTCGAAAGTTAGACTTTTTATTTTTGGAACGTTATTCTGGATTTTGAAGAGGAATGATTGGTGAAAATTTCAGTCGAATCAGAGCATTGGTTCGAAAGATACTATACCTGTCATTTGACGAAGAACACCCTGTATCTCAGTTGTTTCGAAAGTTAGACTTTTTATTTTTGGAACGTTATTCTGGATTGTGAAGAGGAATGATTGGTGAAAATTTCAGTCGAATCAGAGCATTGGTTCGAAAGATACTATACCTGTCATTTGACGAAGAACACCCTGTATCTCAGTTGTTTCGAAAGTTAGACTTTTTATTTTTGAATCGTTATTCTGGATTGTGAAGAGGAATGATTGGTGAAAATTTCAGTCGAATCAGAGCATTGGTTCGAAAGATACTATACTTGTCATTTGACGAAGAACACCCTGTATCTCAGTTGTGTCGAAAGTTAGACTTTTTATTTTTGGAACGTTATTCTGGATTGTGAAGAGGAATGATTGGTGAAAATTTCAGTCAAATCAGAGCATTGGTTCGAAAGATACCATACCTGTCATTTGACGAAGAACACCCTGTATCTCAGTTGTTTCGAAAGTTAGACTTTTTATTTTTGGAACGTTATTCTGGATTGTGAAGAGGAATGATTGGTGAAAATTTCAGTCAAATCAGAGCATTGGTTCGAAAGATACTATACCTGTCATTTGACGAAGAACACCCTGTATCTCAGTTGTTTCGAAAGTTAGACTTTTTATTTTTGAATCGTTATTCTGGATTGTGAAGAGGAATGATTGGTGAAAATTTCAGTCGAATCAGAGCATTGGTTCGAAAGATACTATACTTGTCATTTGACGAAGAACACCCTGTATCTCAGTTGTTTCGAAAGTTAGACTTTTTATTTTTGGAACGTTATTCTGGATTGTGAAGAGGAATGATTGGTGAAAATTTCAGTCGAATCAGAGCATTGGTTCGAAAGATACTATACCTGTCATTTGACGAAGAACACCCTGTATCTCAGTTGTTTCGAAAGTTAGACTTTTTATTTTTGAAACATTATTCTGGATTGTGAAGAGGAATGATTGGTGAAAATTTCAGTCGAATCAGAGCATTGGTTCGAAAGATACTATACCTGTCATTTGACGAAGAACACCCTGTATCTCAGTTGTTTCGAAAGTTAGACTTTTTATTTTTGAATCGTTATTCTGGATTGTGAAGAGGAATGATTGGTGAAAATTTCAGTCGAATCAGAGCATTGGTTTGAAAGATACTATACTTGTCATTTGACGAAGAACACCCTGTATCTCAGTTGTTTCGAAAGTTAGACTTTTTATTTTTGGAACGTTATTCTGGATTGTGAAGGGGAATGATTGGTGAAAATTTCATGCGAATCAGAGCATTGGTTCGAAAGATACTATACCTGTCATTTGACGAAGAACACCCTGTATCTCAGTTGTTTCGAAAGTTAGACTTTTTATTTTTGAAACGTTTTTCTGGATTGTGAAGAGGAATGATTGGTGGAAATTTCAGTCGAATCAAAGCATTGGTTCGAAAGATACTATACCTGTCATTTGACGAAGAACACCCTGTATCTCAGTTGTTTCGAAAGTTAGACTTTTTATTTTTGGAACGTTATTCTGGATTTTGAAGAGGAATGATTGGTGAAAATTTCAGTCGAATCAGAGCATTGGTTCGAAAGATACTATACCTGTCATTTGACGAAGAACACCCTGTATCTCAGTTGTTTCGAAAGTTAGACTTTTTATTTTTGAATCGTTATTCTGGATTGTGAAGAGGAATGATTGGTGAAAATTTCAGTCGAATCAGAGCATTGGTTCGAAAGATACTATACTTGTCATTTGACGAAGAACACCCTGTATCTCAGTTGTTTCGAAAGTTAGACTTTTTATTTTTGGAACGTTATTCTGGATTGTGAAGAGGAATGATTGGTGAAAATTTCGGTCGAATCAGAGCATTGGTTCGAAAGATACTATACCTGTCATTTGACGAAGAACACCCTGTATCTCAGTTGTTTCGAAAGTTAGACTTTTTATTTTTGGAACGTTATTCTGGATTGTGAAGAGGAATGATTGGTGAAAATTTCAGTCGAATCAGAGCATTGGTTCGAAAGATACTATACCTGTCATTTGACGAAGAACACCCTGTATCTCAGTTGTTTCGAAAGTTAGAGTTTTTATTTTTGAAACGTTATTCTGGATTGTGAAGAGGAATGATTGGTGAAAATTTCAGTCGAATCAGAGCATTGGTTCGAAAGATACTATACTTGTCATTTGACGAAGAACACCCTGTATCTCAGTTGTTTCGAAAGTTAGACTTTTTATTTTTGGAACGTTATTCTGGATTGTGAAGAGGAATGATTGCTGAAAATTTCAGTCGAATCAGAGCATTGGTTCGAAAGATACTATACCTGTCATTTGACGAAGAACACCCTGTATCTCAGTTGTTTCGAAAGTTAGACTTGTTATTTTTGGAACGTTATTCTGGATTTTGAAGAGGAATGATTGGTGAAAATTTCAGTCGAATCAGAGCATTGGTTCGAAAGATACTATACCTGTCATTTGACGAAGAACACCCTGTATCTCAGTTGTTTCGAAAGTTAGACTTTTTATTTTTGGAACGTTATTCTGGATTGTGAAGAGGAATGATTGGTGAAAATTTCAGTCGAATCAGAGCATTGGTTCGAAAGATACTATACCTGTCATTTGACGAAGAACACCCTGTATCTCAGTTGTTTCGAAAGTTAGACTTTTTATTTTTGAATCGTTATTCTGGATTGTGAAGAGGAATGATTGGTGAAAATTTCAGTCGAATCAGAGCATTGGTTCGAAAGATACTATACTTGTCATTTGACGAAGAACACCCTGTATCTCAGTTGTTTCGAAAGTTAGACTTTTTATTTTTGGAACGTTATTCTGGATTGTGAAGAGGAATGATTGGTGAAAATTTCAGTCGAATCAGAGCATTGGTTCGAAAGATACCATACCTGTCATTTGACGAAGAACACCCTGTATCTCAGTTGTTTCGAAAGTTAGACTTTTTATTTTTGGAACGTTATTCTGGATTGTGAAGAGGAATGATTGGTGAAAATTTCAGTCGAATCAGAGCATTGGTTCGAAAGATACTATACCTGTCATTTGACGAAGAACACCCTGTATCTCAGTTGTTTCGAAAGTTAGACTTTTTATTTTTGAATCGTTATTCTGGATTGTGAAGAGGAATGATTGGTGAAAATTTCAGTCGAATCAGAGCATTGGTTCGAAAGATACTATACTTGTCATTTGACGAAGAACACCCTGTATCTCAGTTGTTTCGGAAGTTAGACTTTTTATTTTTGGAACGTTATTCTGGATTGTGAAGAGGAATGATTGGTGAAAATTTCAGTCGAATCAGAGCATTGGTTCGAAAGATACTATACCTGTCATTTGACGAAGAACAACCTGTATCTCAGTTGTTTCGAAAGTTAGACTTTTTATTTTTGAAACGTTATTCTGGATTGTGAAGAGGAATGATTGGTGAAAATTTCAGTCGAATCAGAGCATTGGTTCGAAAGATACTATACCTGTCATTTGACGAAGAACACACTGTATCTCAGTTGTTTCGAAAGTTAGACTTTTTATTTTTGAATCGTTATTCTGGATTGTGAAGAGGAATGATTGGTGAAAATTTCAGTCGAATCAGAGCATTGGTTTGAAAGATACTATACTTGTCATTTGACGAAGATCACCCTGTATCTCAGTTGTTTCGAAAGTTAGACTTTTTATTTTTGGAACGTTATTCTGGATTGTGAAGAGGAATGATTGGTGAAAATTTCAGTCGAATCAGAGCATTGGTTCGAAAGATACTATACCTGTCATTTGACGAAGAACACCCTGTATCTCAGTTGTTTCGAAAGTTAGACTTTTAATTTTTGAATCGTTATTCTGGATTGTGAAGAGGAATGATTGGTGAAAATTTCAGTCGAATCAGAGCATTGGTTCGAAAGATACTATACTTGTCATTTGACGAAGAACACCCTGTATCTCAGTTGTTTCGAAAGTTAAACTTTTTATTTTTGGAACGTTATTCTGGATTGTGAAGAGGAATGATTGGTGAAAATTTCAGTCGAATCAGAGCATTGGTTCGAAAGATACTATACCTGTCATTTGACGAAGAACACCCTGTATCTCAGTTGTTTCGAAAGTTAGACTTTTTATTTTTGAAACATTATTCTGGATTGTGAAGAGGAATGATTGGTGAAAATTTCAGTCGAATCAGAGCATTGGTTCGAAAGATACTATACCTGTCATTTGACGAAGAACACCCTGTATCTCAGTTGTTTCGAAAGTTAGACTTTTTATTTTTGAATCGTTATTCTGGATTGTGAAGAGGAATGATTGGTGAAAATTTCAGTCGAATCAGAGCATTGGTTTGAAAGATACTATACTTGTCATTTGACGAAGAACACCCTGTATCTCAGTTGTTTCGAAAGTTAGACTTTTTATTTTTGGAACGTTATTCTGGATTGTGAAGAGGAATGATTGGTGAAAATTTCAGTCGAATCAGAGCATTGGTTCGAAAGATACTATACCTGTCATTTGACGAAGAACATCCTGTATCTCAGTTGTTTCGAAAGTTAGACTTTTTATTTTTGGAACGTTATTCTGGATTTTGAAGAGGAATGATTGGTGAAAATTTCAGTCGAATCAGAGCATTGGTTCGAAAGATACTATACCTGTCATTTGACGAAGAACACCCTGTATCTCAGTTGTTTCGAAAGTTAGACTTTTTATTTTTGAATCGTTATTCTGGATTGTGAAGAGGAATGATTGGTGAAAATTTCAGTCGAATCAGAGCATTGGTTCGAAAGATACTATACTTGTCATTTGACGAAGAACACCCTGTATCTCAGTTGTTTCGAAAGTTAGACTTTTTATTTTTGGAACGTTATTCTGGATTGTGAAGAGGAATGATTGGTGAAAATTTCAGTCGAATCAGAGCATTGGTTCGAAAGATACTATACCTGTCATTTGACGAAGAACACCCTGTATCTCAGTTGTTTCGAAAGTAAGACTTTTTATTTTTGGAACGTTATTCTGGATTGTGAAGAGGAATGATTGGTGAAAATTTCAGTCGAATCAGAGCATTGGTTCGAAAGATACTATACCTGTCATTTGACGAAGAACACCCTGTATCTCAGTTGTTTCGAAAGTTAGACTTTTTATTTTTGAAACGTTATTCTGGATTGTGAAGAGGAATGATTGGTGAAAATTTCAGTCGAATCAGAGCATTGGTTCGAAAGATACTATACCTGTCATTTGACGAAGAACACCCTGTATCTCAGTTGTTTCGAAAGTTAGACTTTTTATTTTTGGAACGTTATTCTGGATTGTGAAGAGGAATGATTGGTGAAAATTTCAGTCAAATCAGAGCATTGGTTCGAAAGATACTATACCTGTCATTTGACGAAGAACACCCTGTATCTCAGTTGTTTCGAAAGTTAGACTTTTTATTTTTGGAACGTTATTCTGGATTTTGAAGAGGAATGATTGGTGAAAATTTCAGTCGAATCAGAGCATTGGTTCGAAAGATACTATACCTGTCATTTGACGAAGAACACCCTGTATCTCAGTTGTTTCGAAAGTTAGACTTTTTATTTTTGGAACGTTATTCTGGATTGTGAAGAGGAATGATTGGTGAAAATTTCAGTCGAATCAGAGCATTGGTTCGAAAGATACTATACCTGTCATTTGACGAAGAACACCCTGTATCTCAGTTGTTTTGAAAGTTAGACTTTTTATTTTTGAATCGTTATTCTGGATTGTGAAGAGGAATGATTGGTGAAAATTTCAGTCGAATCAGAGCATTGGTTCGAAAGATACTATACTTGTCATTTGACGAAGAACACCCTGTATCTCAGTTGTTTCGAAAGTTAGACTTTTTATTTTTGGAACGTTATTCTGGATTGTGAAGAGGAATGATTGGTGAAAATTTCAGTCGAATCAGAGCATTGGTTCGAAAGATACCATACCTGTCATTTGACGAAGAACACCCTGTATCTCAGTTGTTTCGAAAGTTAGACTTTTTATTTTTGGAACGTTATTCTGGATTGTGAAGAGGAATGATTGGTGAAAATTTCAGTCGAATCAGAGCATTGGTTCGAAAGATACTATACTTGTCATTTGACGAAGAACACCCTGTATCTCAGTTGTTTCGGAAGTTAGACTTTTTATTTTTGGAACGTTATTCTGGATTGTGAAGAGGAATGATTGGTGAAAATTTCAGTCGAATCAGAGCATTGGTTCGAAAGATACTATACCTGTCATTTGACGAAGAACACCCTGTATCTCAGTTGTTTCGAAAGTTAGAATTTTTATTTTTGAAACGTTATTCTGGATTGTGAAGAGGAATGATTGGTGAAAATTTCAGTCGAATCAGAGCATTGGTTCGAAAGATACTATACCTGTCATTTGACGAAGAACACCCTGTATCTCAGTTGTTTCGAAAGTTAGACTTTTTATTTTTGAATTGTTATTCTGGATTGTGAAGAGGAATGATTGGTGAAAATTTCAGTCGAATCAGAGCATTGGTTTGAAAGATACTATACTTGTCATTTGACGAAGAACACCCTGTATCTCAGTTGTTTCGAAAGTTAGACTTTTTATTTTTGGAACGTTATTCTGGATTGTGAAGAGGAATGATTGGTGAAAATTTCAGTCGAATCAGAGCATTGGTTCGAAAGATACTATACCTGTCATTTGACGAAGAACACCCTGTATCTCAGTTGTTTCGAAAGTTAGACTTTTTATTTTTGAAACGTTATTCTGGATTGTGAAGAGGAATGATTGGTGAAAATTTCAGTCGAATCAGAGCATTGGTTCGAAAGATACTATACTTGTCATTTGACGAAGAACACCCTGTATCTCAGTTGTTTCGAAAGTTAGACTTTTTATTTTTGGAACGTTATTCTGGATTGTGAAGAGGAATGATTGGTGAAAATTTCAGTCGAATCAGAGCATTGGTTCGAAAGATACTATACCTGTCATTTGACGAAGAACACCCTGTATCTCAGTTGTTTCGAAAGTTAGACTTTTTATTTTTGAAACGTTATTCTGGATTGTGAAGAGGAATGATTGGTGAAAATTTCAGTCGAATCAGAGCATTGGTTCGAAAGATACTATACCTGTCATTTGACGAAGAACACCCTGTATCTCAGTTGTTTCGAAAGTTAGACTTTTTATTTTTGGAACGTTATTCTGGATTTTGAAGAGGAATGATTGGTGAAAATTTCAGTCGAATCAGAGCATTGGTTCGAAAGATACTATACCTGTCATTTGACGAAGAACACCCTGTATCTCAGTTGTTTCGAAAGTTAGACTTTTTATTTTTGGAACGTTATTCTGGATTTTGAAGAGGAATGATTGTCGAAAATTTCAGTCGAATCAGAGCATTAGTTCGAAAGATACTATACCTGTCATTTGACGAAGAACACCCTGTATCTCAGTTGTTTCGAAAGTTAGACTTTTTATTTTTGGAACGTTATTCTGGATTGTGAAGAGGAATGATTGGTGAAAATTTCAGTCGAATCAGAGCATTGGTTCGAAAGATACTATACCTGTCATTTGACGAAGAACACCCTGTATCTCAGTTGTTTCGAAAGTTAGACTTTTTATTTTTGAAACGTTATTCTGGATTGTGAAGAGGAATGATTGGTGAAAATTTCAGTCGAATCAGAGCATTGGTTCGAAAGATACTATACTTGTCATTTGACGAAGAACACCCTGTATCTCAGTTGTTTCGAAAGTTAGACTTTTTATTTTTGGAACGTTATTCTGGATTGTGAAGAGGAATGATTGGTGAAAATTTCGGTCGAATCAGAGCATTGGTTCGAAAGATACTATACCTGTCATTTGACGAAGAACACCCTGTACCTCAGTTGTTTCGAAAGTTAGACTTTTTATTTTTGGAACGTTATTCTGGATTTTGAAGAGGAATGATTGGTGAAAATTTCAGTCGAATCAGAGCATTGGTTCGAAAGATACTATACCTGTCATTTGACGAAGAACACCCTGTATCTCAGTTGTTTCGAAAGTTAGACTTTTTATTTTTGGAACGTTATTCTGGATTTTGAAGAGGAATGATTGGTGAAAATTTCAGTCGAATCAGAGCATTGGTTCGAAAGATACTATACCTGTCATTTGACGAAGAACACCCTGTATCTCAGTTGTTTCGAAAGTTAGACTTTTTATTTTTGAATCGTTATTCTGGATTGTGAAGAGGAATGATTGGTGAAAATTTCAGTCGAATCAGAGCATTGGTTCGAAAGATACTATACCTGTCATTTGACGAAGAACACCCTGTATCTCAGTTGTTTCGAAAGTAAGACTTTTTATTTTTGAATCGTTATTCTGGATTGTGAAGAGGAATGATTGGTGAAAATTTCAGTCGAATCAGAGCATTGGTTCGAAAGATACTATACTTGTCATTTGACGAAGAACACCCTGTATCTCAGTTGTTTCTAAAGTTAGACTTTTTATTTTTGAATCGTTATTCTGGATTGTGAAGAGGAATGATTGGTGAAAATTTCAGTCGAATCAGAGCATTGGTTCGAAAGATACTATACCTGTCATTTGACGAAGAACACCCTGTATCTCAGTTGTTTCGAAAGTTAGACTTTTTATTTTTGGAACGTTATTCTGGATTGTGAAGAGGAATGATTGGTGAAAATTTCAGTCGAATCAGAGCATTGGTTCGAAAGATACTATACCTGTCATTTGACGAAGAACACCCTGTATC
>CAUEHS010000285.1:0-33131 GCA_958510865.1 Myrrha octodecimguttata | reverse complement strand
ACCCTTACCCTTACCCTTACCCTTACCCTTACCCTTACCCTTACCCTTACCCTTACCCTTACCCTTAGCCTTGCTTTTACCCTTAGGCTTACCCTTACCTTTACCCTTACCCTTACCCTTACCCTTACCCTTACCCTTACCCTTACCCTTGCTTTTACCCTTAAGCTTACCCTTACCCTTACCCTTACCCTCACCCTTACCCTTACCCTTGCTTTTACCCTTAAGCTTACCCTTACCCTTACCCTTACCCTTACCCTTACCCTTGCTTTTACCCTTAGGCTTACCCTTACCCTTACCCTTACCCTTACCCTTGCTTTTACCCTTAAGCTTACCCTTACACTTACCCTTACCCTTACCCTTACCCTTACCCTTACCCTTAACCTTACCCTTACCCTTACCCTTACCCTTACCCTTACCCTTGCTTTCACCCTTAGGCTTACCCTTACCTTTACCCTTACCCTTACCCTTACCCTTACCCTTACCCTTACCCTTACCCTTACCCTTATTCTTACCCTTACCCTTACCCTTACCCTTACCCTTGCTTTTACCCTTAAGCTTACCATTACCCTTACCCTTACCCTTACCCTTACCCTTACCCTTACCCTTGCTTTTACCCTTAAGCTTACCCTTACCCTTACCCTTACCCTTACCCTTACCCTCACCCTTACCCTTACCCTTACCCTTGCTTATACCCTTAAGCTTACCCTTACCCTTACCCTTACCCTTACCCTTACCCTTACCCTTACCCTTACCCTTACCCTTACCCTTACCCTTACCCTTACCCTTGCTTTTACCCTTAGGCTTACCCTTACCTTTACCCTTACACTTACCCTTACCCTTACCCTTACCCTTACCCTTACCCTTACCCTTACCCTTACCCTTACCCTTGCTTTTACCCTTAAGCTTACCCTTACCCTTACCCTTACCCTTACCCTTACCCTCACCCTTACCCTTACCCTTACCCTTGCTTATACCCTTAAGCTTACCCTTACCCTTACCCTTACCCTTACCCTTACCCTTACCCTTACCCTTACCCTTACCCTTACCCTTACCCTTACCCTTGCTTTTACCCTTAGGCTTACCCTTACCTTTACCCTTACCCTTACCCTTACCCTTACCCTTACCCTTACCCTTACCCTTACCCTTACCCTTACCCTTACCCTTACCCTTACCCTTGCTTTTACCCTTAAGCTTACCCTTACCCTTACCCTTACCCTTACCCTTACCCTTACCCTTACCCTTACCCTTACCCTTGCTTTTACCCTTAAGCTTACCCTTACCCTTACCCTTACCCTTACCCTTACCCTTGCTTTTACCCTTAGGCTTACCCTTACCTTTACCCTTACCCTCACCCTTACCCTTACCCTTACCCTTACCCTTACCCTTACCCTTACCCTTGCTTTTACCCTTAAGCTTACCCTTACCCTTACCCTTACCCTTACCCTTACCCTTACCCTTGCTTTTACCCTTAAGCTTACCCTTACCCTTGCCCTTACCCTTACCCTTACCCTTGCTTTTACCCTTAGGCTTACCCTTACCCTTACCCTCACCCTTACCCTTGCTTTTACCCTTAAGCTTACCCTTACCCTTACCCTTACACTTACCCTTACCCTTACCCTTACTCTTACCCTTACCCTTACCCTTACCCTTACCCTTACCCTTACCCTTACCCTTGCTTTTACCCTTAGGCTTACCCTTACCTTTACCCTTACCCTAACCCTTACCCTTACCCTTACCCTTACCCTTACCCTTGCTTTTACCCTTAAGCTTACCCTTACCCTTACCCTTACCCTTACCCTTACCCTTACCCTTGCTTTTACCCTTAAGCTTACCCTTACCCTTACCCTTACCCTTACCCTTACCCTTACCCTTACCCTTACCCTTACCCTTACCCTTACCCTTACCCTTACCCTTACCCTTACCCTTACCCTTGCTTTTACCCTTAAGCTTACCCTTACCCTTACCCTTACCCTTACCCTTACCCTAACCCTTACCCTTGCTTTCACCCTTAAGCTTACCCTTACCCTTACCCTTACCCTTACCCTTACCCTTACCCTTACCTTTACCCTTACCCTTACCCTTACCCTTACCCTTACCCTTACCCTTACCCTTACCCTTACCCTTACCCTTACCCTTGCTTTTACCCTTAAGCTTACCCTTACCCTTACCCTTACCCTTACCCTTACCCTTACCCTTACCCTCACCCTTACCCTTGCTTTTACCCTTAAGCTTACCCTTACCCTTACCCTCACCCTTACCCTTACCCTTACCCTCACCCTTGCTTTTACCCTTAGGCTTACCCTAACCTTTACCCTTACCCTTACCCTTACCCTTACCCTTACCCTTACCCTTACCCTTACCCTTGCTTTTACCCTTAAGCTTACCCTTACCCTTACCCTTACCCTTACCCTTACCCTTACCCTTACCCTTGCTTTGACCCTTAAGCTTACCCTTACCCTTACCCTTACCCTTACCCTTACCCTTGCTTTTACCCTTAGGCTTAACCTTACCCTTACCCTTACCCTTACCCTTGCTTTTACCCTTAAGCTTACCCTTACCCTTACCCTTACTCTTACCCTTACCCTAACCTTACCCTTACCCTTACCCTTACCCTTACCCTTACCCTTACCCTTACCCTTACCCTTGCTTTTACCCTTAGGCTTACCCTTACCTTTACCCCTACCCTAACCCTTACCCTTACCCTTACCCTTACCCTTACCCTTGCTTTTACCCTTAAGCTTACCCTTACCCTTACCCTTACCCTTACCCTTACCCTTACCCTTACCCTTGCTTTTACCCTTAAGCTTACCCTTACCCTTACCCTTACCCTTACCCTTACCCTTACCCTTACCCTTACCCTTACCCTTACCCTTACCCTTACCCTTACCCTTACCCTTACCCTTACACTTGCTTTTACCCTTAAGCTTACCCTTACCCTTACCCTTACCCTTACCCTTACCCTTACCCTTACCCTTACCCTTACCCTTATCCTTGCTTTTACCCTTAGGCTTACCCTTACCTTTACCCTTACCCTTACCCTTACCCTTACCCTTACCCTTACCCTTACCCTTGCTTTTACCCTTAAGCTTACCCTTACCCTTACCCTTACCCTTACCCTTAAGCTTACCCTTACCCTTACCCTTACCCTTACCCTTACCCTTACCCTTACCCTTTCCCTTACCCTTACCCTTACCCTTACCCTTGCTTTTACCCTTAAGCTTACCCTTACCCTTACCCTTACCCTTACCCTTACCCTTGCTTTTACCCTTAAGCTTACCCTTACCCTTACCCTTACCCTTACCCTTAAGCTTTCCCTTACCCTTACCCTTACCCTTACCCTTACCCTTACCCTTACCCTTACCCTTACCCTTACCCTTACCCTTACCCTTACCCTTACCCTTACCCTTGCTTTTACCCTTAAGCTTACCCTTACCCTTACCCTTACCCTTACCCTTAAGCTTACCCTTACCCTTACCCTTACCCTTACCCTCACCCTTACCCTTACCCTTGCTTTTACCCTTAAGCTTACACTTACCCTTACCCTTACCCTTACCCTTAAGCTTACCCTTACCCTTACCCTTACCCTTACCCTTACCCTTACCCTTGCTTTTACCCTTAAGCTTACCCTTACCCTTACCCTTACCCTTACCCTTAACCTTACCCTTACCCTTACCCTTACCCTTACCCTTACCCTTACCCTTACCCTTACCCTTACCCTTACCCTTACCCTTGCTTTTACCCTTAAGCTTACCCTTACCCTTACCCTTACCCTTACCCTTGCTTTTACCCTTAAGCTTACCCTTACCCTTACCCTTACCCTTACCCTTAAGCTTACCCTTACCCTTACCCTTACCCTTACCCTTACCCTTACCCTTACCCTTACCCTTACCCTTACCCTTACCTTTACCCTTACCCTTACCCTTACCCTTGCTTTTACCCTTAAGCCTACCCTTACCCTTACCCTTAACCTTACCCTTACCCTTACCCTTACCCTTACCCTTACCCTTACCCTTGCTTTTACCCTTAGGCTTACCCTTACCTTTACCCTTACCCTTACCCTTACCCTTACCCTTACCCTTACCCTTACCCTTACCTTTACCCTTACCCTTGCTTTTACCCTTAAGCTTACCCTTACCCTTACCCTTACCCTTACCCTTACCCTTGCTTTTACCCTTAAGCTTACCCTTACCCTTACCCTCACCCTTACCCTTAAGCTTACCCTTACCCTTACCCTTACCCTTACCCTTACCCTTACCCTTACCCTTACCCTTACCCTTACCCTTACCCTTACCCTTGCTTTTACCCTTAAGCTTACCCTTACCCTTACCCTTACCCTTACCCTTACCCTTGCTTTTACCCTTAAGCTTACCCTTACCCTTACCCTTACCCTTACCCTTAAGCTTTCCCTTACCCTTACCCTTACCCTTACCCTTACCCTTACCCTTACCCTTACCCTTACCCTTACCCTTACCCTTACCCTTACCCTTACCCTTACCCTTGCTTTTACCCTTAAGCTTACCCTTACCCTTACCCTTACCCTTACCCTTAAGCTTACCCTTACCCTTACCCTTACCCTTACCCTCACCCTTACCCTTACCCTTGCTTTTACCCTTAAGCTTACACTTACCCTTACCCTTACCCTTACCCTTAAGCTTACCCTTACCCTTACCCTTACCCTTACCCTTACCCTTACCCTTGCTTTTACCCTTAAGCTTACCCTTACCCTTACCCTTACCCTTACCCTTAACCTTACCCTTACCCTTACCCTTACCCTTACCCTTACCCTTACCCTTACCCTTACCCTTACCCTTACCCTTACCCTTGCTTTTACCCTTAAGCTTACCCTTACCCTTACCCTTACCCTTACCCTTGCTTTTACCCTTAAGCTTACCCTTACCCTTACCCTTACCCTTACCCTTAAGCTTACCCTTACCCTTACCCTTACCCTTACCCTTACCCTTACCCTTACCCTTACCCTTACCCTTACCCTTACCCTTACCCTTACCCTTACCCTTGCTTTTACCCTTAAGCTTACCCTTACCCTTACCCTTAACCTTACCCTTACCCTTACCCTTACCCTTACCCTTACCCTTACCCTTGCTTTTACCCTTAGGCTTACCCTTACCTTTACCCTTACCCTTACCCTTACCCTTACCCTTACCCTTACCCTTACCCTTACCTTTACCCTTACCCTTGCTTTTACCCTTAAGCTTACCCTTACCCTTACCCTTACCCTTACCCTTACCCTTACTCTTGCTTTTACCCTTAAGCTTACCCTTACCCTTACCCTCACCCTTACCCTTACCCTTGCTTTTACCCTTAGGCTTTCCCTTACCCTTTCCCTTACCCTTACCCTTGCTTTTACCCTTAAGCTTACCCTTACCCTTACCCTTACCCTTACCCTTACCCTTACCCTTACCCTTACCCTTACCCTTACCCTTACCCTTACCCTTACCCTTACCCTTACCCTAACCCTTACCCTTACCCTTACCCTTACCCTTACCCTTGCTTTTACCCTTAGGCTTACCCTTACCTTTTCCCTTACCCTTACCCTTACCCTTACCCTTACCCTTGCTTTTACCCTTAAGCTTACCCTTACCCTTACCCTTACCCTTACCCTTACCCTTACCCTTACCCTTACCCTTACCCTTACCCTTGCTTTTACCCTTAAGCTTACCCTTATCCTTACCCTTACCCTTACCCTTACCCTTACCCTTACCCTTACCCTCACCCTTGCTTTAACCCTTAAGCTTACCCTTACCCTTACCCTTACCCTTACCCTTACCCTTACCCTTGCTTTTACCCTTAAGCTTACCCTTACCCTTACCCTTACCCTTACCCTTGCTTTTACCCTTAGGCTTACCCTTACCCTTACCCTTACCCTTACCCTTGCTTTTACCCTTAAGCTTACCCTTACCCTTACCCTTACCCTTACTCTTACCCTTACCCTTACCCTTACCCTTACCCTTGCTTTTACTCTTAGGCTTACCCTTACCTTTACCCTTACCCTTACCCTTACCCTTACCCTTACCCTTACCCTTACCCTTACCCTTACCCTTACCCTTACCCTTACCCTTACCCTTACCCTTACCCTTACCCTTGCTTTTACCCTTAAGCTAACCCTTACCCTTACCCTTACCCTTACCTTTACCCTTACCCTTACCCTTAACCTTACCCTTACCCTTGCTTTTACCCTTAAGCTCACCCTTACCCTTACCCTTACCCTTACCCTTACACTTACCCTTACCCTGACCCTTACCCTTGCTTTTACCCTTAAGCTTACCCTTACCCTTACCCTTAAGCTTACCCTTACCCTTACCCTTACCCTTACCCTTACCCTTACCCTTACCCTTGCTTTTACCCTTAAGCTTACCCTTACCCTCACCCTTACCCTTACCCTTACCCTTGCTTTTACCCTTAAGCTTACCCTTACACTTAACCTTACCCTTACCCTTAAGCTTACCCTTACCCTTACCCTTACCCTTACCCTTACCCTTACCCTTACCCTTACCCTTGCTTTTACCCTTAAGCTTACCCTTACCCTTACCCTTACCCTTACCCTAACCCTTACCCTTAACCTTACCCTTACCCTTACCCTTACCCTTACCCTTACCCTTGCTTTTACCCTTAGGCTTACCCTTACCTTTACCCTTACCATTACCCTTACCCTTACCCTTATCTTACCCTTACCCTTACCCTTGCTTTTACCCTTAAGCTTACCCTAACCCTTACCCTTACCCTTACCCTTACCCTTACCCTTACCCTTACCCTTGATTTTACCCTTAAGCGTACCCTTACCCTTACCCTCACCCTTACCCTTACCCTTACCCTTACCCTTACCCTTACCCTTACCCTTACCCTTACCCTTGCTTTTACCCTTAAGCTTACCCTTACCCTTACCCTTACTCTTACCCTTACCCTTACCCTTACCCTTACCCTTGCTTTTACCCTTAAGCTTACCCTTACCCTTACCTTTACCCTTACCCTTACCCTTACCCTTACCCTTACCCTTACCCTTACCCTTACCCTTACCCTTACCCTTACCCTTACCCTTACCCTTACCCTTACCCTTACCCTTACCCTTGCTTTTACCCTTAGGCTTACCCTTACCTTTAGCCTTACCCTTACCCTTACCCTTACCCTTACCCTTGCTTTTACCCTTAAGCTTACCCTTACCCTTACCCTTACCCTTACACTTACCCTTGCTTTTACCCTTAGGCTTACCCTTACCCTTACCCTTACCCTTACCCTTAAGCTTACCCTTACCCTTACACTTACCCTTACCCTTACCCTTACCCTTACCCTTACCCTTACCCTTACCCTTGCTTTTACCCTTAAGCTTACCCTTACCCTTACCCTTACCCTTACCCTTACCCTTACCCTTACCCTTACCCTTGCTTTGACCCTTAGGCTTACCCTTACCTTTACCCTTACCCTTACCCTTACCCTTACCCTTACCCTTACCCTTACCCTTACCCTTACCCTTGCTTTTACCCTTAAGCTTACCCTTACCCTTACCCTTACCCTTACCCTTACCCTTGCTTTTACCCTTAAGCTTACCCTTACCCTTACCCTTACCCTTACCCTTACCCTTGCTTTTACCCTTAGGCTTACCCTTACCCTTACCCTTACCCTTACCCTTGCTTTTACCCTTAAGATTACCCTTACCCTTACCCTTACCCTTACCCTTACCCTTACCCTTACCCTTACCCTTACCCTTACCCTTACCCTTACCCTTACCCTTACCCTTACCCTTGCTTTTACCCTTAGACTTAACCTTACCTTTACCCTTACCCTTACCCTTACCCTTACCCTTACCCTTACCCTTACCCTTACCCTTACCCTTACCCTTACCCTTACCCTTACCCTCACCCTTACCCTTACCCTTACCCTTGCTTTTACCCTTAAGCTTACCCATACCCTTACCCTTACCCTTACCCTTACCCTTGCTTTTACCCTTAAGCTTACCCTTACCCTTACCCTTACCCTTACCCTCACCCTTACCCTTACCCTTACCCTTGCTTATACCCTTAAGCTTACCCTTACCCTTACCCTTACCCTTACCCCTACCCTTACCCTTACCCTTACCCTTACCCTTACCCTTACCCTTACCCTTGCTTTTACCCTTAGGCTTACCCTTACCTTTACCCTTACCCTGACCCTTACCCTTACCCTTGCTTTTACCCTTAAGCTTACCCTTACCCTTACCCTTACCCTTACCCTTACCCTTACCCTAACCCTTACCCTTGCTTTTACCCTTAAGCTTACCCTTACCCTTACCCTTACCCTTACCCTTACCCTTAACCTTACCCTTACCCTTACCCTTACCCTTACCCTTACCCTTGCTTTTACCCTTAAGCTTACCCTTACCCTTACCCTTACCCTTACCCTTACCCTTACCCTTACCCTTACCCTTACCCTTACCCTTATCCTTACCCTTGCTTTTACCCTTAAGCTTACCCTTACCCTTACCCTTACCCTTACCCTTACCCTTACCCTTACCCTTACCCTTACCCTTACCCTTGCTTTTACTCTTAGGCTTACCCTTACCTTTACCCTTACCCTTACCCTTACCCTTACCCTCACCCTTACCCTTACCCTTGCTTTTACCCTTAAGCTTACCCTTACCCTTACCCTTACCCTTACCCTTACCCTTACCCTTGCTTTTACCCTTAAGCTTACCCTTACCCTTACCCTTAACCTTACCCTTACCCTTGCTTTTACCCTTAGGCTTACCCTTACCCTTACCCTTACCCTTACCCTTGCTTTTACCCTTAAGCTTACCCTTACCCTTACCCTTACTCTTACCCTTACCCTTACCCTTACCCTTACCCTTACCCTTACCCTTACCCTTACCCTTACCCTTACCCTTACCCTTGCTTTTACCCTTAGGCTTACCCTTACCTTTACCCTTACCCTAACCCTTACCCTTACCCTTACCCTTACCCTTACCCTTGCTTTGACCCTTAGGCTTACCCTTACCTTTACCCTTACCCTTACCCTTACCCTTACCCTTACCCTTACCCTTACCCTTACCCTTACCCTTACCCTTGCTTTTACCCTTAAGCTTACCCTTACCCTTACCCTTACCCTTACCCTTACCCTTGCTTTTACCCTTAAGCTTACCCTTACCCTTACCCTTACCCTTACCCTTACCCTTGCTTTTACCCTTAGGCTTACCCTTACCCTTACCCTTACCTTACCCTTGCTTTTACCCTTAAGATTACCCTTACCCTTACCCTTACCCTTACCCTTACCCTTACCCTTACCCTTACCCTTACCCTTACCCTTACCCTTACCCTTACCCTTACCCTTGCTTTTACCCTTAGACTTAACCTTACCTTTACCCTTACCCTTACCCTTACCCTTACCCTTACCCTTACCCTTACCCTTACCCTTACCCTTACCCTTACCCTTACCCTTACCCTTACCCTTACCCTTACCCTTACCCTTGCTTTTACCCTTAAGCTTACCCATACCCTTACCCTTACCCTTACCCTTACCCTTGCTTTTACCCTTAAGCTTACCCTTACCCTTACCCTTACCCTTACCCTCACCCTTACCCTTACCCTTACCCTTGCTTATACCCTTAAGCTTACCCTTACCCTTACCCTTACCCTTACCCTTACCCTTACCCTTACCCTTACCCTTACCCTTACCCTTACCCTTACCCTTGCTTTTACCCTTAGGCTTACCCTTAGGCTTACCCTTACCTTTACCCTTACCCTTACCCTTACCCTTACCCTTACCCTTACCCTTACCCTTACCCTTACCCTTACCCTTACCCTTGCTTTTACCCTTAAGCTTACCCTTACCCTTACCCTTACCCTTACCCTTACCCTAACCCTTACCCTTGCTTTTACCCTTAAGCTTACCCTTACCCTTACCCTTACCCTTACCCTTACCCTTAACCTTACCCTTACCCTTACCCTTACCCTTACCCTTACCCTTGCTTTTACCCTTAAGCTTACCCTTACCCTTACCCTTACCCTTACCCTTACCCTTACCCTTACCCTTACCCTTACCCTTACCCTTATCCTTACCCTTGCTTTTACCCTTAAGCTTACCCTTACCCTTACCCTTACCCTTACCCTTACCCTTACCCTTACCCTTACCCTTACCCTTACCCTTGCTTTTACTCTTAGGCTTACCCTTACCTTTACCCTTACCCTTACCCTTACCCTTACCCTCACCCTTACCCTTACCCTTGCTTTTACCCTTAAGCTTACCCTTACCCTTACCCTTACCCTTACCCTTACCCTTACCCTTACCCTTGCTTTTACCCTTAAGCTTACCCTTACCCTTACCCTTAACCTTACCCTTACCCTTGCTTTTACCCTTAGGCTTACCCTTACCCTTACCCTTACCCTTACCCTTGCTTTTACCCTTAAGCTTACCCTTACCCTTACCCTTACTCTTACCCTTACCCTTACCCTTACCCTTACCCTTACCCTTACCCTTACCCTTACCCTTACCCTTACCCTTACCCTTACCCTTGCTTTTACCCTTAGGCTTACCCTTACCTTTACCCTTACCCTAACCCTTACCCTTACCCTTACCCTTACCCTTACCCTTGCTTTTACCCTTAAGCTTACCCTTACCCTTACCCTTACCCTTACCCTTACCCTTACCCTTACCCTTACCCTTACCCTTACCCTTACCCTTACCCTTACCCTTACCCTTACCCTTACCCTTGCTTTTACCCTTAAGCTTACCCTTACCCTTACCCTTACCCTTACCCTTACCCTTACCCTTGCTTTTACCCTTAGGCTTACCCTTACCTTTACCCTTACCCTTACCCTTACCCTTACCCTTACCCTTACCCTTGCTTTTACCCTTAAGCTTACCCTTACCCTTATCCTTAAGCTTACCCTTACCCTTACACTTACCCTTACCCTTACCCTTACCCTTACCCTTACCCTTACCCTTGCTTTTACCCTTAAGCTTACCCTTACCCTTACCCTTACCCTTACCCTTACCCTTGCTTTTACCCTTAAGCTTACCCTTACCCTTACCCTTACCCTTAAGCTTACCCTTACCTTTACCCTTACCCTTACCCTTACCCTTACCCTTACCCTTACCCTTACCCTTACCCTTACCCTTACCCTTACCCTTACCCTTGCTTTTACCCTTAAGCTTACCCTTACCCTTACCCTTACCCTTACCCTTAAGCTTACCCTTACCCTTACCCTTACCCTTACCCTTACCCTTACCCTTAACCTTACCCTTGCTTTTACCCTTAAGCTTACCCTTACCCTTACCCTTACCCTTACCCTTAAGCTTACCCTTACCCTTACCCTTACCCTTACCCTTACCCTTGCTTTTACCCTTAAGCTTACCCTTACCCTTACCCTTACCCTTACCCTTACCCTTAAGCTTACCCTTACCCTTACCCTTACCCTTACCCTTACCCTTACCCTTACTCTTGCTTTTACCCTTTAGCTTACCCTTACCCTTACCCTTACCCTTACCCTTGCTTTTACCCTTAAGCTTACCCTTACCCTTACCCTTACCCTTACCCTTAAGCTTACCCTTACCCTTACCCTTACCCTTACCCTTACCCTTACCCTTACCCTTACCCTTACCCTTACCCTTACCCTTACCCTTACCCTTACCCTTGCTTTTACCCTTAAGCTTACCCTTACCCTTACCCTTACCCTTACCCTTACCCTTACCCTTACCCTTACCCTTACCCTTGCTTTTACCCTTAGGCTTACCCTTACCTTTACCCTTACCCTTACCCTTACCCTTACCCTTACCCTTTCCCTTGCTTTTACCCTTAAGCTTACCCTTACCCTTACCCTTACCCTTACCCTTACCCTTACCCTTACCCTTACCCTTGCTTTTACCCTTAAGCTTACCCTTACCCTTACCCTTACCCTTACCCTTACCCTTGCTTTTACCCTTAGGCTTACCCTTACCCTTACCCTTACCCTTACCATTGCTTTTACCCTTAAGCTTACCCTTACCCTTACCCTTACCCTTACCCTTACCCTTACCCTTACCCTTACCCTTACCCTTACCCTTACCCTTACCCTTACCCTTACCCTTACCCTTACCCTTACCCTTACCCTTACCCTTACCCTTACCCTTACCCTTACCCTTACCCTTACCCTTACCCTTACCCTTACCCTTACCCTTACCCTTACCCTTACCCTTGCTTTTACCCTTAGGCTTACCCTTACCTTTACCCTTACCCTTACCCTTACCCTTACCCTTGCTTTTACCCTTAAGCTTACCCTTACCCTTACCCTTACCCTTACCCTTACCCTTACCCTTACCCTTACCCTTACCCTTACCCTTACCCTTGCTTTTACCCTTAAGCTTACCCTTACCCTTACCCTCACCCTTACCCTTACCCTTACCCTTACCCTTACCCTTACCCTTACCCTTACACTCACCCTTGCTTTTACCCTTAAGCTTACCCTTACCCTTACCCTTACCCTTACCCTTACCCTTATCCTTGCTTTTACCCTTAAGCTTACCCTTACCCATACCCTTACCCTTACCCTTACCCTTGCTTTTACCCTTAGGCTTACCCTTACCCTTACCCTTACCCTTACCCTTGCTTTTACCCTTAAGCTTACCCTTACCCTTACCCTTACCCTTACTCTTACCCTTACCCTTACCCTTACCCTTACCCTTGCTTTTACCTTTAGGCTTACCCTTACCTTTACCCTTACCCTTACCCTTACCCTTACCCTTACCCTTACCCTTACCCTTGCTTTTACCCTTAAGCTCACCCTTACCCTTACCCTTACCCTTACCCTTACCCTTACCCTTACCCTTACCCTTACCCTTACCCTTGCTTTTACCCTTAAGCTCACCCTTACCCTTACCCTTACCCTTACCCTTACTCTTACCCTTACCCTTGCTTTTACCCTTAAGCTTACCCTTACCCTTACCCTTACCCTTACCCTTAAGCTTACCCTTACTCTTACCCTTACCCTTACCCTTACCCTTACCCTTACCCTTGCTTTTACCCTTAAGCTTACCCTTACCCTTACCCTTACCCTTACCCTTACCCTTGCTTTTACCCTTAAGCTTACCCTTACCCTCACCCTTACCCTTACCCTTAAGCTTACCCTTACCCTTACCCTTACCCTTACCCTTACCCTTACCCTTACCCTTGCTTTTACCCTTAAGCTTACCCTTACCCTTACCCTTACCCTTACCCTTACCCTTACCCTTACCCTTACCCTTACCCTTACCCTTACCCTTACCCTTACCCTTACCCTTGCTTTTACCCTTAGGCTTACCCTTACCTTTACCCTTACCATTACCCTTACCCTTACCCTTACCCTTACCCTTACCCTTACCCTTACCCTTGCTTTTACCCTTAAGCTTTCCCTTACCCTTACCCTTACCCTTACCCTTACCCTTACCCTTACCCTTACCCTTACCCTTACCCTTACCCTTACCCTTACCCTTACCCTTACCCTTACCCTTACCCTTACCCTTACCCTTACCCTTACCCTTACCCTTACCCTTGCTTTTACCCTTAAGCTTACCCTTACCCTTACCCTTACCCTTACCCTTACCCTTACCCTTACCCTTGCTTTTACCCTTAAGCTTACCCTTACCCTTACTCTTACCCCTACCCTTACCCTTACCCTTACCCTTACCCTTACCCTTGCTTTTACCCTTAGGCTTACCCTCACCTTTACCCTTACCCTTACCCTTACCCTTACCCTTACCCTTACCCTTACCCTTGCTTTTACCCTTAAGCTTACCCTTACCCTTACCCTTACCCTTACCCTTAGCCTTACCCTTACCCTTGCTTTTACCCTTAAGCTTACCCTTACCCTTACCCTTACCCTTACCCTTACCCTTGCTTTTACCCTTAGGCTTACCCTTACCCTTACCCTTACCCTTACCCTTAAGCTTACCCTTACCCTTACCCTTACCCTTACCCATACCCTTACCCTTACCCTTACCCTTACCCTTACCCTTACCCTTACCCTTACCTTTACCCTTACCCTTGCTTTTACCCCTAAGCTTACCCTTACCCTTACCCTTACCCTTACCCTTAACCTTACCCTTACCCTTACCCTTACCCTTACCCTTACCCTTACCCTTACCCTTACTTAGGGTAAGGGTAAGGGTAAGCTTAAGGGTAAAAGCAAGGGTAAGGGTAAGGGTAAGGGTAAGGGTAAGGGTAAGGGTAAGGGTAAGGGTAAGGGTAAGGGTAAGGGTAAGGGTAAGCTTAAGGGTAAGGGTAAGGGTAAGGGTAAGGGTAAGGGTAAGCTTAAGGGTAAAAGCAAGGGTAAGGGTAAGGGTAAGGGTAAGGGTAAGGGTAAGGGTAAGCTTAAGGGTAAGGGTAAGGGTAAGGGTAAGGGTAAGCTTAAGGGTAAAAGCAAGGGTAAGGTTAAGGGTAAGGGTAAGGGTAAAGGTAAGGGTAAGGGTAAGCTTAAGGGTAAGGGTAAGGGTAAGGGTAAGGGTAAGCTTAAGGGTAAAAGCAAGGGTAAGGGTAAGGGTAAGGGTAAGGTTAAGGGTAAGGGTAAGGGTAAGGGTAAGGATAAGGGTAAGGGTAAGGGTAAGGGTAAGCTTAAGGGTAAGGGTAAGGGTAAGGGTAAGCTTAAGGGTAAAAGCAAGGGTAAGGGTAAGGGTAAGGGTAAGGGTAAGGGTAAGCTTAAGGGTAAAAGCAAGGGTAAGGGTAAGGGTAAGGGTAAGGGTAAGGGTAAGGGTAAGGGTAAGGGTAAGGGTAAGGATAAGGGTAAGCTTAAGGGTAAGGGTAAGGGTAAGGGTAAGCTTAAGGGTAAAAGCAAGGGTAAGGGTAAGGGTAAGGGTAAGGGTAAGGGTAAAGGTAAGGGTAAGCCTAAGGGTAAAAGCAAGGGTAAGGGTAAGGGTAAGGGTAAGGGTAAGGGTAAGGGTAAGGGTAAGGGTAAGGGTAAGGGTAAGGGTAAGGGTAAGGGTAAGGGTAAGCTTAAGGGTAAAAGCAAGGGTAAGGGTAAGGGTAAGGGTAAGGGTAAGGGTAAGGGTAAGGGTAAGGGTAAGGGTAAGGGTAAGCTTAAGGGTAAAAGCAAGGGTAAGGGTAAGGGTAAGGGTAAGGGTAAGGGTAAGGGTAAGGGTAAGGGTAAGGGTAAGGGTAAGGGTAAGGGTAAGGGTAAGGGTAAGGGTAAGCTTAAGGGTAAAAGCAAGGGTAAGGGTAAGGGTAAGGGTAAGGGTAAGGGTAAAGGTAAGGGTAAGCCTAAGGGTAAAAGCAAGGGTAAGGGTAAGGGTAAGGGTAAGGGTAAGGGTAAGGGTAAGGGTAAGGGTAAGGGTAAGGGTAAGGGTAAGGGTAAGCTTAAGGGTAAAAGCAAGGGTAAGGGTAAAGGTAAGGGTAAGGGTAAGGGTAAGGGTAAGGGTAAGGGTAAGGGTAAGCTTAAGGGTAAAAGCAAGGGTAAGGGTAAGTGTAAGGGTAAGGGTAAGGGTAAGGGTAAGGGTAAGGGTAAGGGTAAGGGTAAGGGTAAGGGTAAGGGTAAGCTTAAGGGTAAAAGCAAGGGTAAGGGTAAGGGTAAGGGTAAGGGTAAGGGTTAGGTTAAGGGTAAAGGTAAGGGTAAGCCTAAGGGTAAAAGCAAGGGTAAGGGTAAGGGTAAGGGTAAGGGTAAGGGTAAGGGTAAGGGTAAGGGTAAGGGTAAGGGTAAGGGTAAGGGTAAGGGTTAGGGTAAGGGTAAGAGTAAGGGTAAGGGTAAGGGTAAGCTTAAGGGTAAAAGCAAGGGTAAGGGTAAGGGTAAGGGTAAGGGTAAGCCTAAGGGTAAAAGCAAGGGTAAGGGTAAGGTTAAGGGTAAGGGTAAATGTAAGCTTTAGGGTAAAACCAAGGGTAAGGGTAAGGGTAAGGGTAAGGGTAAGGGTAAGCTTAACCTTACCCTTACCCTTACCCTTACCCTTGCTTTTACCCTTAAGCTTACCCTTACCCTTACCCTTACCCTTACCCTTACCCTTACCCTTACCCTTATCCTTACCCTTGCTTTTACCCTTAAGCTTACCCTTACCCTTACCCTTACCCTTACCCTTACCCTTACCCTTACCCTTACCCTTACCCTTACCCTTGCTTCTACTCTTAGGCTTACCCTTACCTTTACCCTTACCCTTACCCTTACCCTTACCCTTACCCTTACCCTTACCCTTACCCTTACCCTTAGCCTTACCCTTGCTTTTACCCTTAAGCTTACCCTTACCCTTACCCTCACCCTTACCCTTACCCTTACCCTTACCCTTACCCTTGCTTTTACCCTTAGGCTTACCCTTACCTTTACCCTTACCCTTACCCTTACCCTTACCCTTACCCTTGCTTTTACCCTTAAGCTTACCCTTACCCTTACCCTTACCCTTACCCTTACCCTTACCCTTACCCTTACCCTTACCCTTACCCTTACCCTTGCTTTTACCCTTAGGCTTACCCTTACCCCTACCCTTACCCTTACCCTTGCTTCTACCCTTAAGCTTACCCTTACCCTTACCCTTACCCTTACCCTTACCCTTACCCTTACCCTTACCCTTACCCTTACCCTTACCCTTGCTTTTACCCTTAGGCTTACCCTTACCTTTACATTTACCCTTACCCTTACCCTTACCCTTACCCTTGCTTTTACCCTTAAGCTTACCCTTACCCTTACCCTTACCCTTACCCTTACCCTTACCCTTACCCTTGCTTTTACCCTTAAGCTTACCCTTACCCTTACCCTTACCCTTACCCTCACCCTTACCCTTACCCTTACCCTTACCCTTACCCTTACCCTTACCCTCACCCTTGCTTTTACCCTTAAGCTTACCCTTACCCTTACCCTTACCCTTACCCTTACCCTTACCCTTGCTTTTACCCTTAAGCTTACCCTTACCCTTACACTTACCCTTACCCTTACCCTTGCTTTTACCCTTAGGCTTACCCTTACCCTTACCCTTACCCTTACCCTTGCTTTTACCCTTAAGCTTACCCTTACCCTTACCCTTACCCTTACTCTTACCCTTACCCTTACCCTTACCCTTACCCTTGCTTTTACCCTTAGGCTTACCCTTACCTTTACCCTTACCCTTACCCTTACCCTTACCCTTACCCTTACCCTTACCCTTACCCTTACCCTTACCCTTACCCTTAGCCTTGCTTTCACCCTTAAGCTTACCCTTACCCTTACCCTTACCCTTACCCTTACCCTTACCCTTACCCTTACCCTTACCCTTACCCTTGCTTTTACCCTTAAGCTCAACCTTACCCTTACCCTTACCCTTACCCTTACCCTTACCCTTACTCTTACCCTTACCCTTGCTTTTACCCTTAAGCTTACCCTTACCCTTACCCTTACCCTTACCCTTAAGCTTACCCTTACTCTTACACTTACCCTTACCCTTACCCTTACCCTTACCCTTACCCTTGCTTTTACCCTTAAGCTTACCCTTACCCTTACCTTTACCCTTACCCTTACCCTTACTTTTACCCTTAAGCTTACCCTTACCCTCACCCTTACCCTTACCCTTAAGCTTACCCTTACCCTTACCCTTACCCTTACCCTTACCCTTACCCTTACCCTTGCTTTTACCCTTAAGCTTACCCTTACCCTTACCCTTACCCTTACCCTTACCCTTACCCTTACCCTTACCCTTACCCTTACCCTTACCCTTACCCTTACCCTTACCCTTACCCTTGCTTTTACCCTTAGGCTTACCCTTACCTTTACCCTTACCATTACCCTTACCCTTACCCTTACCCTTACCCTTACCCTTACCCTTACCCTTACCCTTGCTTTTACCCTTAAGCTTACCCTTACCCTTACCCTTACCCTTACCCTTACCCTTACCCTTACCCTTACCCTTACCCTCACCCTTACCCTTACCCTTACCCTTACCCTTACCCTTACCCTTACCCGTAAGGGTAAGGGTAAGGGTGAGGGTAAGGGTAAGGGTAAGCTTAAGGGTAAAAGCAAGGGTAACCTTGCTTTTACCCTTAAGCTTACCCTTACCCTTACCCTTACCCTTACCCTTACCCTTACCCTTGCTTTTACCCTTAAGCTTACCCTTACCCTTACTCTTACCCCTACCCTTACCCTTACCCTTACCCTTACCCTTGCTTTTACCCTTAGGCTTACCCTCACCTTTACCCTTACCCTTACCCTTACCCTTACCCTTACCCTTACCCTTACCCTTGCTTTTACCCTTAAGCTTACCCTTACCCTTACCCTTACCCTTACCCTTAGCCTTACCCTTACCCTTGCTTTTACCCTTAAGCTTACCCTTACCCTTACCCTTACCCTTACCCTTACCCTTGCTTTTACCCTTAGGCTTACCATTACCCTTACCCTTACCCTTACCCTTAAGCTTACCCTTACCCTTACCCTTACCCTTACCCTTACCCTTACCCTTACCCTTACCCTTGCTTTTACCCTTAAGCTTACCCTTACCCTTACCCTTACCCTTACCCTTACCCTTACCCTTACCCTTACCCTTACCCTTACCCTTACCCTTACCCTTACTTAGGGTAAGGGTAAGGGTAAGCTTAAGGGTAAAAGCAAGGGTAAGGGTAAGGGTAAGGGTAAGGGTAAGGGTAAGGGTAAGGGTAAGGGTAAGGGTAAGGTTAAGGGTAAGCTTAAGGGTAAGGGTAAGGGTAAGGGTAAGCTTAAGGGTAAAAGCAAGGGTAAGGGTAAGGGTAAGGGTAAGGGTAAGGGTAAGCTTAAGGGTAAGGGTAAGGGTAAGGGTAAGGGTAAGCTTAAGGGTAAAAGCAAGGGTAAGGTTAAGGGTAAGGGTAAGGGTAAGGGTAAGGGTAAGGGTAAGGGTAAGGGTAAGGGTAAGCTTAAGGGTAAGGGTAAGGGTAAGGGTAAGGGTAAGCTTAAGGGTAAAAGCAAGGGTAAGGGTAAGGGTAAGGGTAAGGTTAAGGGTAAGGGTAAGGGTAAGGGTAAGGGTAAGGGTAAGCTTAAGGGTAAGGGTAAGGGTAAGGGTAAGCTTAAGGGTAAAAGCAAGGGTAAGGGTAAGGGTAAGGGTAAGGGTAAGGGTAAGCTTAAGGGTAAAAGCAAGGGTAAGGGTAAGGGTAAGGGTAAGGGTAAGGGTAAGGGTAAGGGTAAGGGTAAGGGTAAGGGTAAGGGTAAGGGTAAGGGTAAGGGTAAGGGTAAGGGTAAGGGTAAGCTTAAGGGTAAAAGCAAGGGTAAGGGTAAGGGTAAGGGTAAGGGTAAGGGTAAAGGTAAGGGTAAGCCTAAGGGTAAAAGCAAGGGTAAGGGTAAGGGTAAGGGTAAGGGTAAGGGTAAGGGTAAGGGTAAGCTTAAGGGTAAAAGCAAGGGTAAGGGTAAGGGTAAGGGTAAGGGTAAGGGTAAGGGTAAGGGTAAGGGTAAGGGTAAGGGTAAGGGTAAGCTTAAGGGTAAAAGCAAGGGTAAGGGTAAGGGTAAGGGTAAGGGTAAGGGTAAGGGTAAGGGTAAGGGTAAGGGTAAGGGTAAGGGTAAGGGTAAGGGTAAGGGTAAGCTTAAGGGTAAAAGCAAGGGTAAGGGTAAGGGTAAGGGTAAGGGTAAGGGTTAGGGTAAGGGTAAAGGTAAGGGTAAGCCTAAGGGTAAAAGCAAGGGTAAGGGTAAGGGTAAGGGTAAGGGTAAGGGTAAGGGTAAGGGTAAGGGTAAGGGTAAGGGTAAGGGTAAGGGTAAGGGTAAGGGTAAGAGTAAGGGTAAGGGTAAGGGTAAGCTTAAGGGTAAAAGCAAGGGTAAGGGTAAGGGTAAGGGTAAGGGTAAGCCTAAGGGTAAAAGCAAGGGTAAGGGTAAGGTTAAGGGTAAGGGTAAGGGTAAGCTTAAGGGTAAAACCAAGGGTAAGGGTAAGGGTAAGGGTAAGGGTAAGGGTAAGCTTAAGGGTAAAAGCAAGGGTAAGGGTAAGGGTGAGGGTAAGGGTAAGGGTAAGGGTAAGGGTAAGGGTAAAGGTAAGGGTAAGCCTAAGAGTAAAAGCAAGGGTAAGGGTAGGTAAGGGTAAGGGTAAGGGTAAGGGTAAGGGTAAGGTAAGGGTAAGGGTAAGGGTAAGGGTAAGGGTAAGCTTAAGGGTAAAAGCAAGGGTAAGGATAAGGGTAAGGGTAAGGGTAAGGGTAAGGGTAAGGGTAAGGGTAAGGGTAAGGGTAAGCTTAAGGGTAAAAGCAAGGGTAAGGGTAAGGGTAAGGGTAGGAGTAAGGGTAAGGGTAAGGGTAAGGGTAAGGGTAAGGGTAAGGGTAAGGGTAAGGGTAAGGGTAAGGGTAAGGGTAAGGGTAAGCTTAAGGGTAAAAGCAGGGATAAGGGTTAGGGTAAGGGTAAGGGTAAGGGTAAGGGTAAGGGTAAGCTTAAGGGTAAAAGCAAGGGTAAGGGTAAGGGTAAGGGTAAGGGTGAGGGTAAGGGTAAAGGTAAGGGTAAGCCTAAGGGTAAAAGCAAGGGTAAGGGTAAGGGTAAGGGTAAGGGTAAGGGTAAGGGTAAGGGTAAGGGTAAGGGTAAGGGTAAGGGTAAGCTTAAGGGTATAAGCAAGGGTAAGGGTAAGGGTAAGGGTGATGGTAAGGGTAAGGGTAAGGGTAAGGGTAAGGGTAAGGGTAAGGGTAAGCTTAAGGGTAAAAGCAAGGGTAAGGGTAAGGGTAAGGGTAAGGGTAAGGGTAAGGGTAAGGGTAAGGGTAAGCTTAAGGGTAAAAGCAAGGGTAAGGGTAAGGGTAAGGGTAAGGGTAAGGGTAAGGGTAAGGGTAAGGGTAAGGGTAAGGGTAAAGGTAAGGTTAAGCCTAAGGGTAAAAGCAAGGGTAAGGGTAAGGGTAAGGGTAAGGGTAAGGGTAAGGGTAAGGGTAAGGGTAAGGGTAAGGGTAAGGGTAAGGTAAGGGTAAGGGTAAGGGTAAGGGTAAGGGTAAGGGTAAGGGTAAGGGTAAGGGTAAGGGTAAGCTTAAGGGTAAAAGAAAGGGTAAGGGTTAGGGTAAGGGTAAGGGTAAGGGTAAGGGTAAGGGTAAGCTTAAGGGTAAAAGCAAGGGTAAGGGTAAGGGTAAGGGTGAAGGTAAGGGTAAGGGTAAGGGTAAGGGTAAGGGTAAAGGTAAGGGTAAGCCTAAGGGTCAAAGCAAGGGTAAGGGTAAAGGTAAGGGTAAGGGTGAGGGTAAGGGTAAGGGTAAGCTTAAGGGTAAAAGCAGGGGTAAGGGTAAGGGTAAGGGTAAGGGTAAGGGTAAGGGTAAGGGTAAGGGTAAGGGTAAGGGTAAGGGTAAGGGTAAGGGTAAGCTTAAGGGTAAGGGTAAGGGTAAGGGTAAGGGTAAGCCTAAGGGTAAAGGCAAGGGTAAGTGTAAGGGTAAGGGTAAGGGTAAGGGTTAGCTTACCCTTACCCTTACCCTTACCCTTACCCTTACCCTTACCCTTACCCTTACCCTTACCCTTACCCTTACCCTTACCCTTGCTTTTACCCTTAAGCTTACCCTTACCCTTACCCTTACCCTTACCCTTACCCTTACCCTTACCCTTACCCTTGCTTTTACCCTTAGGCTTACCCTTACCTTTACCCTTACCCTTACCCTTACCCTTACCCTTACCCTTGCTTTTACCCTTAAGCTTACCCTTACCCTTACCCTTACCCTTACCCTTACCCTTACCCTTACCCTTGCTTTTACCCTTAAGCTTACCCTTATCCTTACCCTTACCCTTACCCTTACCCTTGCTTTTACCCTTAGGCTTACACTTACCCCTACCCTTACCCTTACCCTTGCTTTTACCCTTAAGCTTACCCTTACCCATACCCTTACCCTTACCCTTACCCTTACCCTTACCCTTACCCTTACCCTTACCCTTACCCTTACCCTTACCCTTACCCTTACCCTTACCCTTACCCTTACCCTTACCCTTACCCTTACCCTTACCCTTACCCTTACCCTTACCCTTACCCTTACCCTTGCTTTTACCCTTAGGCTTACCCTTACCTTTACCCTTACCCTTACCCTTACCCTTACCCTTACCCTTACCCTTGCTTTTACCCTTAAGCTTACCCTTACCCTTACCCTTACCCTTACCCTTACCCTTACCCTTACCCTTGCTTTTACCCTTAAGCTTACCCTTACCCTTACCCTTAGCCTTACCCTTACCCTTACCCTTACCCTTACCTTTACCCTTACCCTTACCCTTACCCTCACCCTTACCCTCACCCTTGCTTTTACCCTTAAGCTTACCCTTACCCTTACCCTTACCCTTACCCTTACCCTTACCCTTGCTTTTACCCTTAAGCTTACCCTTACCCTTACCCTTACCCTTACCCTTACCCTTGCTTTTACCCTTAGGCTTACCCTTACCCTTACCCTTACCCTTACCCTTGCTTTTACCCTTAAGCTTACCCTTACCCTTACCCTTACCCTTACTCTTACCCTTACCCTTACCCTTACCCTTACCCTTGCTTTTACCCTTAGGCTTACCCTTACCTTTACCCTTACCCTTACCCTTACCCTTACCCTTACCCTTACCCTTACCCTTACCCTTACCCTTACCCTTACCCTTACCCTTACCCTTGATTTTACCCTTAAGCTTACCCTTACCCTTACCCTTACCCTTACCCTTACCCTTACCCTTACCCTTACCCTTGCTTTTACCCTTAAGCTCACCCTTACCCTTACCCTTACCCTTACCCTTACCCTTACTCTTACCCTTACCCTTGCTTTTACCCTTAAGCTTACCCATACCCTCACCCTTACCCTTACCCTTAAGCTTACCCTTACTCTTACCCTTACCCTTACCCTTACCCTTACCCTTACCCTTACCCTTGCTTTTACCCTTAAGCTTACCCTTACCCTTACCCTTACCCTTACCCTTACCCTTGCTTTTACCCTTAAGCTTACCCTTACCCTCACCCTTACCCTTACCCTTAAGCTTACCCTTACCCTTACCCTTACCCTTACCCTTACCCTTACCCTTACCCTTACCCTTGCTTTTACCCTTAAGCTTACCCTTACCCTTACCCTTACCCTTACCCTTACCCTTACCCTTACCCTTACCCTTACCCTTACCCTTACCCTTACCCTTACCCTTGCTTTTACCCTTAAGCTTACCCTTACCCTTACTCTTACCCCTACCCTTACCCTTACCCTTACCCTTACCCTTACCCTTGCTTTTACCCTTAGGCTTACCCTCACCTTTACCCTTACCCTTACCCTTACCCTTACCCTTACCCTTACCCTTACCCTTGCTTTTACCCTTAAGCTTACCCTTACCCTTACCCTTACCCTTACCCTTAGCCTTACCCTTACCCTTGCTTTTACCCTTAAGCTTACCCTTACCCTTACCCTTACCCTTAGGTAAGGTTAAGCCTAAGGGTAAAAGCAAGGGTAAGGGTAAGGGTAAGGGTAAGGGTAAGGGTAAGGGTAAGGGTAAGGGTAAGGGTAAGGGTAAGGGTAAGGGTAAGGGTAAGGGTAAGGGTAAGGGTAAGGGTAAGCTTAAGGGTAAAAGAAAGGGTAAGGGTTAGGGTAAGGGTAAGGGTAAGGGTAAGGGTAAGGGTAAGCTTAAGGGTAAAAGCAAGGGTAAGGGTAAGGGTAAGGGTGAAGGTAAGGGTAAGGGTAAGGGTAAGGGTAAGGGTAAAGGTAAGGGTAAGCCTAAGGGTCAAAGCAAGGGTAAGGGTAAAGGTAAGGGTAAGGGTGAGGGTAAGGGTAAGGGTAAGCTTAAGGGTAAAAGCAAGGGTTAGGGTAAGGGTAAGGGTAAGGGTAAGGGTAAGGGTAAGGGTAAGGGTAAGGGTAAGGGTAAGGGTAAGGGTAAGGGTAAGGGTAAGCTTAAGGGTAAGGGTAAGGGTAAGGGTAAGGGTAAGCCTAAGGGTAAAGGCAAGGGTAAGTGTAAGGGTAAGGGTAAGGGTAAGGGTAAGCTTACCCTTACCCTTACCCTTACCCTTACCCTTACCCTTACCCTTACCCTTACCCTTACCCTTACCCTTACCCTTACCCTTGCTTTTACCCTTAAGCTTACCCTTACCCTTACCCTTACCCTTACCCTTACCCTTACCCTTACCCTTACCCTTGCTTTTACCCTTAGGCTTACCCTTACCTTTACCCTTACCCTTACCCTTACCCTTACCCTTACCCTTGCTTTTACCCTTAAGCTTACCCTTACCCTTACCCTTACCCTTACCCTTACCCTTACCCTTACCCTTGCTTTTACCCTTAAGCTTACCCTTACCCTTACCCTTACCCTTACCCTTACCCTTGCTTTTACCCTTAGGCTTACCCTTACCCCTACCCTTACCCTTACCCTTGCTTTTACCCTTAAGCTTACCCTTACCCATACCCTTACCCTTACCCTTACCCTTACCCTTACCCTTACCCTTACCCTTACCCTTACCCTTACCCTTACCCTTACCCTTACCCTTACCCTTACCCTTACCCTTACCCTTACCCTTACCCTTACCCTTACCCTTACCCTTACCCTTGCTTTTACCCTTAGGCTTACCCTTACCTTTACCCTTACCCTTACCCTTACCCTTACCCTTACCCTTGCTTTTACCCTTAAGCTTACCCTTACCCTTACCCTTAGCCTTACCCTTACCCTTACCCTTACCCTTACCTTTACCCTTACCCTTACCCTTACCCTCACCCTTACCCTCACCCTTGCTTTTACCCTTAAGCTTACCCTTACCCTTACCCTTACCCTTACCCTTACCCTTACCCTTGCTTTTACCCTTAAGCTTACCCTTACCCTTACCCTTACCCTTACCCTTACCCTTGCTTTTACCCTTAGGCTTACCCTTACCCTTACCCTTGCTTTTACCCTTAAGCTTACCCTTACCCTTACCCTTACCCTTACTCTTACCCTTACCCTTACCCTTACCCTTACCCTTGCTTTTACCCTTAGGCTTACCCTTACCTTTACCCTTACCCTTACCCTTACCCTTACCCTTACCCTTACCCTTACCCTTACCCTTACCCTTACCCTTACCCTTACCCTTGATTTTACCCTTAAGCTTACCCTTACCCTTACCCTTACCCTTACCCTTACCCTTACCCTTACCCTTACCCTTACCCTTACCCTTGCTTTTACCCTTAAGCTCACCCTTACCCTTACCCTTACCCTTACCCTTACCCTTACTCTTACCCTTACCCTTGCTTTTACCCTTAAGCTTACCCATACCCTCACCCTTACCCTTACCCTTAAGCTTACCCTTACTCTTACCCTTACCCTTACCCTTACCCTTACCCTTACCCTTACCTTTGCTTTTACCCTTAAGCTTACCCTTACCCTTACCCTTACCCTTACCCTTACCCTTGCTTTTACCCTTAAGCTTACCCTTACCCTCACCCTTACCCTTACCCTTAAGCTTACCCTTACCCTTACCCTTACCCTTACCCTTACCCTTACCCTTACCCTTGCTTTTACCCTTAAGCTTACCCTTACCCTTACCCTTACCCTTACCCTTACCCTTACCCTTACCCTTACCCTTACCCTTACCCTTACCCTTACCCTTACCCTTACCCTTACCCTTGCTTTTACCCTTAAGCTTACCCTTACCCTTACTCTTACCCCTACCCTTACCCTTACCCTTACCCTTACCCTTACCCTTGCTTTTACCCTTAGGCTTACCCTCACCTTTACCCTTACCCTTACCCTTACCCTTACCCTTACCCTTACCCTTACCCTTGCTTTTACCCTTAAGCTTACCCTTACCCTTACCCTTACCCTTACCCTTAGCCTTACCCTTACCCTTGCTTTTACCCTTAAGCTTACCCTTACCCTTACCCTTACCCTTACCCTTACCCTTGCTTTTACCCTTAGGCTTACCCTTACCCTTACCCTTACCCTTACCCTTACCCTTACCCTTACCCTTACCCTTACCCTTACCCTTACCCTTACCCTTACCCTTACCCTTGCTTTTACCCTTAAGCTTACCCTTACCCTTACCCTTACCCTTACCCTTATCCTTACCCTTACCCTTACCCTTACCCTTACCCTTACCCTTACCCTTACCCTTACCCTTACCCTTACCCTTACCCTTACCCTTACCCTTACCCTTACTTAGGGTAAGGGTAAGGGTAAGCTTAAGGGTAAAAGCAAGGGTAAGGGTAAGGGTAAGGGCAAGGGTAAGGGTAAGGGTAAGGGTAAGGGTAAGCTTAAGGGTAAGGGTAAGGGTAAGGGTTAGGGTAAGCTTAAGGGTAAAAGCAAGGGTAAGGGTAAGGGTAAGGGTAAGGGTAAGGGTAAGCTTAAGGGTAAGGGTAAGGGTAAGGGTAAGGGTAAGCTTAAGGGTAAAAGCAAGGGTAAGGTTAAGGGTAAGGGTAAGGGTAAGGGTAAGGGTAAGGGTAAGCTTAAGGGTAAGGGTAAGGCTAAGGGTAAGGGTAAGCTTAAGGGTAAAAGCAAGGGTAAGGGTAAGGGTAAGGGTAAGGTTAAGGGTAAGGGTAAGGGTAAGGGTAAGGGTAAGGGTAAGGGTAAGGGTAAGCTTAAGGGTAAGGGTAAGGGTAAGGGTAAGCTTAAGGGTAAAAGCAAGGGTAAGGATAAGGGTAAGGGTAAGGGTAAGCTTAAGGGTAAAAGCAAGGGTAAGGGTAAGGGTAAGGGTAAGGGTAAGGGTAAGGGTAAGGGTAAGGGTAAGGGTAAGGGTAAGGGTAAGGGTAAGGGTAAGGATAAGGGTAAGCTTAAGGGTAAGGGTAAGGGTAAGGGTAAGCTTAAGGGTAAAAGCAAGGGTAAGGGTAAGGGTAAGGGTAAGGGTAAGGGTAAAGGTAAGGGTAAGCCTAAGGGTAAAAGCAAGGGTAAGGGTAAGGGTAAGGGTAAGGGTAAGGGTAAGGGTAAGGGTAAGGGTAAGCTTAAGGGTAAAAGCAAGGGTAAGGGTAAGGGTAAGGGTAAGGGTAAGGGTAAGGGTAAGGGTAAGGGTAAGGGTAAGCTTAAGGGTAAAAGCAAGGGTAAGGGTAAGGGTAAGGGTAAGGGTAAGGGTAAGGGTAAGGGTAAGGGTAAGGGAAAGGGTAAGGGTAAGGGTAAGGGTAAGCTTAAGGGTAAAAGCAAGGGTAAGGGTAAGGGTAAGGGTAAGGGTAAGGGTTAGGGTAAGGGTAAAGGTAAGGGTAAGCCTAAGGGTAAAAGCAAGGGTAAGGGTAAGGGTAAGGGTAAGGGTAAGGGTAAGGGTAAGGGTAAGGGTAAGGGTAAGGGTAAGAGTAAGGGTAAGGGTAAGGGTAAGCTTAAGGGTAAAAGCAAGGGTAAGGGTAAGGGTAAGGGTAAGGGTAAGCCTAAGGGTAAAAGCAAGGGTAAGGGTAAGGTTAAGGGTAAGGGTAAGGGTAAGCTTAAGGGTAAAACCAAGGGTAAGGGTAAGGGTAAGGGTAAGGGTAAGGGTAAGCTTAAGGGTAAAAGCAAGGGTAAGGGTAAGGGTGAGGGTAAGGGTAAGGGTAAGGGTAAGGGTAAGGGTAAAGGTAAGGGTAAGCCTAAGAGTAAAAGCAAGGGTAAGGGTAAGGGTAAGGGTAAGGGTAAGGGTAAGGGTAAGGGTAAGGGTAAGGGTAAGCTTAAGGGTAAAAGCAAGGGTAAGGATAAGGGTAAGGGTAAGGGTAAGGGTAAGGGTAAGGGTAAGGGTAAGGGTAAGCTTAAGGGTAAAAGCAAGGGTAAGGGTAAGGGTAAGGGTAAGGGTAAGGGTAAGGGTAAGGGTAAGGGTAAGGGTAAGGGTAAGGGTAAGCTTAAGGGTAAAAGCAAGGATAAGGGTTAGGGTAAGGGTAAGGGTAAGGGTAAGGGTAAGCTTAAGGGTAAAAGCAAGGGTAAGGGTAAGGGTAAGGGTAAGGGTAAGGGTAAGGTAAGGGTAAGGGTAAGGGTAAGGGTAAAGGTAAGGGTAAGCCTAAGGGTAAAAGCAAGGGTAAGGGTAAGGGTAAGGGTAAGGGTAAGGGTAAGGGTAAGGGTAAGGGTAAGGGTAAGGGTAAGGGTAAGCTTAAGGGTATAAGCAAGGGTAAGGGTAAGGGTAAGGGTGAGGGTAAGGGTAAGGGTAGGGGTAAGGGTAAGGGTAAGCTTAAGGGTAAAAGCAAGGGTAAGGGTAAGGGTAAGGGTAAGGGTAAGGGTAAGGGTAAGGGTAAGGGTAAGGGTAAGGGTAAGGGTAAGGGTAAGCTTAAGGGTAAAAGCAAGGGTAAGGGTAAGGGTAAGGGTAAGGGTAAGGGTAAGGGTAAGGGTAAGGGTAAGGGTAAGGGTAAGGGTAAGGGTAAGGGTAAGGGTAAGGGTAAGGGTGAGGGTAAGGGTAAGGGTAAAGGTAAGGTTAAGCCTAAGGGTAAAAGCAAGGGTAAGGGTAAGGGTAAGGGTAAGGGTAAGGGTAAGGGTAAGGGTAAGGGTAAGGGTAAGGGTAAGGGTAAGGGTAAGGGTAAGGGTAAGGGTAAGGGTAAGGGTAAGGGTAAGGGTAAGGGTAAGGGTAAGGGTAAGCTTAAGGGTAAAAGCAAGGGTGAGGGTAAGGTAAGGGTAAGGGTAAGGGTAAGGGTAAGGGTAAGCTTAAGGGTAAAAGCAAGGGTAAGGGTAAGGGTAAGGGTAAAGGTAAGGGTAAGGGTAAGGGTAAGGGTAAGGGTAAGGGTAAAGGTAAGGGTAAGCCTAAGGGTCAAAGCAAGGGTAAGGGTAAAGGTAAGGGTAAGGGTAAGGGTAAGGGTAAGGGTAAGGGTAAGGGTAAGCTTAAGGGTAAAAGCAAGGGTAAGGGTAAGGGTAAGGGTAAGGGTAAGGGTAAGGGTAAGGGTAAGGGTAAGGGTAAGGGTAAGGGTAAGCTTAAGGGTAAGGGTAAGGGTAAGGGTAAGGGTAAGCCTAAGGGTAAAAGCAAGGGTAAGTTTAAGGGTAAGGGTAAGGGTAAGGGTAAGCTTACCCTTACCCTTACCCTTACCCTTACCCTTACCCTTACCCTTGCTTTTACCCTTAAGCTTACCCTTACCCTTACCCTTACCCTTACCCTTACCCTTACCCTTATCCTTACCCTTGCTTTTACCCTTAAGCTTACCCTTACCCTAACCCTTACCCTTACCCTTACCCTTACCCTTACCCTTACCCTTACCCTTGCTTTTACTCTTAGGCTTACCCTTACCTTCACCCTTACCCTTACCCTTACCCTTACCCTCACCCTTACCCTTACCCTTGCTTTTACCCTTAAGCTTACCCTTACCCTTACCCTTACCCTTACCCTTACCCTTGCTTTTACCCTTAAGCTTACCCTTACCCTTAACCTTACCCTTACCCTTGCTTTTACCCTTAGGCTTACCCTTACCCTTACCCTTACCCTTACCCTTGCTTTTACCCTTAAGCTTACCCTTACCCTTACCCTTACTCTTACCCTCAACCTTACCCTTACCCTTACCCTTACCCTTACCCTTACCCTTACCCTTACCCTTGCATTTACCCTTAGGCTTACCCTTACCTTTACCCTTACCCTAACCCTTACCCTTACCCTTACCCTTACCCTTACCCTTACCCTTGCTTTTACCCTTAAGCTTACCCTTACCCTTACCCTTACCCTTACCCTTACCCTTACCCTTACCCTTACCCTTACCCTTACCCTTACCCTTACCCTTACTCTTACCCTTACCCTTACCCTTGCTTTTACCCTTAAGCTTACCCTTACCCTTACCCTTACCCTTACCCTTACCCTTACCCTTACCCTTACCCTTACCCTTACCCTTACCCTTGCTTTTACCCTTAAGCTTACCCTTACCCTTACCCTTACCCTTACCCTAACCCTTACCCTTACCCTTTCCCTTACCCTTGCTTTTACCCTTAGGCTTACCCTTACCTTTACCCTTACCCTTACCCTTACCCTTACCCTTACCCTTGCTTTTACCCTTAAGCTTACCCTTACCCTTACCCTTACCCTTAAGCTTACCCTTACCCTTACCCTTACCCTTACCCTTACCCTTACCCTTACCCTTACCCTTACCCTTACCCTTACACTTACCCTTACCCTTACCCTTGCTTTTACCCTTAAGCTTACCCTTACCCTTACCCTTACCCTTACCCTTGCTTTTACCCTTAAGCTTACCCTTACCCTTACCCTTACCCTTAAGCTTACCCTTACCCTTACCCTTACCCTTACCCTTACCCTTACCCTCACCCTTACCCTTCCCTTACCCTTACCCTTACCCTTACCCTTACCCTTACCCTTACCCTTGCTTTTACCCTTAAGCTTACCCTTACCCTTACCCTTACCCTTACCCTAACCCTTACCCTTACCCTTTCCCTTACCCTTGCTTTTACCCTTAGGCTTACCCTTACCTTTACCCTTACCCTTACCCTTACCCTTACCCTTACCCTTGCTTTTACCCTTAAGCTTACCCTTACCCTTACCCTTACCCTTAAGCTTACCCTTACCCTTACCCTTACCCTTACCCTTACCCTTACCCTTACCCTTACCCTTACCCTTACCCTTACACTTACCCTTACCCTTACCCTTGCTTTTACCCTTAAGCTTACCCTTACCCTTACCCTTACCCTTACCCTTGCTTTTACCCTTAAGCTTACCCTTACCCTTACCCTTACCCTTAAGCTTACCCTTACCCTTACCCTTACCCTTACCCTTACCCTTACCCTCACCCTTACCCTTACCCTTACCCTTACCCTTACCCTTACCCTTACCCTTACCCTTGCTTTTACCCTTAAGCTTACCCTTACCCTTACCCTTACCCTTACCCTTAAGCTTAACCTTACCCTTACCCTTACCCTTACCCTTACCCTTAACCTTACCCTTGCTTTTACCCTTAAGCTTACCCTTACCCTTACCCTTACCCTTACCCTTAAGCTTACCCTTACCCTTACCCTTACCCTTACCCTTACCCTTGCTTTTACCCTTAAGCTTACCCTTACCCTTACCCTTACCCTTACCCTTAAGCTTACCCTTACCCTTACCCTTACCCTTACCCTTACCCTTACCCTTACCCTTACCCTTGCTGTTACCCTTAAGCTTACCCTTACCCTTACCCTAAGTAAGGGTAAGGGTAAGGGTAAGGGTAAGGGTAAGGGTAAGGGTAAGGGTAAGGGTAAGGGTAAGGGTAAGGGTAAGGGTAAGGGTAAGGGTAAGGGTAAGGGTAAGGGTAAGCTTAAGGGTAAAAGCAAGGGTAAGGGTAAGGGTAAGGGTAAGGGTAAGGGTAAGGGTAAGGGTAAGGGTAAGGGTAAGGGTAAGGGTAAGGGTAAGGGTAAGCTTAAGGGTAAGGGTAAGGGTAAGGGTAAGGGTAAGCCTAAGGGTAAAAGCAAGGGTAAGGGTAAGGCTAAGGGTAAGGGTAAGGGTAAGCTTAAGGGTAAAAGCAAGGGTAAGGGTAAGGCTAAGGGTAAGGGTAAGGGTAAGGGTAAGGGTAAGCTTAAGGGTAAAAGCAAGGGTAAGGGTAAGGGTAAGGGTAAGGGTAAGGGTAAGGGTAAGGGTAAAGGTGAGGGTAAGCCTAAGGGTAAAAGCAAGGGTAAGGGTAAGGGTAAGGGTAAAGGTAAGGGTAAGGGTAAGGGTAGGGGTAAGAGTAAGGGTAAGGGTAAGCTTAAGGGTAAAAGCAAGGGTAAGGGTAAGGGTAAGGGTAAGGGTAAGGGTAAGGGTAAGGGTAAGCTTAAGGGTAAAAGCAAGGGTAAGGGTAAGGGTAAGGGTAAGGGTAAGGGTAAGGGTAAGGGTAAGGGTAAGGGTAAGCTTAAGGGTAAAAGCAAGGGTAAGGGTAAGGGTAAGGGTAAGGGTATGGGTAAGGGTAATGGTAAGGGTAAAGGTAAGGGTAAGCCTAAGGGTAAAAGCAAGGGTAAGGGTAAGGGTAAGGGTAAGGGTAAGGGTAAGGGTAAGGGTAAGGGTAAGGGTAAGGGTAAGGGTAAGGGTAAGGGTAAGGGTAAGGGTAAGGGTAAGCTTAATTGTAAAAGCAAGGGTAAGGGTAAGGGTAAGGGTAAGGGTAAGGGTAAGGGTAAGGGTAAGGGTAAGGGTAAGGGTAAGCTTAAGGGTAAGGGTAAGGGTAAGGGTAAGGGTAAGGGTAAGGGTAAGGGTAAGCTTAAGGGTAAGGGTAAGGGTAAGGGTAAGGGTAAGGGTAAGGGTAAGGGTAAGGGTAAGGGTAAGGGTAAGGGTAAGGGTAAGCTTAAGGGTAAAAGCAAGGGTAAGGGTAAGGGTAAGGGTAAGGGTAAGGGTAAGGGTAAGGGTAAGGGTAAGGGTAAGGGTAAGGGTAAAGGTAAGGTTAAGCCTAAGGGTAAAAGCAAGGGTAAGGGTAAGGGTAAGGGTAAGGGTAAGGGTAAGGGTAAGGGTAAGGGTAAGGGTAAGGGTAAGGGTAAGGGAAAGGGTAAGGGTAAGGGTAAGGGTAAGGGTAAGGGTAAGCTTAAGGGTAAAAGCAAGGGTAAGGGTAAGGGTAAGGGTAAGGGTAAGGGTAAGGGTAAGGGTAAGCTTAAGGGTAAAAGCAAGGGTAAGGGTAAGGGTAAGGGTGAAGGTAAGGGTAAGGGTAAGGGTAAGGGTAAGGGTAAAGGTAAGGGTAAGCCTAAGGGTCAAAGCAAGGGTAAGGGTAAAGGTAAGGGTAAGGGTAAGGGTAAGGGTAAGGGTAAGGGTAAGCTTAAGGGTAAAAGCAAAGGTAAGGTTAAGGGTAAGGGTAAGGTAATGGTAAGGGTAAGGGTGAGGGTAAGGGTAAGGGTAAGGGTAAGGGTAAGCTTAAGGGTAAGGGTAAGGGTAAGGGTAAGGGCAAGCCTAAGGGTAAAAGCAAGGGTAAGTGTAAGGGTAAGGGTAAGGGTAAGGGTAAGCTTACCCTTACCCTTACCCTTACCCTTTCCCTTACCCTTACCCTTACCCTTACCCTTACCCTTACCCTTACCCTTACCCTTACCCTTACCCTTGCTTTTACCCTTGAGCTTACCCTTACCCTTACACTTACCCTTACCCTTACCCTTACCCTTACCCTTACCCTTGCTTTTACCCTTAGGCTTACCCTTACCTTTACCCTTACCCTAACCCTTACCCTTACCCTTACCCTTGCTTTTACCCTTAAGCTTACCCTTACCCTTACCCTTACCCTTACCCTTACCCTTGCTTTTACCCTTAAGCTTACCCTTACCCTTACCCTTACCCTTACCCTTACCCTTGCTTTTACCCTTAGGCTTACCCTTACCCCTACCCTTACCCTTAACCTTGCTTTTACCCTTAAGCTTACCCTTACCCTTACCCTTACCCTTACCCTTACCCTTACCCTTACCCTTACCCTTACCCTTACCCTTACCCTTACCCTTACCCTTACCCTTACCCTTACCCTTACCCTTACCCTTACCCTTACCCTTACCCTTACCCTTACCCTTACCCTTACCCTTACCCTTACCCTTACCCTTACCCTTACCCTTACCCTT